>JAIFKI010000004.1:15174527-15519527 GCA_025389145.1 Misgurnus mizolepis
CCTTAATACTATGAAAATATACAAAACAAAAATAAATAAATACTATGCATATACTATAAATATATAAAACAAATACTATGGAAGTCAACTTTAGGTTACCATCATTTATCAAAATTTCTTTTTTGCATTCAACAGAAGAAACTTATACAGGTTTTGATCAACATAAGGGGGAGTAAATGATGACAGAATTTCTATTTTGGGTGAACTATCATTTTAAATAACATAAAATTGCACAATTTTGCCCTTTACAAAGTCATATTTATGTCATAATGTATTGTAAACTTTTGAACGTTTACATATTAAATTCTTTTTACATGTAAGACTTTTTTCAATGTGTACCCAAGACTTTTGAACCCAATTGCATGTTTACATTGTATCATATTTAAAGCAGTCTAACAACAGGTTTAAGAAAGAGACTTGTGGTTTGTCACCTTCAGAAGAAAAGCTCAAAACAGCTCATTAAAACACCGAAGTACATGCCCTCTTGTTTGACATCAAGCAGATCGTGTTACCTCTTCATTAAAGTAATAGTCTAAAAATACTTCCAACGCCTAAAAGCCACTTTTATCACAGAGCAACGGCTAACAACCAAATCGAGTTCACGCTGATCAGATAGAGAGCTTCAAAGCCAATTCTTGAGCGCTCGCTTTAAATCCAACGATCCGAAAAATCTGACACAACTAAAGCATGCAATACTTTTTGGGGGGGATGATGATGTCAAGAGCAGGATTACAGAATTGTGGGAAAATTGTCTGCTTTTGCCTTGAAAGATTATATATATATATATATTTCGGTCATTTAATCAACTAGTTTTTGCCAAACAAAAAAGGAAGATATTATACAGTTTTTGAGTATCTTTAACTTCCACAGTATTTTTGTTTCCTAATATGGAGGACACGTTTTCCTCCAAAAAAAAAACATGTATGCAGGTTTGGAACAAAATGAGGGTGAATAAATGACAGGATTTTCATTTTTGGGTGAAGTATCCCTTTAATAAGATAATGTCCAGCAAATGCGGCCCTAATTTGTTTGTAGAGAAAACAGAGATTTACATAATGTAACTCCCGAGGGGGTTTCGTGTTTTCATAACTAACTCTATTTAAAGACAGATAAAGACTTTGAAGTTGCATAACTGGGGAATATACTGTATCTATGGAAAGATTAATTAACGAATTGATAGAATAATTGTAAATTATGTGTAACCTACATCGATTTGTCAAATAAAGTGCATACAGCATGTTTGCGATCCTTATTAGAGAAGAGAGTCAAGAGGTGAGAGACTACAGTATGTAATGATGTTCATTCATAATGTCATTTTGCGACCATACCTTTTACCGTATTAACCCCCCCCCCCAAATACACATTAGCTAACCTGATTGGCCACAAGCAAAACGGGAGATAGGCAGAGACACTTTCTGATTGGCTAGTTCTACAAACCCCATAGGAAAAAAACAGGTGTGATTTTATAAGACACCTTTTCATGTTTCTATGAATTTATGTGATATTACACAAAACAACTTTAAGGTGTGATCACACTGACAATGCGTAAATCAATAAAGGTGAACAAGTTGTTATACTGTTCTTTCTATTCATACAGCACCATTGTTATCCAAGAGATGGATCATGAGAGAGTTTCGCTCTCAAAACTCTAATTGGTAGTCTGCAGATTACATCACAGCTAATTTGCATAAACGAAAACAACACTTTTGTTCCGCTTGCCCGCCAACTGCTACTCATCGCCTCAAATCACTGCATCCAAAATCCCATAATGTGATAGTACTGAAGTAGATGAAGTACTTACTCATCGACCGTTAAAACACTACGTTGTATATAGTATGAATATGGGTATAAAATGTAGACTTACTACATCCGCCATGTTGATACATCACATGACAACAAGTGACTTTTTAATTTAACCACAAGGAACAATTACTTTTCTGATGTATTTATATTTGAAGCTGCATTGTTGCTTTCCGACATTTTTTTATAATTATTATTCGTTGGGTGACTCCTCCCATTCGAAATGCACACTTCAAAATCTTGCCCAAAGTAGTAGGACATCCATTTACTTTTTGCCCACTGTTTTTTAAATACCATTATACCACGGGTCGGTTTAATGCTGTATTCTGATTGGCTAAGAAATGTTCTGTGGGTATGCATTAATTTCTGATAACCGCACACCTAACTTGTCAAATGTCTTAAAAATAGGCACCAGAGCAATATTTGTGGTAACCGTGGTATAAGAGGAATAATTGTCTCCGGTCCTTTGAATTATTTGAAAATAATGCACACCCGCGGGGTGTAACGGCACTGCGCTTCGCGTCATGCCGCATTGCACCTTAGGTGTGCATTATTTTCTTATAATTCAATGGCCCGTCGTCAATTATTCCTTACTTAATTTGGACATACTATTCGCCTCGCCTACTGATTTTCCCCTACTTTATAGTAGTACACAGGGAATGTAGGTTTTTGTGTGAGTATCGAATGTAAATCAACTTTTATATTTGTACATTAAAAAATTGTAATTAAAAAGTTAAGCTAGCCAAAGTGATCGTGAGCTGCTAAATAGTCTTGAATTAAAAATGACTTTCTTACTTAGTATTTTTGTTTACTTTACTTATTTTCTTGGGTCGTTTTGCTTATCAAGAAAAAGCATCTTAATTTAAGAATTTTTAGATATTTTTACTGAAAACAAGACAATACTAAGAATTTTTTTTCGTGATTTTGTGCGTAAAACAAACAAACAAATCTGCCAATGGAGTAAGCAATTTTTTCTTACATTTTTCTTGAATTTAGTGTTTAAAAAAAAATTTCACGTTTTTTTGCTTACCCCATTGGCAGATTTTTTTGCTTGTTTTATGCACAAAATCACTTAAATTTGATATTTTTGGTCTAAAAACTAGGCTTATTTTCTTGGGTTGTTTGCTCATCAAGAAAAAGCATCTTATTTTAAGAATTTTTAGATATTTTTACTGAAAACAAGACAATACTAAGAATTTCTTTCTTGAAAATACACTGCAAAAAAAGATTTTCACTTAAATTTGATATTTTTGGTCTAAAAACTTTATTTGCTTGGGTCGTTTTGCTCATCAAGAAAAAGCATCTTAATTTAAGAATTTTTAGATATTTTTACTGAAAACAAGACAATACTAAGATTTTTTTCTTGAAAAATATTTTTTTTTGCAGTGTATTTTCAAAAAAAAAAAAATTCTTAGTATTTTATTCTTGTTTCCAGTAAAAATATCTAAAAATTCTTAAATTAAGATGCTTTTTCTTGATGAGCAAAACGACCCAAGAAAATAAGTCTAGTTTTTAGACTAAAAATATCAAATTTAAGGGATTTTGTGCATAATACAAGCAAAAAAATCTGCCAATGGGGTAAGCAAATTTTTCTTGAATTTTCTGGAATTTAGTGTTTAGAAAAATATTCAAGATTTTTTGCTTACCCTATTGGCAGATTTTTTAGCTTGTTTTATGCACAAAATCACTTACATTTATATTTTTGGTCTAAAAACTAGACTTATTTTCTTGGGTTGTTTTGCTCATCAAGAAAAAACATCTTAATACTAAGATTTTTTTCTTGAAAATAATTTTTTGCAGTGTAGTATATTAGTTGAACGAAACTAGCATAACTGGCAAGCTTGTGTTGGCTTAGTGACTATGGTATGATTATTAACTCTTTCGCCGCCATTGACAAGTTAACTCGTCAATTTAGAGAAAACGTTTCCCTGTCAATGACGAGTTTACCGTCAATCCGTAATTCTGCTATTATCCACCAGGTATTATCCACCTTATCCAACGTACAAACCCGGAAGTTACCCCTAAGGGCAAATAGTTCAAAGCAGGTGGATAATATTGTTAAAATGTAGAGAGCGCTAGCTGAAGAGATCAATAGAGGGCTGCAGGAATGATGTATTTTGTAGGTCAACCTGAAAGCTAGCAGGACACTGGTTCTCTCGCAAAAAGCCAATTAATTTTTCCCATTGACTTTGGGATTATAAAAAATAAGTTCTTTGTGTAAATTAATAGGCTTTTTTGCGAGAAAACCAGTGTCCTGCTAACTTCAAAAATACGCCATCCCTGCGGCACTCTATAGAGGCCTGACAGCTCGAATTGATAGTAACAAATGCATACAATCTCAAAACGGTAAAAGCATCTTAACCAGAAATGATGAGCAATTTTGTGTATGACAAGCTTGTTACTGTAGCAACACACCATCTCATCTCATGTTATCAGCCAATTAGAGAACAGGGTCACAGTGATCATGTAGCCCCTTTGGTAAAGCAGCGCAAAGGTCATGTGTTCGAATCCAAGAGTGCGCTAAATGCATATTCGTATGTCAATTACAATTGGCAACATGTCCCACAATACACTTGGGGTTATGACTGCAGCCAGAAACGATCAGGTGGTCACATGACTGGAATATCAATAGCGAAATGTCACATCCTTAACAAGTATTGTGTTTCATATCACCGTCTCCCACAGTCTCCAAATGGCTGAACGGCTCAATGCATTTCTGACTTTCTACTCCATCTTTGCTCTTTGCCTTAATGCGCTCAGCAACGCCTACCGTTGGGGAATAAAAGCCAAATATAAAACAGAGAACAAGAAAGAGAAAATAAGCCTCAGACGCTCAGAAAAAGAGCCTGAAAACAATTAAGTTCTGCTCTGTCAGAAGAAATCAAATATAATATGATAAAAAAAGACAAAAGGAAAAACAAAACAAAACAGTTTTATAAAATATAGCAGAAACGAGACGCTCCAACGACCGCTCAGAGCCACTAACTGCCGCCCATTTTTGACAGATGTACACATCAATCTTTATTAAGATAACTTTATATCCTGAGAAACAATTTCCTGTGGAGGGATCCCTCGCTACGCCGACGGTCACAAAAAAGACCTGAAGTTTGCTATTAAACAGCGAATGCGATGATCGATTTTGCTACGGTAATGATGCAGTCACGTCACAAACCGAGAGCCATAAAACCAATAAATCTGTTTAGAGATGATATTAAAGAGACACAGAGAGGGACACAATACGATGAGGATGATTAAGGATAAAGGAAGGAAGGAGGGAGCATTACGGGGGTTGTTCGGAGAGGTTTTCTGCTTGGCCTGGCTGCGGGACTGGTCGGGGTGGTAGGTGTTATAATGCTGGTAGGGGAGGAAGTTGCTGTTGTTGTTGGTTCCAGATTCCCAGGGTAGCGGCCGATTACTCCTCTGCACCTTGACTGAACAAACGGAGAGCAGAGAAAAAGAGAGGACGGGTGTGAAACATACAACATCACACATGTGCAGTTTAACAGCTACAATAGGATAATACATAGAAGGAGAGACATAAAACAGGTTTTTTTTGTCATCTTTACTCACCTTTAAGTTGTTATGTTGGATAAATTGTGAATAGAGATATTTTGAGATCTGGGGCACCATTGACTTCCATAGTATTGTTTATTTCTACAATGGAAGTCAGTGGTGCCCCAGATATGCTTTGGTATATTTTTCAAAATAACTTCTCTTTTCATCAGAACAAAGAAATTTAGACCGGTTTGGGACAACCTGAGGTTGAGTAAACAATAACAAAATGTTAATTTTTGGGTGAACTGTCCCTTTAACTAAATTATTCACATGTTGAAAGGGGGTTTGTATTGCGTTTAACCTGTTGCTTTAGATTAACCTTTATTGCTTAAAAAAACCCTGAAATAAATAAAACAAAGAACATAGCAAGCAAAAAACAACGCCGCACATGACGAAGACGCATCTGCGAGCAACATCACAGCATTTTCAGAGAAATCTGTTTGTATGCCGGCAAACATCTGCCTCTTTTCACGGACTCTTTTGCATCTTGCAGGATTCACACACGAGTCGACAACACGCAAGACAATCATTCATTGGCTTTTGTTAAGTGCCGCAAGGTCTTAAACACCAGGCGACATCTCTCGTATAGACGTCAGAAGACGCGCACCTGCATCCTGATCATTTTCTATTTTTGTTGAGTTAATTTTGGCAGCATGTTCACTGCGACCTTAGCTTTCAAACCATAAGCACACAATCTGGATAGAGAGATTACAAAAACAGATAGAGAGAGAGAAGCTGGGGGAGAAAGGAGGGGGTCTGTGAAACAGAAGGAGAGAGACATTGATGGGTGAAGAAGGCATGTGTTTTTGTGTAAGCGGATCTAACATCATGATAGCAGCACAGATCAGCGCACGCCTGAGAGATTGAGGAATCCTTTCAGGCTAAAGGTAATCAAGCTTGGACAGATGAGAACCATTACTTGTGTGTGTGCGCGCGTGTGTGTGCGCGTGTGTGTGTGCGCAAGTGGTAGAGACCCCAATAATTGTTTATAATAAAAGGGATGCCGGGTTTTTAATCCAATATAACAAGCTTTATTGTGGCTTTTCATAGATAACTATAATAACAAATAATGTTTTGGCTGTTTACATGACTATCTACAGTTCTAATTTGCTGAAATTGGCCTTTGAATAAGGACCAAACAAGGGCTGGCTGACGCACACCAGTAAATATTAGGGTTAAAGGCTGGTGGATGATCTCTGAAAGCCAATGTTGACATTTGAAATCACCTAAACATACACGGCCCTACCCCAATAGAATCTGGATCTTCTTTTGATAGACCCGCCCCACACACTAACGCAGGCAACGATGTTGGTTAGTAAACATGCCCCTTACTGCTGATTGGCTAAAAGTGTGTTTTGGTACTCGGCCTGACTCTCTTTTCCAAAGTGTTTTTCAAAAATCATGCACCCCACCTTTAAATAGGTAAGGGTTGAATAGGGTTAATTTTTAGAGTTTTTTTACAGGCCCGTTCCTTTACAAAATCCAAAAATTCTGCAAAAAAGTGTATCCATTTTACATCCATCAAATACACTAAATGCCTGCTGAGAGTAGTGGGGCATGTTGTCACAATAAATGGAGTATGCCGATTCCGACTAGCTTTCAACACTACAAAAAATGACTTTCTTGTTTTCAATACAAATATCTAAAAATTATTAAATTAAGATGCATTTTCTTGAGAAACAAAATGACTTAAGATAATAAGGTATCGATATTTTAGACCAAAAAATTCAATTTAAGTGAATTTGTGCTTAAAACAAGCAAAAAAATCTGCAAATGGGGTAAGAAATAAGTTTGGTACCAAAGATTGCATATTATTACCTCAGATGTACATTTCAGTACCAAAAGGTGCATATTAGTACCTCAGGGGTACATATCGGTCCCAAATTAGTGCATGTTAGCATATCAAAGGTACATATCAGTACCAAATTAGTGTATAGTAGTACCTCAGAGGTACATATCGGTACCAAATGGTGCATATTAGTACTTCAGAGGTACATGCCATTGCATATCAGTATTTCAGAGGTACATATCGGTACCAAAGAGTGCATATTAGTACCTCAGAGGTACATATCGGTACCAAAGAGTGCATATCAGAACATCAGAGGTACATATCGGTACCAAAGAGTGCATATCAGAACATCAGAGGTACATATCGGTACCAAAGAGTAATTATCAGTACCTCAGAGATACATATTGGTACCAAAGGGTGCATATTAGTACCTCAGAGGTACATATCAGTACCAAATTAGTGCATATTAGTACCTCAGAGGTACATATCGGTACCAAATTAGTGCATATTAGTACCTCAGATGTACATATCGGTACCAAAGAGTGCATATTAGTACCTCAGATGTAAATATCGGTACCAAATTAGTGCATATTAGTACCTCAGAGGTCCATATTGGTACCAAAGAGTGCATATTAGTACCTCAGAGGTACATATCGGTACCAAATTAGTGCATATTAGTACCTCAGAGGTACATATCGGTACCAAATTAGTGCATATTAGTACATCAGAGGTACATATCAGTACCAATTTAGTGTATATCAGAACCTCATAGGTAAATATCGGTACCAAATGGTGGACTAAACTAGACTTATTTTCTTCTCATCAAGAAAAAGCATCTTAATTTAAGATTTTTTTTTATTTTTTTACTGAAAACAAGACCAAAATACTAAGAAATTGTTTTCTTGAAAACCCAGGTGTCACACATACAAAAAAACGTATTTCTCGTAACGCACCGTAAGTCTCTTTGGATAAAGTTTGCCAGATGCATAAATGTAAATAAAATATTCAATGAACCAAATGTGCGCTAGGTGAGTACAAGTATATAAAAACCAAATGACAAATGATAAAAGCATACGGTACTCAAGGTACTTTTGAGGACTTTCCACACAAAGTTGATGTTGACATGTCTGCAGTGCTGGTGTGTATGTTTGGTGCGTATGTATAATGCATATGCTTGGTGTTGGATGTTCATCTATCATTCAGAACCATATTAGTATTGAGAACGCTTCACTGCGCTAAATCTGCTTGAGATAAAGGGATCGGGTATGCACAAAATGGCATAGTAATGCCAGAAGCAGATGCATACGGATGGTATGAACGTCCTCCGGTGAATGTGTTCGGCCGGAACGCTAAACTCAATTTCCTTTTTTAAGAGCCAATCAGGACGGCTCCTACTAGATGACCTGCAGGTCACTTCATTGTTTTTAATGCCGGGCTCTGAAGGGCCCTACAACAGTTAAAGGGAGCATTAGTATGCAGCGCAGGTTCTTGTTTATGTTATCCGGCTTAGGCTTTAGTCCACATTCTTATTAGGTACATGGCTAAAAGGTTGCACAGGCGCTGACCTTGTGGAAATTCTGCTGAATAGTTCATATTTGTCATTAAGGTTTTCCATCCACCAAATGTCTAGAGTTATGGAGCACATTGAATGTGTTTGAGACCTTTGACACATTTGGTTGATTTTAACAGCTCAGCAGCAAAGACTAATAATACGTTAATCAGATTTTATTTTACATCTAAGATGCCACAATACCTGGCTGATGTGGATACCTGTCAGCCTTTGAAATGCACCTTTACTTCTGATGGTTTGGGTGCTTTAGTCACAAAATGTCAACTCTCAAGTCTCCATGATATGGCTCCAGTCTCTTTCAATGAAAGTTTGTGAGATTTTAATAACCAGGGATGTGCCGTTACAGGATGAGTGAGACTGATGAGTCGGTTTATATTTGTGACCATAATGTGTGACATCCAGGCTAATGTCTTAACATCATGAGATTAGAAACATCAAACTTTGATCACAATCTTTGTCACACAGTCCCACTGTGTAACTCTGAGGTGCTAATATGTACCCTTTTAGTATCGATAAATACCTTTGAGGAACTAATATGCACTCTTTGGTACCAATTTGTAAATCTGAGGTACTGATATGCACCAATTTGGCAACAATATATTTCGGAGTTAATAATATGCACTTTTTGGTATCGATTTTTACCCCTTAGTTACTAATATACTCTCTTTGGTACCTATTTGTATCTCTAAGGTACTTATATGCACTTATTTGGTACTGATATGTAGTTCTCAGGTAATAATGTGGACTAATTTGGTACCAATTTGTCCCTCTGAGGTACAAAGATGCACTATTTGGAACCAATATGCACCATTGAGGTACTAATATGCACGCTTTGGTGCCAATATGTACCTCTGAGATACTAATATGCACTCTATGGTACTAATATGCACTCTTTGGTACCGATATGTACCTGTTAGGTACTGATATGTAACCCTTTGGTAGTAATTATGCTCTCTTTGGTACCAATTTGTACCTCTGAGGTACTGATAAGTACCTCTGAAGAACTAATAAGCACTAAATTGGTACCGATATATAGTTCTCAGATAATGATATGCACTAATTTGGTACCGATATGTACCTCTTAGGTACTAATGTGCACTATTTGGTATCAATTTGTACCCCTGAGGAACTAATATGCACTAATTTGGTACCAATATGTAGTTGTCAGGTAATAATATGCACTAATTTGGTAACAATTTGTCCCTCTGAGGTACTTATATGCACTCTTTGGTGCCAGTATGTACCTCTGAGGTACTAATATGCACTATTTGGGACCAATATGTTCCACTGCGGTACTAATATGCACTCTTTGGTACCACTAAGTACCTCTGAGATACTAATATGCACTCTATGTTACCGATATGAACCATTGAGGTACTAATATGCACTCTTTGGTGCCAATATGTACCTCTGAAGTACTAATATGTACTAATGTGGTACCACTAAGTACCTCTGAGATACTAATATGCACTCTATGGTACCGATAAGTACCTCTAAGGTATTAATATGCACTCTGTGGTACCGATAAGTACCTCTAAGGTATTAATATGCACTCTGTGGTACCGATAAGTACCTCTAAGGTATTAATATGCACTCTGTGGTACCGATAAGTACCTCTAAGGTATTAATATGCACTCTGTGGTACCGATAAGTACCTCTAAGGTATTAATATGCACTCTATGGTACCGATAAGTACTTCTAAGTTACTAATATGCACTCTTTGGTACCGATAAGTACCTCTAAGGTACTAATATGCACTCTTTGGTACCGATATGTACCTCTAGGTACTGATATGTACCTCTGAGGTACTAATATGCACTCTTTGCTACAGATATGCACTCTTTGGTACCGATATGTACCTCTTAGGTACTGATATGTACCTCTGAGGTACTAATATGCACTCTTTGCTACAGATATGCACTCTTTGGTACCGATATGTACTTCTGAGGTACTAACATGGACTAAATTTAGTATCAGTATGCTCCTCTGAGGTACTAATGTGCACTATTTGGTACTGATATGAGCCTCTGAGGTACTAATATGCACCTTTTGGTGCAAATGTGCACTATTTTATATGGTAGCGCTCCAGTGACAGCTAAGGATAATTGTTTTGAATATTTATCATATTTTTGACAGTGCAGTCAACAACAACAGATAAAATACACATTGACTAGCAAATTATAGAAACTGGTCTAATTTGCCCTTAAATTTAATTTTTTATTAACATTTGGCAGACGATTTTATTAAATTTGACTTACAGTTCAGTGCATTCAAGGTCTATTAGTATATGTGTTTCCTGGGATCGAACGTACCTAAACACATTGTATTGTTATCGCAATGCTCATCAGGTAAAAATTAATCCGTCAAATCATTTTGAAAGATCACAAACCAAACAAGGCATCATTCATGTCCGTAGCTCAGATGGTGGAGGGTGAAATAAACACATAAGTTTGATATAATCTTTTAACCCTGAATGTAAGTATTTGTAACAGCGATGCTTAACTGAGCTTCCCCATCCTGCAATATTTCCTGTTGGCTTTTATAGCATCCCACTGTGCTATCTGACTGCATTCAGGGAGCAAGATGTCTTGAGAGGACATTACCAGACCTCAGAGCTATACATCATAAATACAACCCTAAGCCTTATTATTCCCTTCGATCCCTTTTTCACTCAGAAATAAAAGACACAGGGATTCCACTGTAAAGTCAGGCCCCGAATGACAGACGATACAGAAAATCGTTGGACTACTCCATGCCTTTCTTTCAAACTCCGCAACAGCCCGGCTTTCCACATCTATGCCGTATAAATCCAACCCTATCTGGAAGTACAGCGGCGTTGGAGCCTTTGTTCCTAGTGTTGAGTGTCCCGATAAAACATGACAGGGAAACACTGGATGTCTACGTCCCTTTCTAAAAGAATCATCGTTCCTATAAACTTTTGCTGCCAGCCCTTGTTATCATAGCATGTGCTGCAGCTTAATAAAGGCCTGTCAGGTGATAAGAAAAAGCTTTTGAATAACATGTTACCCCTCACATGGCAAGACACAAAACATTGTGCTTTGTCCTTGAACGATCCTGACTGCAGTAAAGATATCGCAGTGGGAAAGATGCTAAAAATTGCTTAAAAAGATAACCACCCAGCGGACAGGACGCAGCTGGCCTTGCACTCGGATATCAAACCGTGTGATAAGACAACACTGTATGTGAGAACTACAGGGTTGATATTGAAGACAACTGGGAATTATGTTAATTATGCTTTCAGCATCACATTCAATATTGACCAACTTGTTTAGGGAATGTTTCCACTGTCTTGGGGTCTGATGTGTTACTCTGAAGATGCAGGAAGCACAATGCTTTTATCATGTGAACTAGGGATGCACCAATATCAAATTAAGACTTATTAAGACCAATAATATTGGACCCACTCACTTTTTCTCTAATTTATGTACACTTGTCAGAGCGCCGTTAGTGAAATCCATTCCACTTGAGGAATGCCCTAATAAATCAAATCTCCGTTTCGGGTTTCAGCTACAGCCTTGATTTCTACGCTGCTGCTTCTTCAAATCCATTTCACTTGGCTTATTCTGAGTCAATATAATTTAAACTCCATTTCGTATTTTGACCAAATTCACCCCTATGTACTCCCACGACATGCCTAGGTAAACTTTTAGGCTATAAAAGAAATTGGTTAATTAAAAGGCACCAGAATACAAGGACATGTTTTGTTATCCTCATGCTCAGGTCGCATTTGAGCGCTGTCTGAAGCCTTGACATGCAGATTTCTGGGCACTGACTTTACTGTTGATTCGCGCAGTCATGCACACACACTAAGGTAGCGTGCACACCAAAGCATTTACGCCAGCGGGTGTTTTCAATTTTTATCAATGGAAGCTTGGCACTTTTCTAAAAAAGACAGCAGTAGTGTGTGTTTTTCTGTTGAAAATGTTTCATGTCACTTCTTACTCGGCTGTCCAATCACATTGGAGAAGGGGCGGGACAAATATCACAACAACCAACCAGCGCATCATCCAACAACGCAAAGTATCACAGCAACTAAAGCGCTAAGCTGGCAAGCGCCTACAGTCGGCGTCCGCATGCCATTTTCATACGCGTTTAACACCTTGGTGTCCACGCCCCCTTGATTTCTCATTAAACAGCGTGTGAGCACTGCAGTGAGATCCATTCCACGTCTTGTGCTTAAATATTTAAATTGGCAAGGCTTGAATGCATGTGTAATTATGAACTTTTGTGATGATGGCTGGGTTGATCGGGTGCGTTAAAAATTAATGCATTCATGCATAACTCAATAACATCTTAAATTAACAGCACTACTTACAATGTCATCTACCAATACCGTTAGATACTGATTGTTTTTAAAGTAAAAATAAATTGCTTTTGTCTGCCAATACCAGTTATGGCCAATATATCGGTTCATCCCAAGTTCCTTTTGCACTGCTTTTGAGCTATTACCGAATTCCTTGATTACTGAATGACTAAAACTGGACTTTTAGAAATAAATGCATTTATTACACGGCTCTCTGGAATGCTTGATTCTGATTGGTCAGTTGAGACATTTGCAGGCTTGTTCTTTTCAAATAATAACCGCTCCAAAGTAATAACGCATAGCCGGTACTACTTGTACGATTAAAATCGCTCCGCGCCAATAAAGATTACTGTTTGGCGCCATCTTGTGACAAACACTGGACAACCACAATTAAGAATGGAAAATTTTGACATTAATTTTAACATGTACGGAAAAAACAAAACATTTAAACAGTGGATAGAAAAACGAATAACGACAAGACACAGAGAGCTTACTGAGACTGAACTTGACAAAATAGAGCATGACAGCTACGAAGCCAACACAGGCAAAAGATAAGTTTTAAAGGTGCGGAAAGATCTGGGTAAGTTCGAAATGAAGTGAAATTCTCATTGGCTGACAGATGCCTTAATCAGAGTGTGTTTCAACAAAAGCTACAATTTTCAGGGTTCCCACACCTTAGTTAACTTCAAATTCAAGAACCTTTCAAGGACTTTCCAGGTCCAATATCCTCAAATTCAAGGACTAAATGTGGGGACACACTTCAAGTGAGAGCAAGGTTACATTGTGTTACCTTTAAGATACATTGTTACAGTTCCCTTTCGAGGGAACTCGCGCTGCGTCACTGCGGTGACACTTTGGGGACGCCTCCAGGGGTAAGTGCGTCTGAATGTGTATATCAAATTCAACCAATGATGGGGCTTAACGACAAAGACAGGGTGACGCGGGAAGTATATCGCTATCTGAAATATCGCCAAAGACGGCATTACAGGGACGCAGGAAGTATGGCAAGGGAGACGCAGCGTCTCGTTCCCTTCTCAGAGAACAACAATTACATACGTAACCCGAGACGTTTTCATGTGTCAAACACAACTATGCAAAAAAGCATTTTGGTATGAATCAACATTTGCATACAGAAGATATTTAGCACAAAACACTTGGAAATCAAATGATTCAATGGCAACATTGGTGCATTACATTACAAACTAAAAAGTCTTGAGTATGGGGTCATGTGTGATTGTCTCTTACCATGTTCGGGGCCTTTAAGAGCCAGCCTTGTTTGGTGGTGGGGCAAAATCTCCATTTTGACATGTTCTGAAGCGCTAGCTAGCAGCTGGGTGGCTTCGGCCAGTGTGCAATACTCCATACTCGTGCCATCCACCGATAAGATGTGATCGCCCGCGTGCAGCGCGCCACACCTGCAAAGAGTGACACCACTTCCTGTTTGGTCAACTCTAAAAGCAATTCACTTCAAACAATATGCACTTCCAAAATGTAATTTTCCCAAACGCTGTAGGAGCACATGCACTTATCTTCATGAATATTAATTATCTGAGATTTATTAATAATTCCTCCCAATATTTCTCCCAAAATGCAAACTCCGGAATTATTTCAAGTGCTAATCTGCTCCGATGGAAAACTTTTCACTTGCTCAGCAATCCACCACCTCTTTTATTGTTCTGCCGAAGGCATGAAGGCTAGATGAGTTATTGAATTTCTATAATTAGTCGCTAAGCTTTATGCATTACAAACTTTTGAAAATTTCACAAGCAGCCATCAGGTACATTGATTGGCCTGGCAGAACAATGGACAAGTGATGAGTGATGACTTCGTGTAAAATCAAAACGATCGCCGCATTTTGCATTAGGGAAATGTCTCGGCTGTAATTACCTATCGGCGATGCTGGCTGGTTTGACCTTATCGATGATGATGACCTGCTTGTTGCAGTACATGGAGGTAGAGAGAGCCAGACCCAAACTGGAGCCCATGGACTTGGCCACTTCCACAAGCAGTGGGCCGGATGCCGTGGCTACAGAATCTGAAGTGGAGAGACAAGAATACATTAAGCAAACACTTACATTGACGCAAATAAGGGCGAGTGGATGCATTTGCACAATTTAAGTGTAATATGAACATGCAGTTTCATAATGGGCATCCTAAAGGACCTGATCATCCCATATATGCCCGCAGGCTCACAGAAGAAGTGCGTCACGTCCACTCTCCGTCTGTTTTAAGTGCCGATTTTACCTGACAAATTTTGCACGTTACAAAGAGAAATAGCTCCCGCTGTTGCGCGTGAAACAGACAGGATGAGCAGTCGGTCTTTAGTTAGAGCAGGCGTACAGCTGTCGGCTGTCAGGTGTGTCAGCTTCCTCGCGGTATTCACAGTAAACACAGTTACTGCCAACACAATATGCCAGGGTACGGGAAAACTCCAGCAGTCGCCCGACAGGTATCCACTGTACCCGCTTAACAACAAGCAGGAAACAAAAAAGCACTCGTGTTTATAAAAAGGCACTTGCGGAGAAGTCAAACCTGCGGTGACGTGTTTAAAATGTTAAGTGTGCTATGAAACATCCGATATAAATTGCATAGGAGGTTATACTGTGGCCGAGTTTGCAGATGATAAATGAGAATTAAAAGACGAAAAGCAAACCCCATTTTACGCCCCCTGATTTTAACCCAGTGGACCCCCACCTGACACAAGCTACAAAGGGAGGGACGGGGTGTCTATTAATAAAGCTAGGGGTGGGGAAATTGTTTAATCACGAACAAGCCATCCGGGTGACAGAGGCTCTGTGATTAACGTGGCGCTGTTAAGCACTTCATGCCGAGTGCTCGAGCGAGGAGCTTTGCCGAACAGTAATGCGGCTGTGATTCGGAGGAGCACGTACTGTATAGCATCGATGGGAAAGAGGGGATCTGGACAACAGTTGTAAATTGTGACGCACACCGAATGCATGTTTGGTCTCTGGTGGGTCTTTTTAATCATAGCCTTGTTAGTGCGGGAGAGTTTATGGGAAGAAAAGGAAAGCGGAAGGCAGAGACGGGAGAAAGACTTTTTAAATTGCTTGAGGTTTGGAGAAAGCACAGTATTTCTGACAGAAGTCAGGGCAGAATGATTTATCGACTACACGGCAGGCCTTAAAGCTGTCAGGTGTGCTTTCTGTGCCACTAGTGTAACCAAATGAAATTTCAAAATAATGATTGTTGAAATTGGTTTCCCGGACGGCGGGGGTCCCGCTCCCAAACTTGTAATGTTCGACGTGTCGGAAATTGTGACAGAGCAATGTCTTGAGGCACAGTGTTTACAGTTACAGCATATACATCTTATAAAGAATTTGATATACACTTGCTTAAATAGCACTACGAATATCACAGTGGGAATATAAAAAAAATTGTTTATTCACAGTTAGTATCGGTAAGACCTTTATCGGGTCCAAATAAATGTACCTGACCCAAAAAACGACCCAGTCAGACACAAAGAAACCCTGGTGGCCTCACAAACAATCTGCCCCACTGCTCCGTTTGTTTTCATTTGTTATCTGACGATGACACTAAGGTAAATGCTAAAATGTGCACTCAAAATTGATTGACAGGCCTGGCTCAATAAAAAAATAACTTGCAAACACTCTTAAGGGGTTAGAAAAGGACTTGATGCACACACGTGAGATAGTTTGGCTTTTTCTGGTCCATTTCGGTAAAAACATTCATTTTAAATTACTAAAGTCCACTAATATTATAACCCGACCCGTGTCGAGGCACACATGAAACTTTTACACCCGGACCCCTCGAATTTCGAATCTAAGTGGACCTGTGAAGACCTCTAATGTACACCTTATGAAAAATTGCAATAATACCTTGTGGTCTATGCTTGTTAGTGTCTCTTCTATATCCACTAATGTGTAATTACTAGCTGCTTTGCGACAATGCAAAATTGTGAAAAGCGCAATTTAGAAATACATTTGAAATAAATTATAGTCGTCTCTGCACACAGTATTAAGTTTACATTTATGCATTATACAGATGCTTTTTTCCAAAGTGACTCACAGTTTATTCATTGTTATGCAATGCTTAATGCTAAGGAGAGGCACAGAAACACTTTTGGATAATATTGTGGGGTACAAGAAACTATATCAGCATAACATCAATGTCCAAAAACACAGCTGGATGGGGATTGTTAGCATTTAACGTCATCTACACAGCTAAGGGGTGTATTAGTGCAGTGAAGCAGCCTTATCCTGAGATTTCCACAGAGCAACACGGCAGAAAACTCTATCACTACTGGGTCAAAGCTTAACAAAGACATCAGGGAGAGATGGGTTTCACTACAAACCTTTATCCTCCCTGAATTTCCTTTTCCATTTATTTCATGCACTGCATGTTTACCCTGACATTAAGAAATATAATATTTCTGAGTTTGAGCAAATGATATGATTGCCTGATGCTTTTTTAAATGCTAAAATGTTCGCTGAGGCAATTTCTCTTTTCCAGAACCTGCAGAAGTAGGCTGCCTATGGAGGGAGCATTTAAAGAGATCATTAGTGCTACTGAGACGCAAAGCCTCTTTCAGAAGGCAGAACTGCATGTAGCGTTTGTGGTAAAACAATACCAGAACACATTTATTGTTTCCAACTCTTTCAAAACTATCTTTTCGTCCATCTCTAGCTGTCTGTCTGTCTGTCAGCCCTGCATCTGACAGTCTGCTGTCTGTCGTTCTATCCATCCATCTGTCCGTCTGTATGTCTGTCCGCCCCATCCGTCTATTCATCCATCCTTCTATCTCTATTTGTCTGTCTGTCAGTCCTCCGTCTGTCTGTCGTTCTATCTGTCCATCCATCCATCCATCTATCTTTTGATCTATCTATCAGTCTGTCTGTCTGTCTACATGTCTGTCCGTCCATCCGTCTATTCATCCATCCTTCTATCTCTATCTGTCTGTCTGTCAGTCCTCCGTCTGTCTGTCTTTCTATCCGTCCATCTATCCGCCAATTCATCCATCTATCTCTATCTGTCCATCCGTCCCTCCATCCATCCATCTATCTATCTATCTGTCTGTCTGTCACCCATCCATCCATCCATCCATCCATCTATCTGTCTGTCTACATGTCTGTCCGTCCGTTCGTCCATCCATCCATTTATTCATCCATCCTTCTATCTCTATCTGTCTGTCAGTCCTCCGTCTGTCTGTCGTTCTATCTGTCCATCCGTCCATCCATCCATCTATCTATTGATCTATCTATCTGTCTGTCTGTCTGTCTACATGTCTGTCCGTCCATCCATCTATTCATCCATCCTTCTATCTCTATATGTCTGTCTGTCAGTCCTCCGTCTGTCTGTCTCTCTATCTGTCCATCTATTCGCCAATTCATCCATCCATCTATGTATCTCTATCTGTCCATCCATCCGTCCCTCCATCCATCCATTCCTCCATCTATCTTTTGATCTTTCTATTGATCTATCTGTCTGTCTGTCTGTCTACATGTCTGTCTGTCCATCCATCTATTTGTCTGTCTGTCCATCCATCCATCTATCTATTCATCCATCCTTCTACGTCTGTCTATCTGTCTGTCTGTCAGTCCTCCGTCTGTCTGTCTTTCTATCTGTCCATCTATCCGCCAATTCATCCATCCATCTATGTATCTCTATCTGGCCATCCATCCATCCATCTTTTGATCTGTCTGTCTGTCCATCCACCTATTTGTCTGTCTGTCTGTCTGTCTATCCATCTATTCATCCATCCTTCTATGTCTATCTGTCTGTCTGTCAGTCCTCCGTCTGTCTGTCTTTCTATCGGTCCATCTATCCGCCAATTCATCCATCCATCTATGTATCTCTATCTGTCCATCCGTCCCTCCATCCATCCATCCATCTATCTTTTGATCTATCTATTGATCTATCTATCCGTCTGTCTGTCTGTCTACATGTCTGTCTGTCCATCCATCTATTTGTCTGTCTGTCCATCCATCTATTCATCCATCCTTCTATGTCTGTCTATCTGTCTGTCTGTCTGTCAGTCCTCCGTCTGTCTGTCTCTCTATCTGTCCATCTATCCGCCAATTCATCCATCCATCTATGTATCTCTATCTGTCCATCCATCTATCTTTTGATCTATCTATCGATTTATCTATCTATCTGTCTGTCTGTCTGTCTACATGTCTGTCCGTCCATCCATCTATTTGTATGTCTGTCCGTCCATGCGTCTATTCATCCATCCTTCTATCTCTATCTGTCTGTCTGTCAGTCCTCCGTCTGTCTGTCTTTCTATCCGTCCATCTATCCGCCAATTCATCCATCTATCTCTATCTGTCCATCCGTCCCTCCATCCATCCATCTATCTGTCTGTCTGTTACCCATCCATCCGTCTGTCTGTCTACCTGTCTGTCTACCTGTCTGTCCGTCCGTTCGTCCATCCATCCGTTTATTCATCCATCCTTCTATCTCTATCTGTCTGTCTGTCTGTCAGTCCTCCGTCTGCCTGTCGTTCTATCTGTCCATCCATCGATCCATCCATCTATCTATTGATCTATCTATCTGTCTACATGTCTGTCTGTACATCCATCTATTTGTCTGTCTGTCCGTCCATTCATCTATTCATCCATCCTTCTATGTCTATCTGTCTGTCTGTCAGTCCTTCCTCTGTCTGTC
This sequence comes from Misgurnus mizolepis, assembly GCA_025389145.1. NCBI lineage: Eukaryota > Metazoa > Chordata > Actinopteri > Cypriniformes > Cobitidae > Misgurnus > Misgurnus mizolepis. The sequence goes on from JAIFKI010000004.1 coordinate 15,194,211, forward strand.
TTTCTATCTGTCCATCTATCCGCCAATTCATCCATCCATCTATCTCTATCTGTCATCCGTCCCTCCATCCATCCATCTATCTATCTATCTGTCTGTCGCCCATCCTTCCATCCATCCATCCATCTATCTGTCTGTCTGTCTGTCCGTCCGTCCGTCCATCCATCTATTTGTCTGTCTGTCTGTCCATCCGTCTATTCATCCATCCTTTTATCTCTATCTGTCTGTCTGTCTGTCAATCCTAAGTCTGTCTGTCTTTCTATCTGTCCATCTATCCACCAATCCATCCATCTATCTCTATCTGTCCATCCGTCCCTCCATCCATCCATGTATCTATCTGTCGCTCATCCATCCATCTGTCTGTCTACCTGTCCGTCCGTCCGTCCATCCATCCGTTTATTCATCCATCCTTCTATCTCTATCTGTCCATCCGTCCCTCCATCCATCAGTCTTTCTATCTGTCCATCTATCTGCCAATCCATCCATCTATCTCTATCTTTCCGTCCATCCATCCATCAGTCTATCTATCTGTCTGTCGCCCATCCTTCCATCCATCCATCTGTCTGTCTGTCTACCTGTCTGTCTACATGTCTGTCCGTCTGTCAGTTTGTCTATCTGTCTGTTCGTCTTTTTGTCAATCTGTATGTCCATCCATCCCTTTGTCTTTCTATCTGTCTGTACATCCGTCCATTTGTCCTTCTATCTGTCTGTCCGTCCTTCCCTTTGTCTATCTATCTGTTTGTCTGTCTTTCTATCAGTCTGTCTGTTTGCCTGTCTATCCACCTGTTTATAAAATGGAAAAGTAAAAGCATTGCTTCAAAAGAGCATTGATAGCTACAAATATTGACAATTAAAAAATGTGTTCATAATTCACATTTATTTCACGCAATATTTGTGTTTTATATTTTTCTACTCTTGTGTTGCATCTCAAACAAAACGAATACAAGTATCAAAATGACTGCAAGTATCTGGGGGTGGGATTAGTTGAAAAAGGGGCGTGTCCTTACCCATAACTGACACGTCATACTCGATAAGGAGAGTGGCTTCCTGACCGCACTGTTTGAGAATGCTCATGGCCTCGGCGTGAGATGCTCCATGCAAGCGAATCCCATCGATGCTGAGCAGCCTGTCGCCGGGTTTAATGGTACCTTCCCTGCAAAAGAAAACAAAACAATAAGACTCAACAGTACAGAAGACTTGTGCAGTTTACGAGATGATTGTGCGTTTTCCTTTTGTTTGTTTGTAACAATAATCGTTTGAAATGCCAACAATGGCTTTACAACGCGTACAAAGAAAAACTCTGATCATTCCCTCATCTCTTATCTCTGACTGAGTAATGTCTGCATTTTAGCACATAAGAGACATTAAACAACCACAGTAATTCCTGAACAATTAAGACCAGGCACATTCCTGAAGCTCAAAGCATAAAAATACAATCAGACACCATTTCAGGCATTTTAAGAATGTTTGAATCTCAGGGTGTCTGGAACTTAAGCTTATTCAGATACAAACAGCCACACACTGAATGAAATCACCCGTTCAAGACTGAGATTGCTGAATATGAGGGGTTCAGTCAACACCAAATTGCAGCCGTGGAAACACAACATGATATTCACTCGAAAGTGGGCGCCATGCCATCGAACAAAATAAATGAGAATGCGGTTTCGGTAAGAAATAGAATGACCAAATGTGCCAAATGAATATTGATAAGGGTCGAGAGATAGGTGATAGAGAAAGGCCCGGAGCGTAACTAGGGTAACAGCGGTTTGGTTCAGACCTGAAAGCGAGTAAAATATCACGTCCATCCATTTGCAATTCCCGAGAAAACATTGATGAGAGTAACGTATTCTGATGTATTCCAAGTCTGAATATGAGGTCTGACTGGTCAACACTATTTTCATTAAGCAACTGAAAATTCACATTCGAAAACACAGCAATGGGATCGCTCGATCAATGCCGAACTTGACACCATGAAAGTGTAATGCATGAGAGAAAACATAGTACACACATGTACATGAGTTCAATAAACTACTCTAATGTAAAATGTTTCATATACAGTAAACAAAAACACTTGTTGTTTGTAATAAACAATTTTAAAAGCTAATATATAGTTATAGACTATACTCCCATCTGGGGCTGTAGAATATAGAAGAAAAATGTATTATGCGATAACTTGCTAAATGATATTACTTATGCTGCATACACAACAAATGTAATGCATCGCGTTCCTTGCTCTAGAAAACTCGCAGGATTTAACTTTGCATTATGCTAATTTTTCGCTTAAGTTGAATATTTTCTCCGCCCGTTTCGCATCATTTGCATCGCCCCCGCTGCTTTACCTTTATTCGCACCTCTGCATTGACTTTGTATGTATTCTACTCACACAAATCGCTTAATTCACTTTGGTGTGTATGTCCCATTAGTTTTGTAATAAACAGCCTTACAAACGTATACTTGTGATTATTTAAGTTTGACTATACTGCCATCTAGGGCTGTACAATATAAAAAAAGTATTATGCGATAACTCGCTAAAACATGCGAGAAACTAAATTACTTATGATGCATACACAACAAATGTAAAGCATCGCGTTCATTGCTCTAGAAAACTCGCAGGATTTAACTTTGTAGTATGCAAATTATTTGCTTAAATTGAATATTTTCAACTTGCGCATATACGCGTTTGAGGCGAGTAGCGCATTTTCGCGGCAAACACGCCACCCGTTTGCATCGCCCTCGCTGCTTTACTTTGTAGTATGATTTAACTTTGTAGTATGCAAATTTTTCGCTTACATTGAATATTTTCAACTTGTGCATATAGGCGTTTGAAGCGAGTAGCGCATTTTCGCAGCAAACAGGCCGCCCGTTTGCATCGCCCTCGCTGCTTTACGTCTGTTTGCATCTCTGCATTGACTTTGTATGTATTCTACTCGCACAAATCGCTGATTTTACGTTTGCTGTGTATGTCCCATTAGTTTTTGTAATAAACAGCCTTGCAAGCATATACTTGTGATTATTTAAGTTTGACTATACTGCCATCTAGGGCTGTACAATATAAAAAAAAATATTTTGCGATAACTCACTAAAAGATGCGAGAAACTATATTAGTTATGATGCATACACAACAAATGTAACGCATCGCGTTCCTTGCTCTAGAAAACTCGCAGGATTTAACTTTGTAGTATGCAAATTATTCGCTTAAATTAAATATTTTCAACTTGCGCATATACGCGTTTGAGGCGAATAGCGCATTTTCGCGGCAAACACGCCACCCGTTTGCATCGCCCTCGCTGCTTTACGTCTATTCGCATCTCTGCATTGACTTTGTATGTATTCTACTCGCACAAATCGCTGATTTTACGTTTGCTGTGTATGTCCCATTAGTTTTTGTAATAAACAGCCTTGCAAGCGTATACTTGTGATTATTTAAGTTTGACTACACTACATATAGGGCTGTACGATACAGAAGAAAAATGCATTATGCAATAATTTGCTAAATGATGCGAAAAACTATATTACTTATGCTGCGTACACAACAAATGCAATGCATTGCGTTCCTCGGTCGAGAAAACTTGCGGGATTTAACTTTGTGTTATGCAAATTTTTCGCTTGAGTTGAATATTTACATCTTGCGCGAATACAGGTACGCGTTTGGGGTAAATAGCGCGTTTTCACATCAATCGCGCCACCCGTTTCACATCATTTGCATTGCCCCCGCTGGTTCACGCCTAATCGCTGTATTAACGTTTGGTGTGTATTTCCCATTCGTTTTTGTAATAAACAGGATTATTAAACAGGATAAACAGTATGGATTATTTAAGTTTGACTATACTGCCATCTAGGGCTGTACGATATAGAAGAAAAATGCATTATGCGATTAACTTGCTAAATGATGCGAGAAACTGTTTTACTTATGCTGCATACACAAAAAATGTAAAGCATCCCGTTCATGGGTCTAGAAAACTCGCACGATTTAACTTTGTGTTATGCACATTTTTCGCTTGAGGTGAATATTTTCAACTTGCACGAAGACATGTTTGAAGCGAATGGCGCGGTTTGAAGCGAGTGGCGCGGTTGAGGCGAGTGGCGCGGTTGAGGCGAGTGGCGCGGTTGAGGCGAGTGGCGCGGTTGAGGCGAGTGGCGCGGTTGAGGCGAGTGGCGCGGTTGAGGCGAGTGGCGCGGTTGAGGCGAGTGGCGCGGTTGAGGCGAGTGGCGCGTATTCGCAGTACATGTTTCACTCGTACTTCAAATGACGCATTGACCCCGCAGGTTTGTCTCTATTTGCGTCTCTGCATTGACTTTTTATGTATTTTACTCGCGCAAATTGTTAAATTCATGTTTGGTGTGTCCCCCCTATTAGTTTACTTGTGATTATTTAAGTTTGACTATACTACCAACTAGGGCTGATGCGATAACTTGCTGAATGATGCGAAAAAACAATATGCATTACGAAAATGATTCATGAAATCAATTTAAACCTATTAAAATATGGTTAAATACTGAAAATCATATAACAAACATAAATGTTTCCCATTCGTTCTGATCACTGATCATCTTTCATAAGATTATACATAACAATTTCATTTATTCAGTTAATGCAAACTAGTTCGCCGTATGCACATTTGCGGTATTTTGATCATTATTTGATACTGCGCACCCCTACTTCCAATGAAGATCATTTTTGGTCTAGCATTGCATGGATCTTTTGTGGAGAAGATTATTGGAAAAAAAGAGACTGAACCAAGTGGAAAAAATAAATAAATCCAAGATGGTGGATGCGTAGAGGGAAATTGTAATTACATTATATTCAGGACTGAAAAATATTGAGGGAAAAATAATTGGGTTATTTTATCACAACAAGGCAGCTCATAAGGTTTTGGAAAAGAGGCGTAATGTCAGTGTTATTGAATCCTGCTTACTTCAGGACAATCTCACCTGTCAGCCGGACCGCCGGGTCTGATGGTTGTTATGGTAACTGGTCGAGATTTGTTCCTGTCTTCATGGGCACCTCCTATTACATAAAAACAATCATTCTGATACATTACAAATCATACATTTGCACATTTATATTTACATTTTTATTCGAACATACGTTTAGTGTAACAGGTAAATCACACACTGTACTGTAGCTCCAAATACTTACTGTGGCTCACAGATGTATTTCCATACACGAATGCAAGATCATGCATTTTAAAAGCCACGCTTTGCTGTAAAATTGCTTATAGTCGCATTCACAAACGGTAGAATGTTTCATCTCAAAGATGAAAAGAAAGTCCTTAAAACGCCTCTTTGATTCATTTCGAGAAAATATGAGAAAAATGGCCACGCTAACCAAGACCTTGACAGGGAACATTTTCTCTCTTCAAAAGACTTCCTACCGTGATGGATCTGGAAAATGGCCTCTTTCATTTTAATGAAGTCTAAAAATGCAGTTTGGTAAATATCTGGAAATTGAGCGTTAGTCGCGTGAATAAGAGCTCAATGGGTTTCTGTCTGCTTTGTCTTGCCGTGGACTTTGAGACATCGGAAGTCTGGAGAGACACCTACCTCTGATGACGAAACCGAATGTATTGCCTTCTTTATGTAGCGTCACCTCCACGTTTTTGAACATGACCCCTGAGCCCTGAACAGCTAAAGGAGGAAGGAAATAAAGATCAAAGTTCTGCCAACATTTCAATGGACGACCAGAACATCTAACCATCTTTTATTTTATAGCAAAAACACATCAGCTTGGAAATCTATATATATATATAAACCTGGCAATATTTTCCACCTTCACGCCTGCTTATTATATTTTCTGTTTCTAAATATATTTGTATGCACTAGCCTTATTTGCAGTTCGAATTATGCAGAGTTAACATTTACACATTTACATCTAGGGATTGAGGAGATGCCTTTATCCAAAGTAACTTACATTCAAAGTGACGTACAGTACTGTAAGAATTATTTATCAACCATAAGCCATCTTCTTCCTTATCAACATCCATCATTATAATAATATCAATGATCAAAACACAGACTAAAGTAAGAGATCACTTTTTTATGAGTCATTAATGTCATTAACTCTTTCGCCGCCATTAACGAGATTTCTCGTCAATCAAGAGAAAACGCTTCCCTGCCAATGACGAGTATTTCCGGCTTTCCGCAATACCGCTATTATCCTCAACTTTTTAAACCCGGAAGTATTGCCCTATGGCAAGCGGCTGCATGTCCGTGTCTGTTTTAAAGATCGCTCTGAATGGGATCTCTATTAAAAGTCCGTCACAAAAATGGAATTATCTAAGCTTTTTGCTCAAAATGTGGTGTTTTTGCAGAAACCTACCCATATTCAAAAGCTGATTACAAAAGAACTACTGAAGGTAGGACGTTTTTTTTTTTTTTTTTTTTTTTAAAGCAGAAGGTCTGTTCTTTCATTTGGTATATTGTATGTTTATATATTTAAAAAGAACATTTTCTGGAAGGCATTAAACTTTTGTGAAAATCATGAAAAACGCTGGCGCTGGCTGGCAACTTTTTAAAAAAAATGCTGGCGGCGAAAGAGTTAATCTCATAAGTTTTATAAATACAATAACACAGCTTTTTTTGCAACAAAACCTGTATATAAATTGAAATATTAATTTGAGTTAAGATGATTATTATAAGATGTGAGATATGTAGAAACCTGGCCTAAGACAATGATCAACTATATCAGTGGTTCTCCAACTTTTCGGGAGCACCCCCCCCCTTGTGTAGGAGCACCCCCCAAAGACAATTTATGACACAAAACTTGAATTTTAAATGATACAATGTAGTGCTGTCAGTTGGTACAGATTCAGAATTTATGATAAAGTAATGTATTACCTAAAAATTTCATAAAACTTGGGCCCCTTGGTATCATCTCAGCCCTCTTGCCCCCCGGTTTGGGAACCACTGAACTATATATTATTACAGTTTTACAAAAATCCTTGACTGTAATATAAGTATCTCTGGCAATGTGATATTTAGTAAAATTATAGATCGAATTTCACTCACAGACAGGCGGTAGCTCGTACTCCACCTCCAGCACGACCCTCTCCCCGACATTCTTCAATAGACTGATGATCTCATCATGACGAAATTTTGTCAGGTTGATCCCGTTCACAGATTTAATGTAGTCGCCCACGTTCAGCTGGTCGCTCCTGTAAAGAAACAATGAAATCAGTTACTGCAATCGATGAAGAAAATGTGATACACATACTGTAGAAGAGTTGTCAGTGGTTGCTGCTTAAAGTTCATTGCATTTAGGGTTGTCGATAGCATTATGTTCCTATATTCACAATATACCATCGCCTCTCATATTACAGTCCTTAGATAAGAATACGAAAAGAAAGTGATTACCATCAGTGCAAGGTTATGGGATTTCAACACTTTAAACATTTTTTTGCACTTACATTTTTAAGTATAATCAATTTAGATTAACAAGTCATTTCAAGTTAGACTTGAAGTATTGACTTATTTATGAGTGAAACGAAATAACAAACGATGACAAAAGTGGACGTTGCTTGTGTATTCCACTGAATGGAAACTAAAGAATGAAAAAAGGGAAAAGAATGAATGACAAAAATGGAGAGAAAAAGAAATGGAAAAAATGGGCAAGGAAAGTAGAGAGACACGAAGCCAGAGGTGGAGGCAGGTTGTGTGCTTTGATAGCTGATCTGAGCAGATAAAGAAAAGACTTTGTTCTTAGGAAACATCTTCAGAGAAGAAGACAGGCAGCTCCGGTCTCTGTCTCTCGCTTTGACACGCACAAACTCGCAGCTGAAAGCTCTTACGCTTTACAAGGCGGAGTAATTGTCAACAGTTTCTAGAGGAACGACTGTGATGTCAGGCATTCGTTTCAGCTTGTGAAAAATGATTAAGTGTCTTTGTGTCAATAAAGTACTTAGAGTGAAAAATTTCTATTTTAAAAATTGATTTACAAAACAACAGAATGAAAATGTGAAGGGTGTGAACGTGTGCGGATGTTAAGGTGTGTGTGGTTTACTATATAAATATGAATGACAGGCATATGCAGCCTTTGTTCTGTGAAATGGATCAGGATGTGTACTCTGAGGATTGTGGGTATGCGTGTTTCGCGGTGACATGGGTTAAAAATGAGCAAACAAAAGAAAGGTTCTGGCTGAAAGCAGTATACATTAAATGGTTTTTAATGCACATATGACATGCAGAGACACTTTGTGTCTACACATTCAATACATACAATAAACTTCTACTGCTTTAATATAAATGTAATTTGCATTTACAACATTCATAACCAAGCCTCAATGCTGGGGTCACACTAGACTTTTCGTTTGGACTTTGATTTCATACTTATGCGAATGCGGCAGTTTGAAAACCAAAGTTCAAATTCTGTAAACTCTGACCTGCGAATTTGCATCACGTGAAGACATGTGACCGTATGAGATCGGCATGTCGCATATGTGACCTTTTTGTGAAATCCGATTTGAAGAAATTATGGTTGCGGCTAGAGGAGATAGAGCAATGGACAAAATCTTGTGAAATCTCGCCGGATGAGCACTTTTTTTATTTCAATTCTACACCCAAACCGAACCCTAAACACAACATTTCACGAGATTAAGGCCATAGCTGTCATATTTACCCAGAACAACTGTTTCCATCCTAATCCTACCTCCAAACCTAACCCCAAACCCAACATTTCACAGGATTTAAGACAAAGCTTTATCCCCTCTAGCCAAAACCGCTGGTTTCATCCAAATCCTACCCTAAAACCAACATTTCACAGGATTTAGGCCATAACTGTATCCCATCTAGCCAAAACTGCCATTTTCATCCTAATCCTACCCTTAAACCTAACCCTAAACACATTTCACAAAATATAAGCCATAGCTTTATCTCATCTAGCAAAAAAACGCCATTCTAATCCTACCTCCAAACACAGCCCCAAACCCAACATTTCAACATTAAGCCAAAGCTTTATCCCATCTAGCCAAAACCGCAGTTTTCATCCTAATCCTACCCTCAAACCAAAAATTTCACAGGATTTAGGCCATAGCTTTATCCCATCTAGCCAAAACAGCAGTTTTCATCCAAATCCTACACTAAAACCAACTTTCCACAGGATTTAGGCCATAGCTGTATCCAATCTCGCCTAACCCGCTATTTGCATCCTAATCCTACCCCCAAAACCTAACCCTAAACCCAACATTTCACAAGATATAAGCCATAGCTTTATCCATCTAGTCAAAACCGCAGTTTTCATCCTAATCCCACCCTAAACCCAACATTTCACATGATTTAGGCCATAGCTGTATCCCATCTAGCCAAAACTTTAGATTTCATCCTATCCTAACCAAACCTATTCATAAACCCCACACTTCACAGGATTCAGACCATAGCTGTATCCCATCTAGCCAAAACTTTAGATTTCATCCTATCCTAACCAAACCTATTCATAAACCCCACACTTCACAGGATTCAGACCATAGCTGTATCCCATCTAGCCAAAACTTTAGATTTCATCCTATCCTAACCAAACCTATCCATAAACCCCACACTTCACAGGATTCAGACCATAGCTGTATCCCATCTAGCCAAAACTTTAGATTTCATCCCATCCTATCCTAACCAAACCTATTCATAAACCCCACACTTCACAGGATTTAGGCCATAGCTGTATCCCATCTAGCCAAAACTTTAGATTTCATCCTATCCTAACCAAACCTATTCATAAACCCCACACTTCACAGGATTCAGACCATAGCTGTATCCCATCTAGCCAAAACTTTAGATTTCATCCTATCCTAACCAAACCTATCCATAAACCCCACACTTCACAGGATTCAGACCATAGCTGTATCCCATCTAGCCAAAACTTTAGATTTCATCCTATCCTAACCAAACCTATCCATAAACCCCACACTTCACAGGATTCAGACCATAGCTGTATCCCATCTAGCCAAAACCGCAAATTTCATCCTATCCTAACCAAACCTATCCATAAACCCCACACTTCACAGGATTCAGACCATAGCTGTATCCCATCTAGCCAAAACCGCAAATTTCATCCTAATCTTACCTCTAAACCGAACCTTAACCCCAACATCTTGCAAGATTAAGGCGTTAGCTGTATCCCATCTAGCCAAAACCAGGAATTATTAATAGTAGCGGTGTCATACAATCCCGTCTTGTTCAACACTGCTTTGAAATATTCAAAAAAAAGCTGCCTGAATGACAATGACGCTGCATACTGGAATTGATTATACATTTTAACAAATATTTTGAAAATTAGATCGTAAAGACAACGGCTTGCCACATGATGTGCATAACTGTGCGTTTAAAATGTATTCTTTTAAATCGTGCTGTGATTTTACAAAAAACTGAAGTGCAAAACCAAACATGTTTCCTTTGTCTTCTATTGTTGAATCAACAGAAAGTCCCGTCCCAATCTTACACTATTGTTTGAGCAAGAAGTTCAATGTCAGACTACTTAAACAAGCACAGAATATTAAGCAAGAGTGCTGGCAGAAACTACATAGCTAATATTTATCTTCAAGTATTACATTAAGACAGAAGCTATTTTTAAGTAATGTTCCTGTGGAATACTGCTGATTACCGCAAGATTTAATTTCATCTTTGCATCTGCAAACACAAACAAAAAATGCATTTACATTAATGGATTAATAAACGCAAGTCTAGAGGCGAGACATTCCAGAAGACTTAAAAGCATAAATGTGAACCATCTAATACACATCTCATTTTTTAATATAAAGGATGATGATATCAACTTGTGAAGTTATATAAATTATCCTTTAATGGCCCATACATCAATATTGTAAACTTTTTAGTTATGCAGTACTGACATCACAGTTGTGGGTGGAGTTTTGTGCAAAAACGATCAGCATACATCACTTTCCGGTGTGCTCGCATATCATATACAACATGCACAGTTGCCATGGTTACTGATTTACATATTCATGACATGAGTACTGGATGCAACTTTGCATAGACTTTGCATTAATACGGTGTTCCTGTGGCTCAATTGGTAGACCACTGTGTTAGCAATGGAAAGGTCATGGGTTTGAATTCCAGGCTACACAAATACACATTTGATGAACATATACACTTGACTTTAGATAAAAGCATCTGCCAAATGCATAAAAATGTCCAAATTTAAACGTTAGTATGCAATTCTTATTTATATAGTCTCTTTTCTATTGTCAGTGCTGTTATAAAAAACATGATTTATGCAAACATTACGAACTTTTCAACACCACACACTCACCTGGCAGCAATGCCGCCCTGACGCAGGTTGGAGACGCGCGGTTTGCCGTCTTTGTCGATGCCTCCGGATACGGTCAGGCCTAGGGTGGTTCCTTCCTTCTTAATTAGCTCCACAGTGCTTGTGCCCTTAAATTCATCTGTAAAGAGGAAGGCAGGATGAGGATGAGGTGAGGTTGGCGAGGAAGAGCAGAGGCAGGAGATCAGAGGGTTACAGGAGCAGAGGAGGCCAGAGGATGCCATACCTCTCCTCTCACCTAAACGACTGCGATCGGGAGTCTCGGGCCTCTCTCTCTCTCTCTCTTTATCTCCTTCTCGATCTCTCTGTGCCTTGGCTGGTAATTACTTATACAGTAAACTGCAGAATGCTCTGTTTGTGTGTGTGTGTGTTACAGTAGACCGAAAGTGACTGTGACCACTCCGTTTCTCTCTCTACTGGAAGAGCTCATCCAAAGATAAATATACTGTCACCATTGACTCACCTTAAAGTTGTTACAAACATATGAGTGATTCTCGCAAAATTAGACTTATGAGGTGTCATGAAACATTTCAATAAAAAAAGTAAATGCTATTAAAATAAGAAGCATACAGTTACAAACATCTCTTCATGTACTATTTTGCGCATGATTTCAAATGACATCATACAAACAAATTTTGTTGTTTTTTCCACATTTAAGGGGGAAATTTTCATTACCGCAACGTGTCCATGGCTGGATTTGGGTTCTTTGACATTAAATGTTTATAATAAAAAATCTAAAAAATAAAAGCTTCAGTGCATGTTATTCTATAAACATTTACAGTAAAGAAACATGTGGTATTTGGTGATCTTTGGTAAATGTAGAGACAATAATAAGAAACATAAATGTGTCCAAGACCAATTTTCTCATCCTCCGCAACAATTTTCAATCATTGTTTAAGCCCTCAATGAACTAACATTTAAAAAAAAAAATAGTTGGAAGGGACATAATTGACTGTGACACTCAAGATGGCTACCAGGTAAGCAGTTCTTATTTTTTCTCTCCGGATAAAAGTTAAAATTTTGTTTGTCATAGTACCTAGATAACTTTTAGTTCTCATTACCGAAACATGAGTTTGTAAATGCATATATTTAATGTAATATCATTTGCGGTAATGATCATTTTTGATAATGATAATCTAAAAAAATTAAATAATTCTTTAGGAAATATTTTTTAAATCCTCTAAAAATAATGGTTATAAATTGGCTTCAATGGCTTTAAAAAAAATTCTGATGCTGGACACCTTCTAAATCTGGATTTCGTAAGAATCACCCATACATGACTTTCCTTTTCTTTTTACTTTTACATGCATGAATCAAAAAAGTAAACAGCACTCAGTCATACAGGTAAAGTCAGTCCATCCAGAAAAACGCGATTATGCGATCGCATGATTCAATGCACAATAAGCCAAAGTCGCATTTTTTAAATATGCCGCACTTTCGCGCCATAAATTGCAGATTTCATAATCCCCTCATTTCCGTTGCAAAAAGTCATATATATCTTAGCAGAAAGTTTAAAAAAATGTTGCATTTACTTCACACATGCGCAGCCATGTCCCCTGTTGTCATGGGAATGTTAACCAAATTACGCGACGTAAACATCAATAAAAATCTGCAAAAGCTGCAAACAGTTTTGCAAGTTCACACAGTTTTGGCAATTCATTGCATAAAATATCCCATCGCATTTTTTTACATGGATTTTGCCTGCAACAATCACTAAAAACTCTTAAACTCTAAAACACTTTTATTCTGTGTGAACTGTCCCTTTAAATGCCATCTTTCTTCACTTGTCTTTTTTTGCTCTTCTGCCTCCCGCTCTCTCACCCAGAATCGCTTGACAAGCAGACGTGTCTCTCTATTTCTCCCTCCTCGATCGACTAGCTGTCATTCAATCCCTCAGCGAGATCATCAAATTCACATTAAGCGTGACGCATATCTGCGCAAGCGGGACACCCTGATCTCTCTCTCTCACACACACATACACACAAGCTACTATCACTACGTCAGCTGCCGGAGTAGAAATAAAAATAAGAGATCTGTAATCCCCCACTGGAGGAAGTGAAGATGGATGTTTACATCATCTCCCAGTTTTACCCGCTCCATCTTTTTCAGGAGGGTACCGCAGGATAAAGCATGAGGGGAATCTGAGCTCCAAACCCTCCTAAGGCTACTGACAGAACAGACACGCTGAGCTCCTCTCGGCAGGAGGATGGCAATAAAGTGACACGGGGTGAGAAAGATGAGGTTTTTATTCAGTATTGAAGGCTAGACTGAGAAACACTTGCTTTCAGGGTAAACACAAGGGATTGGTAGAAACCGAGTACAAGGAACTGTTAGAAATCATTGATCACTAAAACAAATCGATTGGGTAAACTTCAAAACATTAGCCCCAATCTATTTAAGTATCCAAAATTACCAAAAGGCACCAAAAAGGCACCAAATCGGCAATAAAGTACAGGTCCTGCACACACAATTGCGTGTAAATGTTATCAACCCTTAAAACAATTAGACTTGAGTTTTCACCCAAATGGCTTTAACAAACCTTGCAGAAAAATCTTTATATCTGTTACAAACCCATCCACTTTGTTTTACTGGTGTGACATCATTTGTATTCAAATCACAAGTTTAGTGACCTCCCCAAAGGAAGAAACAGATTTGACATTGCACTCTGGCTACAATCAATAGCGCTGCCATATTGACACAGGAAGGGAGCGATGTCGAAATGTGACCCGGGACAGTGAGAGGTTCACCCGGCATTCAATATCTAGCCTGCACCTGAACCTCCAGGCAATTCAGTGGAGAAGCTCTCCGAATATATGGACAGCATTGAGAAATTAAACCAGTAATGTGCTAAATTATTTAGGGTGGGTATGACAAGTAGTTGAGAAAAACTGGGAATGGATATTCAAACGGGAGTTTAATCTACAACAAGCCTTGTGTTGTTTGTTATTCGTTTGATAATTAATTGTTGTAAAACTGCTCGATTTGCCTTCGGCTTTCATCGAAAATTTTGATTAAAAAAACTTTGCTTTCGTGGGGATTCGACTGACGGGCGAAAAAATACAGAGGGATGAATTATAAATACTGCCTGTCATTTATCGCCGCTAGATGAGGAATAAATTGTGGGGTTTTCTGAGGTTGGTGACAGCATTAAATTAATTTCTTTAGCTTACATAAGAAACATACATTGTTGACACAACATGATTTCTAGGGCCAGAAACATACAGAAAATGTAAACGTTTAGAAGTGCATTGCATTTACCAACAGTACATGCATGGATTATGTTCCCATAGCCTTCATTTCACAGCTTTCAGTTTTTTTTATCGTGAACACAATCAAAGCCAAACTCCTTGTGGACCACATTGTGGACCAGCTAAACTAGGGGGTCATCCAATATCCAAACAATTTGTGGCACAGTGTGCTATGGTCATATTACAAGCTCAGTCTTAAGCTGTCCGTGGAAAACACGGTTCACCGAGGGTTCGGTGTAATATCTCGGCCCCGGGCAAAGAAAAGGACCCCGGGGATCAAATGAGCTGTTCATTGGGGTCTACACTGAGACAGGTGTGGAGGTTGATAAGTTGATCCCATTACTTGTGGTCCCATTTAATTCCTCGTCCCTGCTCCCGCCTTTTCTCTTTAACCGAGGTAGACCGAGCTAGCAGGTTTCCACGGTGATGGTCGGCCATCAGGTTACATGAAGCTGACAGATTTAAGAAGTGCGATCAGAGATAGCGGAGACTGCTGGGACCGTCAGACAGGTATTGAGAGAGTTTGAAATGGATACAGAAAAAGATACAGAATAGGGATAAAAGAAGTGATGGAATATGACAGAGGCCTGACCGAACTTCATACCTCAGTAATTTTGGGATGGATGGTGATTTATGATACATATTTTGGTATTTTCTACAAAGTGGAATGAACGCTTACATGCAAGTGAAAGCATCATGTGAGATGTCACAATCACCTTTATTAACTATTTCCCCGCCATTGACGAGTTAACTCGTCAATTAAGAGAAAACGCTTCCCTGCCAATGACAAGTATTTCTGGCTTTCCGCAATACCGCTATTATCCGCAATTTATAAAACCTGGAAGTATCACCCTATAGGGCAAACAGCTGTATGTCAGTTTATATTTTGAGGATCGCTCTGAATCTGATCTCTATCAAAAGTCCTTCACAAAAACTGAATTAGCTCAGCTTCTATAGAAGAAATCTATCCATATTTGAGAGGTGATAAAAACAGGTAGGAGGTTTAGTTTGAAAGCAGAGGGTCTGTTCTTTGATTTGATATATTGTTTATATATTTTAAGAAGAACATTTTCTGGAAGGCATTAAACTTTTGTGAAAATCCTGAAAAATGCTGGCACTGGCAACTTTAAAAAAAAAAATGCTGGCAGGGAAAGAATTGAAATAGAACATAATGAAAATTGTATTAACAGACACAGTCCTCACTGTTTGAAAATGCAAGCTGGTCAAGAAAATGCATTAAGTCATCTCAGACCATACTGATTAAAGCGATATCATCTCATCCCGTATCCCGCTGAGAGAAAATACTGATTTATTACTAAAACTCAATTTACTGCTCAGCCAAAGTACCCTAAAACACACACACACACACACACACACACACACACACACACACACACACACACATACACACACACACACACACACACACACGCACGCACACGGTTGTTTCAACTTAGGTCAAATATGGAAAACTCCACCAGTTAAAATTAACCTAGAATTTTCAAGAGTAATTAAACCAAATGGTTGGGTTACCGACATTTAACCCAACTAGGTTGAAACAACACAGTATTTTTTACATTTATGCACGATCGCAAACTAGTCAGGTTTGCACATACATTACGGAAGTGTTAAAGTATCGATACGCCAATACTTCGTCATGAACTCCTGGTAATGTGTGCATCAATACAGCATATCCCTTACTACATTAAACATGTTTTTTTGTTTGTTTTAACTGTAGTAAAACCATGGTTATGTTAATAGTAATCAATACACCAAAAAAGCATGGTTACTACACTTTTAACACAAAAAAACATGGTTCATTTTCGTAAAGGGTGAGCTGCCTTAAAATTGCAATGTGTAACTTAAAGAGGGTTCTCTTGACAGAAATGCAATATAATATACATAACTATATTATCAGTGGTGTATAAAAACCTTATATAATGAACTGTTATGTGTTTATAACCCAAAAATGAGCCATTTTTATCTATACAGTATACACCGCGGGTCCCCTTACATGGATGTCGCCATTTTGTGCCGCCATGTTTCTATAGTAGCCCTAAATGGACAAACTGCTCTACAGAGTGCATTTTGTCACTACAGTATTTTTTCTTAAACACCAACATGTTTGTCAATGTGGCAGCTACCGTAGCTTCTCTATGCGTTTCAATGAACGGTGGACTAAGCCGTTGGTTTCAATTCACAATCTCACTGCTAGATGCCGCTAAAATCTACAGAATGCACCTTTAATTAAAAAACATCTTGCCCTGACATATCTGAACATATATCCGTGTCATTGTTTTGTCTCATGATGCACATCAGTATTGTTTTTTGTAAACCATGTTTTAAAAACTGCTTAACTCTTTCACCGCCAGCGTTTAAAAAAAAAAGTTGCCAGCCAGCGCCAGCGTTTTCATTATTTTCACCAAAGTTTAATGCCTTCCAGAAAATGTTCTTCTTTCAATATATAAACATACAATATACCAAATGAAAAAACAGACCCTCTGCTTTCAAACAAAAAAAACCGTTTCATCCTACCTTCAGTGGTTCTTTTGTAAACACCACATTTTGAGCAAAAAGCAGAGATAATTCCATTTTTGTGACGGACTTTTCATAGAGATCCCATTCAGAGCGATCTTTAAAACAGACACGGACATGCAGCCGCTTGCCATAGGGCAATACTTCCGGGTTTAAAAAGTTGCGGAACCTGGCACCTGGTGGATAATAGCGGTATTGCGGAAAGACGGAAAATCTCGTCATTGTCGGGGAAGCGTTTTCTCTTAATTGACGAGATATCTCGTCAATGGCGGTGAAAGAGTTAAATGTCCTAATATAACTTAGTCCTGGATTAATCTAAACCACCCCATAGAGTGAAAGTTTAAGTGTGCCCGCTCTCTCTCTTTTAATGAGTTTAGCTTAAAAGAGCATTATGTCTTAAACGGGACATATCATGAAAATCTGACTTTTTCCATGTTTAAGTGCTATAATTGGGTCCCCAGTGCTTCTATCAACCTAGAAAATGTGAAAAAGATCAACCCAGTAACTTAGTTTTGGTAAACCATTCTCTGTAAACATGTGAAAAAATAAGTAATTGAAATGTGGCCCTCCTTGTGATGTCAGAAGGGGATCTTATTATAATAATACCAGCCCTTAATCTGCACTATCCAACCATGACACTGCCAATTGCATTTAAAAGGAAACACCCAAAAAAGGCACATTTTTTTGCTCACACCCATACAGTGGCAATTTAAACATGTAATAATAAATTATCTACATGGTATTTTGAGCTAAAAGTTCACATATGTACTATTGGGACACCAATGATTTATTTATTTATTTAAAAAAAGTCTTGTAAAGGTCCCTTTTACCTAAACTGCTGAATAGGACGAGTCATAAGCAACAAGCAATTAAAAAGTGGCCTGTATCGTGATGTGCATCGTACCACGGCCTTGTATCTGGATATGTGTCTTATCGTGTAATTCAGTTTTAATTCAATAAAACACCAACAGCAAAACAAAACCTCAATGAGCTGTTGATTTGGGTGGAAAACCACACGTGGGCTGTAAAGTCTGGAACGGATAATGATTTCGTCTATAACGTCGCTAGGAGGTGTAATGAAAACATTTGGGTAAATGCCCATTGTGCGACTCTCTTTGAAGGCTGTGGGCGAACCAGCAGGTGGCCACAGCACTGAATTGGCTCTCCACCAGTGGGACTTCAGCAGTTAAAATGACAAATTGGCCCATAATTCAATATGGAACCAGGCATGACTAATGGCTGGTGCATGCAAACATTCGAACGATATAACAACAAACTAATCCAGAAGCAATTGCTGCAATTACTTCGAAATTAGTACAGAATTACAATTAGAAAAAGGACAAGAACGGCAAGACCTCGTTCAGAACACAGCCTGAAAAGCAACTAATCAAATTAATAATAAAATGAGTTATTTGCCATCAGAAAATAAGCAATCTGGTGTTTAAATTTAATAACAGAGTCTATTTGCGATGTTCAGTCAAGCACACGCTCCACTTCATTACAGTGAGACTTTGTAACTCCCATTCTGTGCATGTAATAAACGTTCAGTTAATAGACCAGCGTGGTTATCAAAGGCCATTTTCCCTTTGTTAGACACCATTTTGGAGCTGGGATCAATATTCCCATACAGAGAGCCTTAAAATGGTGGAAGAACAAAAGAGTAACGTCACAATCTTTGCAAGAATCATGGGATTAATATTTAACAGTACTTATTTGTATGCTGGCCTGACCCCTCCGCACAACACCAACACAAAGTTAAATGAAAAACACTATCTGTTGGCTTCTGCACCAAACAAAGCCTTCTGGGAGAGAAAAGTTTTCGAGCATCTATCATGAAGATTTCGCACAGACACATCGGGCTATGAAGTGCCAGCCTGCACATCTGCCTGCGATCTCTTTACTCATCTGTTTCTAACACATTAAAACCCCTCAGAGGGGCTTCATCTGCTCCAAAAGAACATTTCAGGAGACCCCCATCTGAAATTCCCCAGAGTAACTCCGCCCAGAATGAGTATTAAACTTTCACACCTTCGACAGTTTGATGACAGACCCGAGGCGAAATTGATAGATGCAGCGTACATTGCATTCGGTCTTAAAAGTGCTGAATCACTTTGACGCTACGCGAACCGCCGCCCAGTGCCGTCCAAAGCGCACTCATGTGTCACCAACCCGCCTATTTTGCTCTCATTACACGTCAGCGCGATGAATAAAAGAAATGTGTTTACCAAGAGACCTACATCCAGGAAAGCATAAGGTAGCGAGGAAGTGCGGTCATACAGGCGATGAGATCTGGGACGCTCTTGCACGGTGGGCTTTAGCTGGTCTACATGTCGCTTAAGACGTATTGTCATTAGAACTAGTTAGAGAACACGACCCCCGGTGGATCCATTTGCGCAATTAGAGGCAATTTGCTAATCCTCTCATGCATATTTATAACAATGCGGAGGACTAATCACTGGGTTATAAATGTGGAGCTAGGCTAGTTGTAGAGCGAGAGTTGAGAGACTTTATTTAAAGGCCCTTTGAGAGTCACATGATTGAGTGAATCTCCCGTGTGGCTCGCTCTCTGTGTACAGAGATGTTATCTTGGAGAGAGGCACGGTACCTGTTGAATTCCAAATGAAGTGTCTGTTTTCTCGGCTTTCTATCCAAGCAATCATTTTCCTCTCTGGTTTTGATTTTTCACTAGCAGGGTTTTCTGGATTTTGGAATTTGCTTGTTTTTGGAGACTGGATTGAAAAGAAATTGGAATGTAAAATTGGAACTTGGATAGTAAATTGGAACGACAGGAGTGATTTATATAAACACTATAACATTTGCCAGAAATATAACATCATTATTTTGAATATTTATTGCTACCCCTGGCATGTACATGAAAAGGTTTCTTTATTAAATTAATCAAATCATCATTCGTTGTTTAACAAAATGTTTTAAATTCAACAACAAAATGAAACTTAAATCCTAAAACATTACTGTCAACATTTCTAACATTATTAATCACACGTAATTTTATGAATATATTATATTAAAACATGTTCAGGGATTCATTTAATTAAAATGGCATATACATTTAATTTTTATCCAACTTTAAAATAAAATTAGCTTTGTTTACATTCTATTTACATTGTAGAGTACTACCTGTATTTTTATCTTATTTTATTATTGTTGTTTTTTATTAGTTTACTTATTAACAATATTTGTTAGCATTAGCATTAGCTAACAAAGTAACAATGAACAATACTTCAACAGCATTTATTAACCTTAGTTTATTTTAATTTCATCATTTAATAAAACATAAAATCCAAAATTGTAACTGTTAACTCTTTCCCCGCCATTGACAAGTTAACTCGTCAATTAAAAGAAAACTCTTCCCTGCCTATGACGAGAATTTCCGGCAATCCGTAATACCATTATTATCCACCAGGTGGTTCTACAACTTATAAAACCCGGAAGTATCGCCCTGGGCAAACAGCTGTATGACAAAATTGAAAATATCTCAGATTTTTGCTCAAAACTTGGTGTTTTTGAAGAAAATATTTGAAAACAGAGCACATGAAGGTATGATGAAACTTTTTTTTTGAAAGCTGTTCTTTCATTTAATATATTGTATGTTTATATATTTAAAGAAGAAAAATTTCTGGAAGCCATTCAATTTTTGTGAAAATCATGAAAAGTGATGGCGTTGGCCGGCAACTTTTTTTAAAAACACTGGCAGAGAAAGAGTTAACATTAGTTAATGCACTATGTAAAATGAACAATTGAATTTGCATTAACTAACATTAACAAAGATTAATACATGTTAAAAACTATATTGCTCATTATTCGTTCATGCCAGCTAATGCATTTACTAATTTTAAGAAATACAACCTTTTTATAATATGAGTATTTTCCAGTATTTTTTATTAGTTTTATATTATATTATCATTTTACAGTATCTGTTCTGATATTTATAAATTGAATAGTCAAAGAAAGCTGACCAGACTTTACAATCTCAATAGGGTGCGGCAGGGATGACGTATTTTGGTAGGCTAACGCGGAAGTTGGCGGGACATGGGTTCCCTCGCAAAAAAAGCCCATTAATTTTTCCCATACACTTTTGGATTATCGCCAAAAATAAGCTCTGTGTTTAACAAAAGTTACATTTACATGTGTTGTCCAACAAGTTGGTCTTAACAGATTACTTCAACTTTTATGAATTTTGAAGTCACATACAAAATCGCCAGTGATTCATTTCTATCCATTTAAGCATGCATTTTTTACCTGCACTTCATTTTTTTTAATCACTTAGCAGATGCATGCATGGTCTTTAAAAATCAAAGCAAAGAAAACTGTTCCAATTTTCTTCTATTCTTCTTCCCTGTTATTTAGTGAAGCACATTACTAAGGTTTAAGGCAGGCACTCCTTTAGGGAAAAAAGATTTTATTATTCATAAACATGTCATGGACGTTAATTCTTCCTCAGTATGATCTTGCTCCACACGGAGTGATGAATTATTACAATTCCATTAAATCATATAAATAGCCCAAATCCAATGGGTCGTCAGCACTGAATCATTTATAGACAGTGTGAACAGTCATCCGAATGAAATAGTTCAGCAATAAATAAAAGTCCTGGTGTCGCTTTAAATTCACATGACTTTGTGAACACCAACCGAGAAATTTTAAAGAATTGTCCTTGCTCTTATGCATTAAATAGCGGTCTTTCAAGCTTCAGATGTGACGCATATGGACAATAAAAGTGCATGCAAATGAACCCCTGGTGGTTCGCGGTGGAATTGCAGGGGGTTTGTGAGTTAATGAAAAATAATCATTTGAAGTCAGTAAATGTAAATATATTTTATTTGTTTAATCTTTCACGTGATCAAACGAGTCCACGAGGGTGCACCAGAGTCATATTTTGGGGCAGACTCGAGCATCAGGCCGGAAATAGGAAGAGAATTGTCGTGACTTATTTTAGTACCACGAGACCAAAAGTACACGTGAAGAATATTTTCGTAAAAAATTCAGGGGGTACTTTCAAGTAAATAATTTAGATCAATGGGGTTCGGATGACTAAAAGTTTGAAAACCCCTGTACGGAAACTACATATAATTTACAACATCATACCATTTTTGAGACAAAATTATGAAAATTTTTTTTTGGGGTGCACTGTACCTTTCAGGGTGAACTACAAACAATATTAATATACAATGTATAACAAGGTCCTGTTTCACTTCAAAAATATTGTGACATCACTTTTATTTCCTAATGCTCAGGCCTTGAGTTATGAAGCAGCCAATGAAACGAATCCAATATTATATTTTGTAACCTCCCTCATCTTTGTGTTTTACCTAAGGCCCCTTACGATGTTCGTTCAAATCCCCTTTGTCTCATTCTATGTTTGATGTATGTTAAGTATTTTGTGGCAGTCCCCCTTTAATCCCACTCTTGGCGGAAACCGATTTCGTGAGGGAGCATTGAGATCTGTCACTATCGCTGATGTGCACGCTCGCAAAACCATCACATTGAGCTCGGCTGGAGCGCCGCAGCCTGCGTCTAATCTGTCTTCAGATAGATGGTTTAATACTCCAGTCTAAAGAGCCCTGTGCCTACGGCATTGCAGCTACATCTGAACGTGGGCACCGGGCCCCCAAAAGCCGTCATGCTACGCTAACTGCTTCTAAAGATGGGTTTGATGTGCTTAGCTCTCTGAACTGAAAGATTATACAGGGAATTTATTTCAACATCCTATGAGACCTTTTTTACATCTAACATAGAAATGAGAGCTGCTTCAAAAAGGATCTATGCTAACAAAGAGGAGCACAAGGGGTTTCCGTAGTGAGTCATGAATTCGGGAATGATGTAGAGAAACTTTACTATTAAAAGAGGACTGTGATTTATTCATCACCACATCGCATAACTAGTACACCGGTTGGATGGTTTAACTTGCACGCAGTATGCAAACGGACAGTCAAAAGTTTGGACACACCTACTTGTTTTCTATTTTTAATATTGTCCACAATGTCAGAAAAATTGTCAAAAATGGCACTGGCGTGGTACACTTTTCACTTTATACATTTACACCTAAAGAGTTCATTTTAGTACCTCAGAGGTACATACAGGTATAAAATGTATACATATCTGTACCTAAATGGTACATATTGTGAACTTTTTAAAGGTCATTCCCGAGTGACAGCTAGGGACCATATTTTGAAAGTTTTTCTGACAGTACACATACAGGAATACTAGTCATACTATAAATAACAAATGTAAGAGTATCCTATGTTCCCTTTCAATACGGTTCACTTCGCATTGCGTCAGTTAGCTGACGCTATGGGGGAAACTCCTGTTTACTCCGTGACTGAAGCCTATTGGTTAACGTCTGTACAAAGTACAGACCAATGACGTTTGAACCCGCGCGCGGGAGGAACGCGTCCTTATATAAGCGCGGTTCAATCGTCAGGAGCTCATTATTTTCTCCTTCAGCGCGAACCTCTCGCTGCTCCGAAGAAAAAGAAGAAGCCTTACCTCGCCGTTGACAAAAGCCCTGCAGCGGAGTCCAGGCCTAGCGTCTTCCCCTGCCGTTTTCCGGCTGAGAACCGAAGATAGCAGAGTCCAGGTCTAGCGTCTTCCCCTGCCGCTTTCCGGCCGAGAACCGAAGATAGCCTTCGCTTGCCGTGGTTCGAGCCCTGTGCAGCGGACACACGCCTGACGAGGTCTCCCCTGCGGCCGCCCGGTAAGATCAATATTTTTAATATAAAGCTATAAGCTAAAAGAGCAGGCGCTGTTGTAATAGCGTCCAGCACAGCGGCTCGGTGAGCCTCTCTGCTATGAATTTCCTCCGAGCGCGTTACCGGTCTGGCACCTCCCACGCCGGGACCGCGCTTATGCTTTGGTTGTCTTATCCATGTTTCGTGCTCCCCCTGCTGTTCCTCTCTCGCCGGGATGAACACACGGCGAGCCATGAGACTAGATGGATGCATAGACAAGCACACACGGACTAACCCCCCCTGTGTTCTGTCACACCGCAACCGTTCATGCTTACAGAGTCCCTTCGCTCCTATCACATTCAGTGGCGAGATCTCTGGCACATATATTAATCCCCCGAGTGCATCGGGTGATACCGTCACGACGCATGGCTGTTCTGTCTGTGTTGCTGCTCCCCTCTGCCGTTCCTCTCTTGTTGAGATGAACAAGCGGGGAACCGTAGACCTGGATAGATGCATACGACAAGCAAACACGGGCGGTCTGCCCCTGTCTCTGTCATAGCACAGCCACTCGTGCTCCACGCTCGCGGAGTCCCTCGCTCCTTTCCCCACAGTGGTGAGGTCTCTTAACGGCTTAGCTAGCACGCGGTATTACGGCTCGCTGCCTCTAAATGCAGCTGTCCAGTGTTCAACGATTACAGAGCTTCATGCCCCTCCCCTCCTGGAGCGGCGCGATCTCATTCGTCTGCTCGATAGGGCCGATTCGCCGCTATTGGAGCACCAAGAACACTCATTATAAGAGAGCTTCATGCCCCTCCCCTCCTGGAGCGGCACGATCTCATTCGTCTGCTCGATAAGGCGGACACGCCTCTATTGGAGCGCTAAAACACTTATTATAGAGCTTTACTGGCCTGAGCCGAGCTCACTTCAGATAGCTCATTTTTCGTCTGCCTGGTAATTTCTCTCTGGTTTAGACGGAATCAGAGGCAGAACGAATTTGTTTATAATATACTGAGGCCCGAATACCTCCCTTATTCAGTCCCGTCCTATATCAGTGCGCTGAATATTGGTACATTCTTATATATATATACCCGGTTTTTCTGCCCTTTTAATAAACGGCAAAACCGCGGGCCTCGCGGCAGACTTCCTCTCTGCGATGGGTTCAGTCTGACATTAAACTACCTAGACATACTACCCTGCTCCGTGAGCCGTTCGGTCACCGTCACTACTGAGGCTTGTGCACCTGAACGGCTGAGCTCTGGTCTCCGCAGCATAGCTGCATCAACAGAGAACGAAACTGTCTGGGAAAAAGGGGTTATGTCGCGCCTCGGCTGGACTGCCCTGAAATGTTTTCTGTGTGCTGTTTATCCAAACATACTGTGTAATACTGTCGACTATGCGACCTCACTATAGTGGCGAACGGTATTTAATTCCTCTAAAAAGAGTAATTTCCGTGCTTACTATACTGTGTATTGACACCCACGGTTGTACGGTGTCTCTAAACACTTTATCGCCTTACTGACAAGCAATCAGTAATACGCACACACGGCCCGCTGTCCATAATTCTATCGACGCTAGCCGAAAAAACCCCGGTTTGGCCATATACTGTGTATTGACACCCCACGACTGTACGGTGTCTCTAACACCTTTCTGCCAAATTCGCTCGCAGCCCACCTCAGTTTCTCCGCTACGATGCTGATGGCGCAAACGAGCACGGTCTTACGGCTGTTATTCTCTCTTCCTAGAGGAAGGACAGCCTCAGACTTTTGCATGGCTCCAAGCGTTTGAATCGCGCCCTCTCCGGACGGCCACTCAAAGGCTTACAGCCAAGCGGTTTATGACGTTTTTCGGCCATATAGCTGATTTATATTAGCGGATCCGAAGACGCTCACACCTCCGCTCCAATACTCGGAGATATTAAGGGTAATATCAACCTCAAGTGAGCTTGCTACCCGCCACAATAAGTTTCAAAGCTTAAAGCGCGCGCACAGTCAGACGCGCGCGGCATCTCGTTTAAGACGGGCGCACGTACCCCTCTAACGAGCCTCAGAAAGCTGAATATCGTGGCATTGTTCATAAGTCCACTTCAGTTTGACTAAGCAAAGGTCCCGCCCCGAGCTGACGGCCGGGAAGCTTGCTTAAGTTACACACTGCTGCATGAAGTGCTGTCATTACGAGCTAGCCCAGCATTTGCTGTGGGTTGAACACGCTTTACGACGGCAATCAGCCTTCGGCGCGTGGAACGCCGTTTGTCTCATATAAATCACCTTGTACTGTGAATACGGTACATTAAGAGGATGATTTAGCACTGCAGCACTCTCGACCGTGTTATTGTGATAATGCGGTCGGGCAATCTACGGTGGTTTCATTATTTACCGAACCAGACTGAGATCTCGCCCCCTGAACAAGCTGACGAGTCATCTCCTTTATAAACTCATTGCATCGCTTTATAAGCTATGTTCAATCAGAGTGATACGCATCTCATGCTTAAACTACCAATATTAACCCATTACGATGGGCGTGCGGAGATGGCATCCGTGGGACACGACCTACATTACGTGCCTTATGACACATTGACACAAGCTGCTAGGACCCCTTTCACGAGGCGTCCTTATGCAAAGTCTGATCCATTCTGTCTAGTGACATTTGAAAGTCAATACCCCCCGCGAATCGTGGGTGGAACACTTTTCTCCTCACTACAGAGGCACGGCGGCTCTCTCCCCTACCTATATCTATGTGGCCGTGATAACAGCGAACCACGCTTTTACGACCGACCATTCATTTAATTCACAAGCCTGTCATCTCTCAGATGCGGACGGCGGCGGTAACAGCGAACCATGCTTTTACGGCTGGCCATTCACTTTATTCATAAGCCTGTCATTTCTCAGATGCGGACGGTGCCCGAGGCACAGCGCTCTGGAACTGTCCAAGGTCCTGGATGACACATACGTCTGACGTACATCAGACGATCAGCTGTTCATCTGCGTCACAGATCACTCACTAGAGCACCTGTCAATACAGGCTATTTATGGATCGTTGACGTTATCACCTCCCGTGACAATTATGCTCACTTGTCTTAGAGCATGGGCATGGTCTTAGAGGTTTCTCATTTGACAATTGTGACACGGCCGGCTGGTCCCCGCCGTCCACGTTGCCAGTTTACAGCTTCGACATCCCTGCTTCGCACTACTGAGGTTTGTTGCATTAAAGGTGCGCCCATTAGCTCACCTGTATGCACGATATGGTTTTTAATTATATGCGTCCACCGTGCGCTCAGAGAAGCTCACATGTACACGCTATAACATTCTGGTATACAATAAGATGCGCTTGGGAAAGCTCACCTGTATACACAGCTGTGTTATGATTTGTGACACATACATTGTTGTTCATCTGTGTACGTTCACGGTGCGTTGGGTGCCCACCGTTACGTTCATCAATCATATTGGTACACATTCACGGCGCGTTCTGTGCACTGATTTATCTATACGCATTCACGGTGCACTGAAGAGTTCACCCGTGTGCGCACAATTTATTATCAGAACACATGACGGCGCGCTCGAGAATCTTGCCGGCCTGTGCATTATAACACTCTGATTCATCTATATGCATTCACGATGTATTCAAGTGTTCACCTGTGCCCGTGCAATTTATAGTCAATACACATTTACGGCGCGCTTGGAAAGCTCACCGATCTGTGCACTATAATACTACCTATATGCATCCCGATGCGCTCGAGGGTGCACCTGGGTTCACACTATTGTGGTATCTGTATAATCCCACGCTACGAACCGTTCTGCCGCATATTATAGTCAGATCGGCCGTTCGTGAGCTTCGCAGATCACTCACTACGTATGTCTGTTGCTTACAGTGGTTATTTAGATGGATCGTTGAAACCATCGCACTGGCTCACGCCCCTCTATGAGCTATGTCCTATATAGAGCCCACTCTCTGCGAGTTTGGCTTCTTCATGAACTTGGTCTACAGGGGTATCTATATCTATATTTGATATCTGCTACGCGGCCGGCTGGTCTTCGCCGTCTACGTTGTCAGATTGTACAGCTTAGACGTCCCTGCCCTACGAGCGCAGGTTCTCTCGGCTCAATCATGCACGCTCATGCGTTTTATGTGTACACCACGGTGCGCTCAGCGAGCTCACCAACGTGACTCTGAATTTACTTATCTCGCACAGCCGCGGCGCGCTCGGTACCTCGCCGTCTTGTGCTATGTTATGTGCTCCCGGTGCGTTTAAAACCCCACCGTGTGCGCGTCAACAATTTATATGGTGCTTACACATTTGCTTTTTAAGCTGTGAATATGCCGGGTATAGGGCCACACGCAGTGTCTCTCCGGTAAGGCACTTCAGTACGTTGTGTATGCACGGCGTGATGGGATTACGTTCCCCCATAGCGTCAGCTAACTGACGCAATGCGAAGTGAACCGTATTGAAAGGGAACGCTTAGGTTACTCACGTAACCCCGGTTCCCTGAAATAACGGGAACGAAGCATTGCGTCTCTTGCCGTGCTACAAACGTCTACGCAGCGAGTGTTATTCGGCTGCGCGCTTCAGTCGAATATAATGAGCTCCTGACGATTGAACCGCGCTTATATAAGGACGCGTTCCTCCCGCGCGCGGGTTCAAACGTCATTGGTCTGTACTTTGTACAGACGTTAACCAATAGGCTTCAGTCACGGAGTAAACAGGAGTTTCCCCCATAGCGTCAGCTAACTGACGCAATGCTTCGTTCCCGTTATTTCAGGGAACCGGGGTTACGTGAGTAACCTAAGCGTTTCTATCCTAAAATCAAAACCTACTTTGGTTTCTTCAAACTACCACTTTTAAGCTACATAGGATAAGTGGCATGACTGCCTATATAAGATAAGTGGCATAGCTGCCTGCCTACAGTATATATACAGAATAAGTGGCATAGCTGCCTATAAAGGATACGTGGCATAGCTGGCAACAGTATATATAGGTTAAGTGGAATAGCTGCGTAACATGGATGTAGGCCATTATATGTAGGATAATTGGTATAGCTGCCTATACAGGAGAAGTTGCATAGCTGCCAACAGTATATATAGGTTAAGTGGCATAGCTGCCTATACAAGATGAGCGGTATGCTGCCCATACAGCAGAAGTAGCATAGCAGCCTATACAGGAGAAGTGGCATAGCTGCCTATATAGGATAAGTGGCATAGTTGCCTGCAATATTTATACAGTATATGATAAGCGGCACAGCTGCCTATACAGGAGAAGGGGCATAGCTGCCTACAGTATATATAGGGTAAGTGGCATAGCTGCTTACAGTATATATAGGTTAAGTGGCATAACTGCCTATACAAGATGAGTGGCATAGCTGCCTGCAGTATATATAGGTTAAGTGGCATAGCTGCCTATACAAGATGAGCGGTATGCTGCCCATACAGCAGAAGTAGCATAGCAGCCTAGACAGGAGAAGTGGCATAGCTGCCTATACAAGATGAGCGGTATGCTGCCCATACAGCAGAAGTGGCATAGCAGCCTATACAAGATGAGTGGCATAGCTGCTTGCAGAATATATATGATGAGTGGCACAGCTGCCTATACAGAAGAAGTGGCATAGCTGCCTACAGTATATATAGGGTAAGTGGCATAGCTGCCTACAGTATATATTAGGGATGCACCGAAATGAAAATTCTTGGCCGAAACCGAAAACCGAAAATGAGGAAACCAAGGCCGAAAAACCGAAACCGAAACACCGAAATAAATGATTATGCCAATTATTAGTACAAATGCATTTATGGCTATCACTGTGTACTAACTTTACTAGGGGTTTGTTACAGATCACAAAACTCACGGTTCAGATCACATTACAGTTTTTGAGGCATGGATCGGATTATTTTTCAGATCAGCAAAAAGGGGGTGGGGAAAATCTAATAACAAATAAAGAAATTACAAACATTTATAAAAAAGAACAAAGCTGCACATTAATAAGGGCTAACATTAGCATTTGGTACAGAAATCAAATTAAATGAGTCATAACACTGTCTTTATTGTATAAATTAAATATATTATTATTTTTAGAGCTATTTGTCTCTTTGTTAGACTTCAGTAGGTTATTTGAGGTTACTGTAAGCAGAGACTGGTTTATGACTGTAATCTATACATACACTTAAGACATAAACAAATGTTTTTTATTAGAAAAAGAATACTTTGGAGATAATTTTGTTTATATGTGCCCTGTCAATAACAGAAAGATTTTACGTTCGCTTGTTTGCGTCTTACTCGTGTGTGCACTATTGAGGGCACTAAACGCGCGCGCGCACACAGAGAACGAAGGCGAATCCCAAACAGCGCAGCATAAAAACGTTACGTTGTTTTTCATTGCTTTATTCGGCACATGTATGTTAATGGACTATACAGTATGAGACACATTTGCGCGACTCTCTCTAAAGTTTACACATCAAGAGTTCTGATCTTTGAAGAGAGTACTCACTGTGATGATCACGTCTGGACCGGACACAACCGCATGTGCCTCTGTGCGTACTTTAGCGCCTTTTTGCGGTTAAATACATCCACGCCGCATACATGTTGCTTCAGACAAGCACGTGCAGGTCGCGGTTTCTGTTTGCGTCATCACAACATTTCGGCCGTATTGTTTCGGTGATAAAAGTCTTTCGGCCAAAAGCCGAAAATGCTCTTTTGGGCTATTTTCGGCCGAAAATTTTCGGTGGCCGAATATTCGGTGCATCCCTAGTATATATAGGTTAAGTGGCATAGCTGCCTATACAAGATGAGTGGCATAGCTGCCTGCAGTATATATAGGTTAAGTGGCATAACTGCCTTTACAAGATGAATGACATAGCTGCCTATACAGGATAAGTGGCATAGCTGCCAACAGTATATATAGGTTAAGTGGCATAGCTGCCTATACAGGAGAAGTGGCATAGCTGCCTATAGAGGATACACGGCATAGCTGCCTACGGTATATATATGATAAGTGGCACAGCTGTCTATACAGGATAAGTGGCATAGCTGCCTGCAGTATATATATGATAAGTGGCACAGCTACCTATACAGGATAAGTGGCATAGCTGCCTATACAGGAGAAGTGGCACAGCTGTCTATACAGGATAAGTGGCACAGCTCTCTATACAGGAGAAGTGGCATAGCTGCCTATATAGGATAAGTGGCATAGCTGCCTGCAGTATATATATGATAAGTGGCACAGCTGCCTATACAGGATAAGTGGCAAAGCTGCCAACAGTATATATAGGTTAAGTGGCATAGCTGCCTATACAAGATGAGTGGCATAGCTGCCTATATAGGATAAGTGGCATAGCTGCCTGCAGAATATATAGGTTAAGTGGCATAACTGCCTATACAAAATGAATGGCAAAGCTGCCTATACAGGAGAAGTGGCATAGCCGCCTATATAGGATAAGTGGCATAGCTGCCTATATAGGATAAGTGGCATAGCTGCCTGCAGTATATATATGATAAGTGGCACAGCTGCCTATGCAGGATAAGTGGCATAGCTGCCAACAGTATATATAGGTTAAGTGGCATAGCTGCCTATACAAGAGAAGTGGCATAGCTGCCTATATAGGATACACGGCATAGCTGCCTACAGTATATATATGATAAGTGGCACAGCTGCCTATACAGGATAAGTGGCATAGCTGCCAACAGTATATATAGGTTAAGTGGCATAGCTGCCTATACAAGATGAGTGGCATAGCTGCCTATCTAGGATAAGTGGCATAGCTGCCTGGAGTAAATATAGGTTAAGTGGCATAGCTGCCTATACAAGATGAGTGGCATAGCTGCCTATACAGGATAAGTGGCATATCTGCCTGCAGTATATATAGGTTAAGTGGCATAGCTGCCTATACAAGATGAGTGGCATAGCTGCATATCTAGGATAAGTGGCATAGCTGCCAACAGTATATATAGGTTAGGTGGTATAGCTGCCTATACAAGATGAGTGACATAGCTGCCTTTATAGGATAAGTGGCATAGCTGCCTGCAGTAAATAGGTTAAGTGGCATAACTGCCTATACAAGATGAATGGCATAGCTGCCAACAGAATATATAGGTTAAGTGGCATAGCTGACTATACAAGATGAGTGGCATAGCTGCCTATCTAGGATAAGTGGCATAGCTGCCTGGAGTATAGGTTAAGTGGCATAGCTGCCTATACAAGATGAGTGGCACAGCTGCCTATGCAGGATAAGTGGCATAGCTGCCAACAGTATATATAGGTTAAG
Organism: Misgurnus mizolepis; assembly: GCA_025389145.1. NCBI lineage: Eukaryota > Metazoa > Chordata > Actinopteri > Cypriniformes > Cobitidae > Misgurnus > Misgurnus mizolepis. The sequence continues at coordinate 15,226,196 of JAIFKI010000004.1, forward strand.
TGGCATGGCTGCCTATACAAGATGAATGGCATAGCTGCCTATACAGGAGAAGTGGCATAGCTGCCTATATAGGATAAGTGGCATAGAAATTACATTTTGCGTTTAAAATTTTGACTGGCATTGTCTTTTACAAATTATTTAATTTATGCAATATTGTCCCTGAAATATAAAGTGTTTTTTATTTGGATTAGTGCACTTTATGTTCAGTACACACTTGTCATTACGCCAAGTAATGTAAATGCAAATGATGTAGTTACATCATGATAATCCTGTTTTAAAACCCAAGGCTTTAACAGAGCTTAAAGCAGTGGAAAGCTTAGCTTGCATCAATTACAACAGCCACTTTTAAATGGCTTCCAAAATCCAATAAAACAGCCAGTGTGTGAGGTTATGTCTACAAATATCCAGAGATTTATGTGCGCATAGCATAATAAATCATATTATATAACATAGTAATAAAACACAGCCTCCTTTGCGAATGTTTGGGCAGTGACAGGTAAAAACAATTGTTTTAATATCTTTAATATGTTTTTAATATCTCTCTTAACCTAAGCATCAGACAACAGAATGCTAGATATTATAAGTGGTAATATTTTATGTGTGACTTTGAATTTTATGCATGTAGAATTTATAACACACTGAAGCGTCAGGTAAGTTGAAAAATATTAAGGTGCCGTAGGAGGGTATGAAGGCACGAATTCAATCTTGTTCAATGTCACAGTCTGCCTACTGAGCTGACTTGTGCTTGATTTTTGAAGCCCGAATTGTATCCTTCATAGTGTTCAGTATCTCACAATCCTGTGTGTGTGGTTGCCAGAAAGAATAAAAGATTGTCTGAAAATGTCAATTCCTTTAAAAAAAGCTAAAAAACAAACACTGCAGTACTTACCAATTTGCTTGGCTATGTCTACAGCTCACTTAAAATCTGTACCACCACACTGTTTTGACCAAAAATGTTTACTACTGTAGACAGCAATATAGTACACTATATTAGGCGAAAAGCAGTAGGCTAGGCGAGTAGTATGTCCGAATTCGTAGTATTCCATAGTAGGCGAAAAGTACCCGGATGACCTTCCGGCAAGACCCCGAATTGTTCATTCAATGAACTCTTTACTATCCCTGGGAGTTATCCAACGAAGAAGGAGAGGCGTTGTTTTATAAAAAATTTCCAAAAGCGGTAATGCGGCTCTATTCAAATGCGCTAGTTTACTGTCATTCCAGTTAACGACTAACTTGTTGTTATGACAACAACTATCTAATTCAGTACCTACTGTCACAGTACATTTATGTGATTTCAGACGCAGCCCAATGGTTCAATTTTGGGGGCAGCCATTTTGCTTCGTACCTGGAATACTCTGTCTCCTAATTGCCAGAGCTCCATCTGGTGGCCTGGAGGGATTGGAGTGTTTAGTGTAAGGCCCCTCATCTGTAAAACACAAGAAAACCAAAAGACATTTGACAACCACAAACTAAAAAGCACAAACTCAAATTGCGGTCATTAGCAAGAGCCTGTTATGCTTTCATGTGAGACACACTTGGATGAACTCAAAGAGACTTTGAGGTTGAGAGCTGTAAAGTATGCATGGCTATAAAAATGGCAAAAGCTTTCAACGCAAAAAAAACGTAACACACACATAAAAAACCGTCGAAGTGGAAGCTGTCAGCTTTTCGCACCTACATGTAAGCATAAGACACAGTCTCTCTCAACAGCTAATACTACAGAGGGCAGCGTCCTCCCATCTGTGATATACGGTGAGTGCATTAGAGCTCCAGCTGTGGTCGCTCGATTTGGCCTTCTGCACACTCAGATTCAAAGCTGTGCAACACAGAGCGAGACAGCGGGAGTCCCATCATAATGAAACAGCAGGTCAGCAGACATCGAGCACTGTTTACTTTGACTGTGGGAATAGAGACACCCGCCCTCCTCCACTGTGATTGGACAACCTTTGGAAAAATTAAAATTAGTACATCAGTCCCTCCAGAAAAACGTGATTATGCAATCGCATGATTTAACGCATAATCAGCCAAAGTCTGCATATTTATTTTTTTAAATACACCGCACTTTCACAGCATAAATTTCAAATTTCCGAGCGCAAAATATACTGGGCTTGCATGATTTCATAATCCCCGCATTTTCGTAGCAAAAATCACATATATCTTAGCAGAAAGTTGAAAAATGTTGCATTTATATTACACAAGTGTAGCCATGTCCCCTGTTGCCATGGGAAAGTTATGAAGTTATGTGATTATTTGACATGAACATTATTGAAAAGCTGAAAACTTTTGCAAGTTCCCGGAATTTCATTGCATAAAATTGCATAAATATCCCGCAAATATCACATGCCGCAAGATCAAGGATTTTTGCAAAATTAAACTTATGAGGTGTCATGAAACATTTTGATAAAAAAGTAAATGCTATCAAAATAAGAAGCATACAGTTACAAACATCTCCTCATTACTATTTTGCACATGATTTCAAATGACGTCATACAAACCAATTTTGTTGTTTTTTCCACATTTAAGGGGAACATTTTAATTACCGCAACGTGTCTATGACTGGATTTTGGTTCTTTGACATGGAAAATTTGGGTGATTCTCACGAAACCATCGAAACACCGCGGCACTAATGATTTTAGCTATAAAATGTGTAATATAGTAATATTAAAAAGCATCAAAATTAACACAATACTGTGTTCTACCTTGCACAATGTGTGATTTCAACATAAGAATTTATAATTTGTCCATTTTATCTCATTTTCTGCTGAAATTCTCATTACCGCAATGTGTCCGGCTGTGTTTGAACATGCGTTATGTTGTAATTTAATCAAATTAACACAAAAATATTTAGAAAAAAAATAAATGGATGTTTTTATATATTTACTGAATATTCATGTATAATAATAATGAAGAAAAATTAGGAAAATTATGTGTCCATGCCTTATGTTCTCATCCTCCGCAACACTTTTTGAGAACAGTTTAAGCACACATACAGAATTTTAATAAAGTTTGATTTTGAGTGACCAAGCACATGGACCAGTTACTTCAAAATGGCTACCAGGTAAGATCATTTTTTTACAGTTAATTTGAAATATTGTCTTGTCAGAATGCTTACACGACATTTTGATTATCATTACCGCAACAGATGCTTATTAAATGTTAATTAAATTAATAGAAGCATAATACTTTGATTTTTAATCCATGTGCAGAATCTCCAAATTATGTTCTTTCAGGTTTGTCATGTCATTTTGAAAATATGTCAGTGTTGATGTTTTCTGACTGTTGCGGTAATGAGATTTTTTAGGACTAATTTTTTAAATTATGTTACAAAAAGTGTTAAATGATAAGTAAAAGTGTTTAAATTAATTTTCCCATTTACTCCAGACTTTGTTTTTCATTGTCTGGTGGGAAAAAAAGTAAATTTAAGCAATTTTTACATTTTCATGCTTGACATTTTTAAAACCAAGTTTTCGTGAGAATCACCCATTTATAAATAAAAAATCTTAAAAATAAAAAGCTTCAGTGCATGTTATACTATAAACATTTACAGTAAAAAAACATGTGGTATTTGGTGATCATTGGTAAATGTAGAGACAATAATAAGGAATATAAATGTGTCCAAGACCAATTTTCTCATCCTCCGCAACAATTTTCAATCATTGTTTAAGCCCTAAAGGAACTAACATTTCAAAATAATAATAATAATAATAATAATAATACCAGGTAAGCAGTTCTTATTTTTTCTCTGCAGATAAAAGTTGAAATTTTGTTTGTCATAGTACCTAGACAACCTTTTAGTTCTCATTACCGAAACATGAGTTTGTAAATGCATATATTTAATGTAATATCATGTTGCGGTAATGATAATTTTTGATAATAAAAATCTAAAAAATTTAAATAATTTTACAGGAAATATCTTTTAATTCCTCTAAAAATAATGGTTATAGTAAGTTCAGACATTCATCTTAAAAGTGCAAAAAAATTGGCTTCAAGGGCTTTTAAAAATTGTGATGCTGGACACTTTCTAAATCTGGAAAAATACATAAATGTAAGGAAAGACAATAACGCTGATCTTGCACGCAATCATTGTAGTGGCAAGGTAATAAACTGAATTAAAAACTCTTTTTGTACTTCATTATAGCAGATGTAAAAAATGCAGTAATTTATATTATATAATAACTTTATCATCGACTGCATCATAGCAGTGCTTTTTTATTTTAGATCTGTAGTGGTATGCGTTTCAGCGGACTGCAATATGCATATGGAAATTGGATGCAGATTAGGTCATGCATAATAACCATCTATGTTGCTCCAGGGAGATTCTGCCTGTAATAAATGTACTGTAAGTTAATTAAAAATTGCACCCATGGTCATGTGATGATAAAACAAATCAATTCTATTCCAATAAGCAAATGTACGCTTTCCATCTTCATGACTTTTAAGAGCGAGAGTGGGAGGCAAAGAGGTCTCCAATATAACAATAACTGGCAAAACATCCACTGTAACATGATATTTATGATGTATATTGTGTTTATGAATAACATTTATTTTAAACCTGGTGTACACACGGCATCTAGCAACGGGGGTTAATAAGGCCACGTTAACCTGTCAAACCTACACCGCCTAGTGGGAGGAATATAATGAGAGCGATATATAATCCACTACACTGACAGTTCTGGTGTCACCAGGAATTAAAGCAAGTGGCTGATGGGTAATTTAGACTTTTTATCATCAGTCACGATCAGATTGATTTAAATACAAAATCACTGAACTTATGAGAGTAACAATAGAAGCAACATTTCTGCTTTTCATCCTCAACCTCAAGAATCAGCCTGTATTAAAAATACCCTCATTAATAAATCATTTCTGAGCTGGAGCCCTCGTGAAATGAGGTAAGGTCAAATGAACAGGAACTTGTCTGAAGACTACAGGAGATGACGAATACATAATTTTCTCTCCCAGTCAGTTATTCGGCTAATAGGAACTCCTAAAGGCATTCTTGTGTCAAAAAGCGCCAAATTACTGAATGAATGACTGCTCTCTACGCTGAAGTAGTCATGTTATGCGAAATTTAGCAATGATAGGACATTCAGCAGGGAAAATAAGTATTTGACACATCAGCATTTTTTTCAGTAAGGGCATTTCAAAGTGGGCTAGCTATCAAGCCAAATATTGAATTCATACAAAGAAATCTGAACATTTAAGTATACAAGTTAATTCATAATAAAAAAGTGAAATGACACAGAAAGTATTAAACACACTTTATTTAATACTTTGTAGAAAAGCCTTTGTTGGTGATTACAGCTTCTGGATACATTTTGTATGGAGAGACCAGTCGTCTGCATTGCTCAGGAGTGATTAAAGTGTTTCTTTTAATCTTGAAGGTTCCTTGGGCCTCTTTAATGAACTTTGATCTTCAGTTCTTTCCATAGATTTTCTATGGTATTTAGTTCAGGTGATTGACTGGGCTATTCAAGCATGTTCAATACTTATTCCCTGTGTCATTTTACTTTATTTATTATGACCCAACTTGTATACTTAAATGTTCTGATGTGATTGGCCTGAATACCTCTGACGTCAGCTGAAAATGTGACGCCCCTTACCATGTTTGAAAGATTCGGTCACAATGCAATGCTAACAGGAGTTAACTTACAGGCTGTGAGTCCGAAGCGGGAGGAATTATCACCAATCCCAGGAAGTAAACTGTTGCAGACCGTGTGTTTGTAATAGTCTAAGAAAAGAGATCTACGTTGGAGATGATAACTCGCGTCATTGTTTACTTTGGGGTTTGTACCTTTTGCATATCGTTAACATGTACTAATACCTACTTACACACCAAAGGAAATGTAAAATCGTGAATCTGACAATTGGTGTAATTTAATCCGATTGGAGGTTACGACAGTACAGTTTATATGCACCCTGATAAAAGTGTTCGTTTACATGCAAATTTTTTATAATTCCAACCAAATGTCTGCTCAAACACACAGCCAGGGATGCCAGATTCGCATATCAAAATCAGCACAATAGACAATTAAAAACTAGACCAAAAGCATCCCAATGATTATTCACAGCACAAATACCAACAACTTATGATCGAAATCCTTTCATTGCAAAAAAATAAATAAACTCGGGGAAACGGTTTACATACTATAACCTCCGTCAAAAAGGATTTGGCAACGCTATGCTGCACACAACATCTCCCATCGAGTTAATGCTTTATCTCTGAATAAATGTACAAAGTCCAAGTTGGAGAAAGTTGTTCTCCAAAGAAGTTTTCAGATATAAAAAATAAAAACAAACTTTTCGAAAGGCACAACGCTATTTCATTGCTTTATGTAACTGTAGAATGTACAGGGCGTGACTCCATTACCTTAATAATGCGTGTTGCCATCACCTTGCTCATTCTTTTGTGATGATAATTGTGTGATTTGTAAATATGAGGTTGAAATGAATATGAAAACATGAACTAGAGCACAATTCTTATGCGCATGTGCACAAGGTTGAGAACAATACTATGATTCACGTGCTTCATGCATACTTCGAATCAAAGATCGGACTGCACCACACCTTTCAATACAATTGAAACTTGCATCCAATTGACCTCAATCATGTGTATTAAAGTGTTTACTGAAGGCATTTCGATCTGATTGAGTAAACGTAGCTACTGTTACGGATGTAAACACAACAACTGTTTCTTCAATCAGACATCTGTGTGTTCACTCTAAAAAAATGCTGGGTTATTTATAAAATAATAAAACCTAATTGGTGGGATAAATGAACCCAGGCAATATTTATATTTAACCCAACAATGGGTTAAAACAACCTTGCGTTTTATATAACCCAGCATAGATTTATTTACAACCCAACTGTGGTGCAATATCTTTATATGAATAATAAACAGATTTACTAAATATAAACCTCACCATGCATGCATGCAAGCATACGTATTGTAATAAAATCCATTGGGTGTAGTTACATAAACAAAAAATCCAATTGAGAAAAAAAAAATGCCCTGACTGCACTATTTCTACTGTATTTGTATGACAACAATTGCTTGCATCTCCACAGGAAGCAGAGCAGACAGACTCATTTCAAATGCACAGATCGGTACAATAAGTCCCCAGTTTCTGTGAACTAGCCGGTCTATAGACGTCACACTCTGAGCCAGCAGTCTCCATTCAAAGCGTGGTTGTGACATGACTATAGAAAGCCTGATCTCATGAATATTTATTAGCTGGGGCTTTATCGTCTTTCGTTATAAATTCTGCACGATTTTTACATTTGCTCTAATATATTTTTCATTGCACTATACATTAAAAATTAACAGATCTGTAGTCTGTAAAAAGCATCATTTTATAATGTTACTGTAGATGCAAAGAGATCCTTCACACAGAATTAAATAGTTCTAGAAAGCATCCCCAAAATTCGATACCATCATTATATAGCCTGTATCCGAGATGTGTTTTAATGCAAGCCAATGGAGGTAAATTACTGTACACCCTAAATAAGAGCAAACCTGCTTCCCTAAAAGCTTCTCCTGATCAGATCTGAGATGTTCCTGCCATTTAGAGAAAGCAGGCGACCTTCTGAACAACACGGGGTCAGTGAATGGATTACTGGCACATCCAGGACATCAAGGAGATTTCCCCGAATTTGTCACTGGTTCTGATATATAAAGGCGTGAAGAGATGGGATTACTAAAATAAAAGTAAGCTTTACATCTTCATTTCACATCATCTGATTCAAACGCCCCTGGCGCAATTTCGATTTCAAAAAATCAACATGGGGAGCACGTGGGCGCAGATTTATTTGTTTTCTTGCGGAGAGAAACAGGAATAATCCATCGATGGTACGCAGAAGGCTCCTGCATGAGAAAGTTTTGAAGATTTTCAAGGCCGTCCGACACGCAAAGTGTAAAACAGCATGTGGGTTGTTTTCCATACGGTTGCCCAAGGCTTCGCTACCTTTTCAAAGCGCATCATCGCGAATGAAGAGATGCCGCTTAATGTTTTCACTGCGAAATAAAACGCTTTTATCAATCTGGCTTCCCTTGTGAATTTTAAGACGTTCTTTGTTCTCAGCAGTCTATAGTGCAAATTGTCAACGTTGTAAGAAAAAAGGGAAATCAATTTCAGGGCTGGCGAAATGTGAGGTGTTCATAGCTGCTGGGTCTCAACGATTTTGCCTCATTTCCTGAATCTGGGTTACAAGGGAGACACAAGCGAGAGAGAGAAAGAGAGAGAGAGGTACTATAAAGAGGACGTTATACCAAAACACAAAGACAAGATGCTCTCCAAATTAAACATGAGCGCTTGTTGTTGTACACATCACACACAAACACAGAAAAATAATGAGTAACGTGAACCATACGAGTGCATGCGCAGTAAAGAAGTGAATGTATGCCATCAAAAACACCTTTCTCTCAGTCTATAAATAAAACAACAAAAATCTCTTCTGCGTATGTGAGTGTTATGTTGTTGTCCAGATTACCAGCAATTTACAGCTATCCGACATGTGCGGTTTCTCTCCATTGCCCCTAAAGAGGACCTTCTGAATGGAAATTAACAGCCTCCTAATGAAAGCTCTAATTTGTGCTGTTTACAACGGAAAGCATCATTATTAGTATTGTGCATACGCAGGACTACAAAATCCTAATAACTAGTGTTAAAAAAAATTGTGCTACAGAAACTTCTTTAAAAGTCACTGACATCCAAATTTGGCACAATGGATGATGAAGAATATAAACTAATTGCATTGAAGGAGGAACCCGAGTTACATTTGTGACCAGTCACGGAAAGTAGTGACACAAGTCGGATCTGGGGCATTTTGGGTTATTCATAGATTCTGAAAGTGCAGTTTCTAAGCTTTCCAACGATGTGTAACACATGAAAATCTGATAAGATCGTGGCCATTTGAATGTAACACATTTAAGAAAAAGAATGCTGAGAAATTTGAGAAAGAAAAAAGTTAACACTTTTCCCTTTTCCCTGCCTAAAGAGACATTAGGGCTCATTTACATCTCATTAGGCTAAGCCATACCCCCCGTAAAGCCGTTTTGAGATACAGATGTTCTAGCATCATATTTAGTTTGTCCGGGTGACAACATGTAAGGGATAATGTAGAGGCAGCCGGTAGTTATCGGGAAATAAGCCCCGACAGTGTGATCAGGACCCGACGCGAAGCATTATTTTCAGTTTTGGGCAAACTATCCTTATTTAGTAGTCACGCTGTTCCCTTTGGGGGCAGAGGCGAAAACACAAGCTTAAACAGTACGTAAATATACACACAGACAATGACGCCCCCCGCTGCACGCTAGAATCTCCGGAAAGACAAGCCGATTTCAACCGCAAAATGTACGCTTTTAAAGGTGCCATTTGTAATAATTGAGGTAAAAGATTTTAAAAAATGAGCTACACGCATCAAAAGAATGAGAAAAAATAAGTGCAAAGATGTCATTAAAAAATGACAAGGTATAGTGCTGCAGAGATATCAATCTGAATTAGCATGCTAAATTACTAGCTACAGCCCGGCAGGTGTCGTAATACCAGTTTCGACCATGGGAGGCGGTATGCGGGCCACGTACATAACCGCCAGCCAAACTGCAATACACGAATAAGTCGCACGTGTGAGAAGTACAACCCTCTACTACCGCTGCGTCCGAAAACTAAGGCAGCTGACTTGTTGACTTAAGAGGCATGAAGGCAGCTCAGAGAAATGCAATTCGGACAGCCATGGGTTCGGACATGCCTTGATGCCTTCCTGCCTTGCAATAGGGTTTTCGGACACATTTCAGTTCAGGGAAGAGAGCGGAAGAATGGCTAAAGCATGAGACATTTACCACTACCAAAACCATTCGCTGCAGGGAAAAAACACGCTCAGAATCACAAATAAAATCTGATAAATAAAGGAACCGAACCAGAGTAAATACTGGCACTGCTTTTCATCGCTGGAGACAACTAATGGACATGAAAGAAATGAGGTTCGACTCCAAAATGACAACATTTCTTTTCGATTGGTAAGTAATATGCTGTTAGTATTTATCTAGAAGTTCACTTATAATAGGCCTTGTGATAACCTATGCTCAGCTTGTACATGAACTACGGCTTTGTGCAGTAAATGTGGCTCCATCTGAAAGCAGCTGATGGCGATTCACTTCTAATCAAGAAACCGGCTTCACTGACGAGAAGCGCAATGACTATCGCATGGAAATTATCGCGCATCCTTAGCTGTTAACGTTTAATAGTTAGCTCTACCCACGGATCCGATCCGGTTTTCACCCGTTATCTACCAAGCTGATGCTAAAATTTAACATTAGCTAAGAAGCTTGAAATGTCTTCAATGATAATGAACACCAAATGGACGCACGAAACGTAGCGGAAAATATTGCAATTTTAATGAGACCGAATGTTTTTTGTGACTAATGATAACTTACTTAGTTGCTAATGTAAATCAAACTTGATATTTGCTGCTAAATTAGCAGCTGCTAAATTAAAATAGACCAACTCACTTTCTGGAGGTATACTGCCCCCATCTGTTTGGAGTGTGGAGTATGAATTGATTTTTTTTTGGCGGACATTTTAAATGGTCCCTTTAAATATACAAAATCTGCTATCTCAAACATGGAGAGGCTTCTTCGTGATCTCTACTAACAGATTCTGCAATAAAACGAAAATCACAAATTTTGAAAAAAAACGTTGTTTCTCATTTTCTCGAAACTTGTGCTGCCAACTTTTGTCCCTGGTTTCCGTGACGGGTCACATATATATATATATATATATATATATATATATGTTTGTGACGTAGGAAACGGAGGCAATTTCAAACTGCAGTGTTGAGACTGTCTTTGGAAAAATTCCAATATTTTAGAGAAAATACTCAACTTTGGTATTGAAAGATACATTTGCACATAGTTTGCTTTAAACCATAGTAGAAAAAACACTTAAAAAACAAATAAAAAACAATAAACACTTAATTTTCAGCACAAGGGGGCTTTACGATCATTTCCTTTAAGGGCTCAGGATGAAAACTTATTGGCTCACAATCTGAAGCCTTGAAAATCAAATTTTACATGCAATTTTACATCAAAACGTCATCTTGATTTTGATAGATTTAGCAATTTATAGAAAACAAAGCCGCACAGTGGGATGATAATTACCCGTATTACGCAAAGCCTATTTACAGCATTCAATCTCTCGTTCTCTCACAATCCTACGTGCTACTCACCAATGTCAATGCTGAAAGCCTTGCTGATGCCACACAGAAATGCCATGGCCAGCTCCGGGATTAAAAGCCTTCTACACACCCAGAAGTCTCAACCAGGGGAAAACCAAAACAAGCACAGCCAGAGATCTGCTTCAACCTCGCCAGCTGTCCAGAATCTGTTTTACGAATAGTCCCTGGCCCCGTTTCTCCATCACAAGCAAACGTACACATAAATCCCCTTGTACACACAAGAGAAACACACACACACAAGCTTCAGCAAGCAAGACGTCGTTGGATAAGTGTGCTTTGAAAGTGCTGATGACAACCCAGAGCGATTTGATTTTTCTTTATCCTTTCATTTGGAGAAAAACCCCAGGGAACTTGTGCACTCTAGATTAGAGATGACGGAAGTCAAAGGTTGACAGACAGAAAGGCCGACGGCGAGGAACGCCATTAGAAAAGTTCTTAAGAGATCAACGTGTCCTTTTGGTAAATTCCAAGACAATCCAGGTCGGTTGGATGTCTGCGAGCAGACATGAAGACAGGTGGAAATGAATAAATTAACACAACCCTGAATTTCAAGGCGACATGCATTAGCCTGGGAAGAAGAAACAGATTTCTGGTTTAGCCGCATGAGGATAAATTTAAGAGAGAGGGTGGGGTTGTGTGGGAAAGAGTCGGAGAGGCCGTCATTCTGTCAGGTCACAGTGTGCTTGCTCATGCATACCTGTACACTCATTTGGACAGCTGAAGACATGACATGAAGGTACAGCAACACTTCCTAAAAAACAAGTAGAAACTGCAACTTGTCCATGCACTTTATCCTGATAACCCCTGCCTGGTGAACTAAATCATTTGCAACACAGATGATGAGAAGGGTAAATGAATGCAAGGCACGGTGTATCTACAAATTTATCTATCTATCTATCTATCTATCTATCTATCTATCTATCTATCCATCCATCCATCCATCCATCCATCCATCCATCCATCCATCCATCCATCCATCCATCCATCCATCCATCCATCCATCCATCCATCCATCCATCCATCCATCCATCCATCCATCCACCTACCTACCTACAGTACCTACCTACCAATCCATCTGCTCTATCTATCTATCTATCTATCTATCTATCTATCTATCTATCTATCTATCTATCTATCTATCTATCTATCAATCTATCAATCTATCTGTCTGTCTGTCTGTCTGTATATCTATCTCTGAGGCATAAGCAACCATGGTCTATCTATCCTGGCAAAAACGAGGCATAAGCAATCTTAGTTCTACCCCTAGGGAGAAAGGAGCAGCTCTATTATTTTAGCAATGATCTCAGACTGTTTAAAGTGGGATGACACACAGCCCCCCTCACTTGGGGCAGGAGAGTGGAACTGCATCATACATAAAGAGAGCAACAATCCCAGCAGCCTCTTGGGTAGAGCAGAGAAGCATTTGCCCGTATTCACCCCTGAGCCAGAGCCATGTCCGGAGAATAAAAGCCACTAAAGTTTGACCCTGGTGGCCTGTGAGAAGTCAGTTTATGTCACACTCAACCCTTGGTGGCTCATATGAGGTGAAACTACTAGGGTTGAAATGAGGTCTGAATTTCAGATGGAGAGGAGATGTGAGGATAAAAAGAAAGAGAGATGAGGGAATAAAGAAGATGAGACTTTTGGTGATGGTTTTCAAGAGACTGAGCCAATAGCATGCACCAATTGTATACAAAAATGAACCCTTAGGGCAACCCAACGCAATAAGAGAAAAGGTACAGTTTAAAACCATAGATATCATGTCTGCACACTGCTTTTAACAAAAATGATAATAACTTACTTTAACTATAAGCTGTGATCTAATTGGCCAGCTGCTACACAATTTCCAGAAAAGAATGCACACAGGTCTTCCAAAATAAAGTGTTTATAAAGTATTTATAACTTTATTGTTCATGGCTTAAACTTTATCTTGTGTTCTGCTTTGTTAGCAAACAAACTTTTCTGGTTCTGCATGGGAAGCTATGAGCTGTCGTTGTAGGAAGGATTTACTAAAGAACATAACATGAGTAATTGAGTTAAGGTAAGTGTTAGTTAAGTAGATTTTGGCTGTAGATTTGGGGTTATTTAAAATATTTTTATATATACATATTTATTATAAACAACACACATATATGATGTAAAAAAAACTATTTATTTGGCAAAAGATTAGTTGCAATTAATGTTATGTAGCCCTAGTTTGTTCTTTAAACTGCAAACTTTTCACCACGCATAACATAAGTCATCAGGGCAGTGCAATGTCATCAGGGCTATAGCTCATCTTCTGATCTGCACCTGTTTTGTTGCTCCACAGTGGATTCTTCTGGATGGGAAGTGTATGTAATCTTTACCCCTGTGCTGAAGCTACACCTGGTGGCTCTGGGAACATTCAAACACTCATATTTCACACCCTGACCCTCAAGTCCACCAGTGTGCTCATTAATGTTCACACCGGACCCAAAGCAGCAGATGATCTCATAACCGGTTCAGCTAGCTGGACGCATAAATTGGTAGGGAGCCAGATGAAGACTACACAGATTATGTAAAGATAAATGAACAGGTACCTCATGGTTCAATTCGTACCTGCGATCTTCCAGCGCCAATTAAGCAAAACGTGCTGACACGACGACAGAGCTTTCATTTTAGTGCCGAGTTGCATTTTCTAAAATGTCCTAATCCGAAAGCGAGGAAAAGAATAGGATTTTATTCACTGAGATTCCCAACAGTGTCGCTAACCACTTCAAGCAAAAAGCCCTTCGGCAGTTTGCGTCCCGTAGCTAAGTGGCTAACTGTTCAGATTGATTCAACCTTTCATTTCAGCCCTCGCTGTTTGCCTACTTTCTCTGCAGTTTATCTGCAGAACAGGTGAGAGGTGCTTCAGCGTCTGCCGAGGGTAATTGGCTGCGTGAAGTGACTGCGAGGCGAGTCTATTTAAAAGCTAAAACTCCAACTGCAAGACATCTTTGAAATTCATGAAATCCAAATGAATGAATCTAATGAACGTGACTTCTCTGACCTCCAATAATGGATGATTTATGCCAAGAACTCTAAGATTGTTATAACAATGTACTAGTATGGCACATATAAGGAATAATATGGTTTTAACTTGCAATTATTTTATCCTTTTTGACATAATGGATGATTCTCGCAAACATCTCTTCGTGTACTATTTTGCACATGATTTCAAATGACATCATACAAACCAATTTTGTTGTTTTTACACATTTAAGGGGAAAATTTTCATTACCGCAACGTGTCTATGACTGGATTTGGGTTCTTTGACATGGATAAAAAAATCTAAAAAATAAAAAGCTTCAGTGCATGTTATACTATAAACATTTACAGTAAAGAAACATGTGGTGTTTGGTGATCATTGGTAAATGTAGAGACAATAATAAGGAATATAAATGTGTCTAAGACCAATTTTCTCATCCTCCGCAACAATTTTCAATCATTGTTTAAGCCCTCAGAGAACTAACATTTAAAAAAAATTCGTTGGAATGGACATAATTGACTGTAACACTCAAGATGGCTACCAGATATTTTTTCTCTCCAGATTAAGGTTAAAATTTTGTTTGTCAACTTTGTAGTTCTCATTACTGAAACATGAGTTTGTAGATGCATATATTTAATGTAATATCATGTTGCGGTAATGATCATTTTTGATAATGATAATCTAAAAAATTGCAATAATTCTATGGGAAATATTTTTTTAAATACTCTAAAAATAATGGTTATAGTAAGTTCAGACCTTAATCTTATATGTGCAAAAGAAATTGGTTCAAGTGCTTTTAAAAAATTCTGATGCTGGATACCTTCTAAATCTGGATTTCATGAAAATCAAACACATCATTCTTTCATTGAGTATAAAAAAACTTTCTGGAAAAATCTAAGTAAGATATGGGGTCAGAGTATGTATTTTTAGGTGACGTCTGCCTTTCTTAGGTTACTGTACTTATAAATATTTGGAGTCTCCTGCTAGGCTCGCCAAGCTTTAGAAAACCAGAAAATGCATTGTGCATAAATCTTAGAGCAGCATGCTTTAACATTTCATCATAACTTCACTGCAGATAAATACATACATCAAAGCAAAGATGGCGGCATGGGGGACTTTCTCTCTGGGCAACAGGAACACCGTGTTTTTCTC
Organism: Misgurnus mizolepis; assembly: GCA_025389145.1. Lineage (NCBI taxonomy): Eukaryota > Metazoa > Chordata > Actinopteri > Cypriniformes > Cobitidae > Misgurnus > Misgurnus mizolepis. The sequence continues at coordinate 15,241,569 of JAIFKI010000004.1, forward strand.
TCTCTGACTTTCCGAGCGAATCCTAACCAGGATACAAGATTGCAAATGACAGAAAACACACATCCACTGTTCTCCCACTTCTCCTCCTTTCACTACCCAGCCGAACTGAACATGAGCCCCATTACCACCCGCGGAAACTGAATGTTGTGCTTTCCCTGCAGGGCCAACCTACAATTGTAAATGTTCCTCCTAAGTGAAGCCCACACAGTCAGTAGAAATGAAGGTATTAGTTGAACAGTGTAATATTTTGCGGGATGCCATAGAAGAACCATTTCTTTCTGACCTGAGATGTTTAAGGTTTGGATGTTTCGAATGTTTAAGGTTCTTGATGGAGCCATTAAGCCAAAAGTGGTTCTTCTATGGTATTGTGATGCATACTTTAACCATGCTTAGGCTGGTTGAAGTCCTTGTTTTTAGTTACACTGTAGCAGGTGTGCAGGAAGTAGGGGGAGGGGGGGCTGGGGGGCTGCAGCACCCCCTAATTTCACAGAATTGTAAATGCACCATACATTTTGGTTCATTTATAATTATTTTTCCGTACAAATAGCTTCCCTTTTGTCATACAACTGCTATTTAACTAAAACTAAAGTAGCAGAGTGTATGGCTCGTAAAACTGGCTTTTGACGCAATGTCCCTGGTTTGAATCCGGCTTTTCCCTGTCACATGAAAAGGCATTTATTTTCAATTAAAATGAAGAAAATGTTCAAAAAGTGGAAATAAAATGCACTAAGAGTGTTTATTCGGTAGGGTTAGGGGTCGGTTTAGGGGGGGCTTTTATTCTGCCAATAATGCATCATGCATTTAATAATTTGAATAAATTACACTCTATGTTGTTATTGCATACTGCAAAGTGAATTATACACGTAGACACCCAAAAAGACAAGGTTTAAACTTGTGATTATTGATTCAGAGATAATATTAAAGAAAATTTATAGTAGACCTTGGTGACCCCATAGCTGGTTACAGCCATACACACGGCACCCCAACCTAAAACATCTCCTGTGCCCCTGCACTGTAATGATTTGGCCCATTGTGGTGATTGTATTTTACAAAACTTGTGCAAATGACAGAACATTATACAGCACAGTTTCTGCATGTATAATCCAACAGGCACAGTCTGAAGTGTTGCCAGTGTTTATATTCATATAGTCTTTTTCTATTGACACCCAATTTGCAGGAGCCAAGCAGGAACCATCTGTTCGAGTTTGATTTCAGCTTGGCCACATTCAGCGTGCCACTCGGCACCCGTTCTACATTTCGGACATATGGAGGACGATGATTACACCCGGCAGGCAGCTTAACCAATCACAAAACAGGCAACGACCGGGAGGCGGACGTATTGCACCAGCTGTCGAGTCGGGCGTCTGAAAGAACGCTGATGCTATGAAAGTTAGCAAGCCTGAAAACCGGAGAGAGAGCGTAGATGCTTTGGGGCAGCTCACAGATTTGATGAAATTAACAACATGCAGTTACCGACGGTTGATGCCACGTGTAGACCAGCTAACACAAGCAGAGGCGGAGCAAGCCTTGCATGTAATGAGACTAATAATGAAGAGTTCTGTTCTGTTTGGTGCGTGTGAATGTTTATGGGACTTAAATTGGTCAAAACAGACAATAATATCAAAGCAGCATTAGGCTGAGAGATGAGTCCTGCCAAAATCTGTTTAAGGGTGGGAATGACTTTATTAGGCTGCAGATAAAAGACGACCATGCTTGCATACTTTATTCCTTTTAACAGATGGATATTTAAAGGGACTGTTCACTGTTCACCCCCCCCCAAAAAAAAATTCTGACATTATTACCTAACTTGTTTCAAAACTATTTAACTTTCCTACTTTCTTATGCAACTATTATATGCTGGCACTGGAGCTTTTTAACTTTAATAATGATTTTGAAGCAGCATAAAATTGGTCCACATGACTCATGCATTATATTCCAAGTTTTATTCCATGTCATATGAACTCTACCAGAGAGGGATAAAGTGGATATCAAAATTAATGACTACGATCTGTAATATTGCTGTCAGATGGTTTCAGAGCTCTCAGAATAAAAACGTATTCGGTACAATGGTATTACAATGAGTTTGCATACTGGTTGAAGCATGAACGTTCCAGTCCCTAATTACTGTTAACTGCAAAAAAATGAAAAGAAATTGCTTAAAAGATAATACAGGTTTAGCGACATGAGTGTAAGTAAACATTGACAAGTGTATTTTTTTGGGGTTGAGCTGTCCATTTAAACCAAGGGCTGATGGGTGCCCTTCTTCTTTCCATCTACAGCGGCACAAAAACTTGCACTTAACCTTTAAAAAAAACTCTATGACCTTCATTTCCCGGAGGAAAAATTACAGAGCATGGCGACAAAGTGTTGACCATTCAAATAACAGACTTCCTCTGGGTACCAAGGCTATTCTAGTGAAACAGACGAGGCTGATTGAAAACGCAACAGAGTCTGAGAGGCAATCATTGATTTGATCGCCTCACATGTCAGCAAAACGAACTTAACTCCTGACACCTCACTGGGCGATGTAGGGACCATATCATCATGAAGCTGCCAGGAATTATTTACTTTAAACTACCACAGTCTCTGCTCATGCGAGATTGCAGAATGGAGGACAACTTTAAATATTAAATGGTCATTTAATGGTCTCATCCCTAAGAATTAAGGAATCATTATATGTACCATGAGTATATATTATTGATCAAATGATGCAGAATGATTGGAGGTTTGGTATTACTTTTTATTAAAAAGATTTAATTGGTGAACAATAAAAAGTAAATAAAGCATAAAAAATCCAGTGGGCTTAAATGGAGGAAGGTTTAGGTTAAAATTTGGCAGAATACAAACCAGAACAACTTAAGGGCTAGTGTCTCTAAAGAGTTTAGCTCCAACCCTAAATAAAAATGTTTGAATAGGGTTGGAGCTAAAATCTGCAGACGCACCGGCCCTACAGGAGCAGGAATGGTAACCCCTGCACTAAACACCAAGAACACCTTAGCAACAGCACATAGATGCAATAAACTCCACTAAGAACACATAAGCAACGGCACAGTGATGACCTAAACACCAAGAACACCTTAGCAACAGCATAATGATGACGTAAACACCAAGAACACCTTAGCAACAGCATAGTGATGACGTAAATACCAAGAACACCTTAGCAACAGCTTAGGGATGTACTAGACACCACTAAGAACACATTAGCAACAGCATAATGATGACGTTAACACCAAGAACACCTTAGCAACAGCATAGTGATGACGTAAACACCAAGAATACCTTAGCAACAGCTTAGCGATGTACTAAACGCCAAGAATACATTAGCAAAAGCATAGCGATTAACTTACACAACAAGAACACATTAACACCAACAAAGTTATGACTTAAACACAAAGAACATCTTAGCAACAGCATAGGGCAGGGCTCCAGACTAACTTTTTTCACTAGGAGCACAGTGGCCCCCAACTGAAAATTTTAGGGGCACAACCAGAAAATTTAGGGGCGCACAACGTAAATCAACATGCTAACCAAATCTACTAATTTCCACTGTATTACTAATAAATTCTTTAATAATAGATGCAGAAATTACAAATGTGATGTTTCAAATTCAGTGTCACATTTTATTCTGCACTTTTGAAGATGCAACAACAAGGTAAACTGGCAGCACCATCACTGCCATGACAGTACAAATAGTTAACAAAATACCATACATTCAGAATAAAAAAGTGCTAAGTAATAAAGTGCTTAGTAACCTTTCGGTCATTTCACAGCTACAAACAATACTTAAATGTATGTAACTCTGCATCATCATCCGACGGTGACACTGTAGACCAGGGGTCTCCAACCTTTTTTCATTGAAGAGCTATACTTTCTAAAAAATAAAAGTGGTAGAGAGCTACTTGTGTCACGTAATACCTAAATCTCTTAGATAATGTATCATACCTCTTAAATTCAGTTTGAGTTTTTGTGTACACGTGTATCAGAAGAATTTATTTTAATAGAAAACACTTTGCATATTATTTTTACACATATGAAATGAACACTGTAACAGTATTTAAATAAGTAGGTTCAAGCTGCAACTTTAACAACAAGTTAAAATATTTAAATGGGTGACTGAGTTTAACTGGAAAGATTTGAATGCATGTTTGTTTTTTTGTAAACAAAGAACTGTAATACTCAACTTCATAACTATCAAAATATTAAATAGCTACATTTTGGATTTTTAAAATGAATATAAAATCCAAATGCGTTAAATGTCATGCCATTTCATTCAAGTGACATTAGCAACCAAGTTAAATGGTATTTCAGTTTGTTTTAAATAAGATGCCAGGCTTGTAAGCATTGTTGGGCGTGTGTGTGTAAAGTTTTAACGCATCATCCGTTTTGGGAGACGCGGGTGTGAAGTCTTGCGATGTGGACTTGCGGAGACAGGCGGGAGTTTTTCATAAGCATAGAGACACAGGCTGCGGGTGTGCGTCAAGTTTAAACACCTGTCTGTTGTGGAAGACGCGCGCGCAAAGTCTTGCAATGCGGAAACGGGCGTGAGTATTTAAGAAGCATTGAGAGAGACAGGCTGCGCGCATGCTTTAAATTGAAACCCCTCGTCAGTTTAGGAGAAGCACTGTTTTTGAATCATATATGTTAAATTACTGATGTCATATACGCAAGTCTACACAGCTCAACGCGACGTCAAACGTACCCAGTCTTTACTACCACAGGCGCTTGTAACAGTAACCAGACATCCAAATGCCGCCATAACCACAGAAAATAAATACATAAACCCACCAGCGAGCTACCTGCAATTAACTTACCGGCAGATCGCGAGCGACGTGTTGGAGACCCCTGCTGTGTGTGTATTTGCGTGCGCTCGCGTCTCATTGATTATTTCATTCTCATTGATTATTTCATTGCTCATTTTATTGATTTCATTGACGTGCCCCTTCCACGTTTAATGTATAAAAAATACGGAGGGTGGGGGAGGCAAATTTACTGGTCGCACATGTGCGACTGGATGTAAAATTCAGTCGCACACTCTCAAATTTTGGTCGCAAAATGCGACCATTTGGTCGCAGTCTGGAGCCCTGTAGGGATGACCTAAACACCAAGAACACCTTAGCAACAGCATAGCGATGTACTAGACACCACTAATTACACATTAGCAACAGCAGTGATGACATAAACACCAAGAACACATAGTGATGACCTAAACATCAAGAACACCTTAGCAACAGCATAGCGATGTACTAAACGCCACTAATTACACATTAGCAACAGCAGTGATGACATAAACACCAAGAACACATAGTGATGACCTAAACATCAAGAACACCTTAGCAACAGCATAGCGATGTACTAAACGCCACTAATTACACATTAGCAACAGCAGTGATGACATAAACACCAAGAACACATAGTGATGACCTAAACATCAAGAACACCTTAGCAACAGCATAGCGATGTACTAGACACCACTAATTACACATTAGCAACAGCAGTGATGACATAAACACCAAGAACACATAGGGATGACCTAAACATCAAGAACACCTTAGCAACAGCATAGCAATGCACTAAACACCACTAAAACACATTAGCAACAGCAAAGTGATGACGTAAACACCAAGAACACCTTAGCAACAGCTTAGCGATGACCTGAAACACCAAGAATACATTAGCAAAAGCATAGCGATGACCTTAAACAACAACAACAACAACACATTAACAACAGCAAAGTTATGACCTAAACAACAGGAACACCTTAGCAACAGCATAGCGATGTACTAGACACCACTAATTACACATTAGCAACAGCAGTGATGACCTAAACACCCAGAGCACCTTAGCAACAGCATAGCGATGTACCAAACATCAGTAAGAACAAAATAGTAACAGCATAGCGATGTATCAAACATCAGTAAGAATACCCTAGCAACAGCATAGCGATGTATCAAACATCAGTAAGAATACCCTAGCAACAAGATAACAATTCACAAAACACCACTAAGAACACTTTAGCAACCACATAGCGGTGCACTAAACACCACTAAGAACACCTTAGCAACAACATAGTGATGAACCAAAAACCATCCGAAACACATTAGCAAGTGCAAAGCGATGGACTTAACATCACTCAAAACACCACAGCAACCACCTAGCGATGCACAAAACACCACTAAGAACACCTTAGCAACAACATAGTGGTGCACCAAAAACCATCCAAAATACCTTAACAACTGCACAGCGATGCACTAAACATAGAATAGCAATGTACTAGACATCACCAAGAACACGTTAGCAACAGCATTGGTGACCTAAACATCAAGAACACCTTAGCAACAGCATAGCAATGCACTAAACACCACTAAAACACCTTAGCAACAGCTTAGCGATGACCTGAAACACCAAGAATACATTAGCAAAAGCATAGCGATGACCTTAAACAACAACAACAACAACACATTAACAACAGCAAAGTTATGACCTTAAAACCAAGAACACTTTAGCAACCACATAGCGGTGCACTAAACACCACTAAGAACACCTTAGCAACAACATAGTGGTGCACCAAAAACCATCCAAAATACCTTAACAACTGCACAGCGATGCACTACACATAGAATAGCAATGTACTAGACATCACTAAGAACACGTTAGCAATGCATTGGTGACCTAAACACCAAGAACAACTTAGCAACAGCATGGCGATGACCTAAACATCACTCAAAACACCACGGCAACAACATAGCGATGCACTAAAAACACAGCTAAGAACACCTTAGCGACAACATAGTGATGCACTAAAAACCATCCAAAACACCTATGCAACTGCACAGCAATGCCCTGGCAACCACCCACGACAATTTGGCATTGACAGTGTCGTATGGGCAAGCAGCACTTATATTTTTCTCCCCAAACATAAAAGTTTATTTAATAAGTTTTTGTGACAGCTGTTGGTTTTATTGGTCACTGAAGGTTGATACAGTATACCAGGACACCGAGCTTCACACTTAACGAGGTCTGTTCTAGTACCTTCCTTTGCATCTGCTATGAATGCTGGGATTTAAATATAGGACATTCATTGGGAGCTGTCAAATCATAACGTCTTTGGGTATTGCCATTTCAAGCCAACACTCATAACGCTCCACACGAGGGGCCAAAACGGCACCATCCAGCATCTTCATCTTCCAAGCGCTAAATCCAGCTGTCAGCCAAACGGACAGGATTGATACGGGCCGCTGTTCAAAGGGAAATCTGTAGAAATCAGGTCAGTTGTGCACCAGCAGAACCAGAAGCAGGAAAGGCAGAATCCCACGTCTCCAGAAACTGACAGCTTTCCTTTAAAACTCAGCCTGGAGACGTTCGTCTCCATCCATGACAGATCCTATCGTGTGTGAATAAAACAAGCACAAGGTGTGACGCTCGTACGGTTGTACAAAAGCAACTCTCTTTTTTTCCCATTTACAAAGCTACAGGTTACAGGATATTTGATAGCTCATTATTTACTTCAGGGTCTATTGTGGATTTTTGCAGCGCAATTTCTTTTTCTCAGCTGGGATGCGTTCTGTTCTTCTGGTGTGAATCAAGCTTATCTGCGGGTCTCCTTAATGCAGTTCTACAGGCTGAGCTCTAAATTGTTTTTTAGTGAGAAAGCAGGTGGTGCCGGCCATAAGCTCAGTGTTAAAGGGTTACAAGCGTACCCAATGGTAAGCTTGAAATACTATATCAGAGCATGGGACAGATTGACATAACGATTACAACAGCAGGCATGATGTGACGCTTCAGATGTTGCTCAAAATTTTTGTTCATTCTGAGCATGGACACTTTTCACAACAGAACAGATACTCACACTCACCAAAAGGATTATTAGGAACACCATCCTAATACTGTGTATGACACCCTTTCGCCTTCAGAACTGCCTTAATTCTACGTGGCATTAATTCAACAAGGTGCTGAAAGCATTCTTTAGAAATGTTGGCCCATATTGATAGGATAGCATCTTGTAGTTGATGGAGATTTGTGGGATGCACATCCAGGGCACGAAGCTCCCGTTCCACCACATCCCAAAGATGCTCTATTGAGTTGAAATCTGGTGACTGTGGGGGCCATTTTAGGACAGTGAACTCATTGTCATGTTCAAGAAACCAATTTGAAATTATTTGAGCTTTGTGACGTGGTGCATTATCCTGCTGGAAGTAGCCATCAGAGGATGGGTACATTGTGGTCATAAAGGGATGGACATGGTCAGAAACAATGTTCAGGTAGGCTGTGGCATTTAAACGATGCCCAATTGACAATAAGGGGCCTAAAGTGTCCCAAAAAAACATCCCCCACACCATTACACCACCAGCACCAGCCTGCACAGTGGTAACAAGGCATGATGGATCCATGTTCTCATTCTGTTTATGCCAAATTCTGACTCTACCATCTGAATGTCTCAACAGAAATCGAGACTCATCAGACCAGGCAACATTTTTCCAATCTTCAACTGTGCAATTTTGGTGAGCTTGTGCAGATTGTAGCCTCTTTTTCCTATTTGTAGTGGAGGTGAGAGGTACCCAGTGGGGTCTTCTGCTATTGTAGCCCATCCGCCTCAAGGTTGTGCGTGTTGAGGCTTCACAAATGCTTTGCTGCATACCTCAGTTGTAACGAGTGGTTATTTCAGTCAAAGTTGCTCTTCTATCAGCTTGAATCAGTCGGCCCATTCTCCTCTGACCTCTAGCATCAACAAGGCATTTTCTCCCACAGGACTGCCACATACTGGATGTTTTTCCCTTTTCATTCTTTGTACACCCTAGAAATGGTTGTGCGTGAAAATTCCAGTAACTCATCAGATTGTGAAATACTCAGACGGGCCCGTCGGGCACCAACAACCATGCCACGCTCAAAATTGCTTAAATCACCTTTCTTTCCCATTCTGACATTCAGTTTGGAGTTCCGGAGATTGTCTTGACCAGGACCACACCCCTAAATGAATTAAAGCAATTGCCATGTGATTGATTGATTAGATAATTGCATTAATGAGAAATTGAACAGGTGTTCCTAATAATCCTTTAGGTGAGTGTATAAAACACATAGAACATTATTATGCAGTGTTATTCTGGCACTTTACACTACTGTTATTTTATAATATAGTTGAAAGTCAACTTCATTTTATAAGTTAAAACAACTAATCTCTTGTCAAGATAAATAATACGTTGACGTAACTTGTAAATCTTAGTTGATTCAACTATAAAAAATTTAAGGCAGCAAGCTTTTTTAATGTACACCGTGCAGAAAGAATGCGAAACATGTATGTTGTTATATAATTTTTAGTTAAATATATTTTATTATTATTTAAATTGATTTAATAATAATCATAATAATTTATCAAGACATGGCATTTCTCCTTCAATGGCGTGCAGCCCTATTTGGATAAAACATGGACAAACACAACAGCTGGTTTAAATTAACATTGAAAATGTCCATATTTGGCCCAAGCATGTGTTTCAACACATCAGTATTTGGGGTTGAAGCAATCCAGCATAAATTAATTTACTGTAAACCCGGAATTGTCTATATTTGACCCAACCCAGCGTTTTATTTTAATGCAGCAGACACAAAGGTTAGCCCACACCAAAACAGTCTAGAAAACAAACACACATGACAGCAATATAAAATACGCAATCTTTTCTGCCCACCTCGTACCCCAGGAAGCAGCGAATGGCAGTGCAGTTCAGGGAACTCATTACCATAAAGGCTACTAAAAAATAATTGGCACAGCAAGCAGAGCACCTGCAGAGGTGAAGCTGTGCATTGTTATTAGAGTTGAGGAAAATCTTTGCATAAATTAATTTAATTAACAACCCGCCACACCCTTCATGATGCCAACGGAGAATCTCCTCGTAAAGGCAGAGATGAAGATACGAAGATGAAATGTAACCCCTTTGGCCACTTTTTCATTTTCTGACCGAATGCCTGCAAATGTGCAACAGAGATATAAAACCGCCAGGCCATGGTGCCATAAATGTCACTACAGAGACAGATGCTGCACATGGCTGGGGCCAGAAACACCAGGTGATGTTATATGCCATGAACATTACATTTATGAATTGGAAAGATTGCATATACTGTATGTCTTATAATATGAATCACACATCATTACACAGCACTCTCGAATATTACCGTACATCACGCTCTCTATTCAAGCTCAAATCCAATATAAATGCCTCTCTTGCACAAATACCATTTATTAATGTTCATTTTTGAGATTGCAGTGTGTGAAATATCACCAAACACAACATTAGACAGGCAGCTTTGAACATCAGCAGCGAACAAGTCATACAAATATGCACTCTCATTTCATTCATACTGTAGTAGACGATTCACCGACTCATCATGAGTCAAATACTGTAAATACCAAAGAGTCGCACGCATGCCAAGTAATAAGTTAAGCAACACCGCAAGTGAAAGTGACAAAATCAGATCTGTGATTTCTGTTTTTAGGTTGCATCTTTCAAATAGAGCTAATATTAGACACAGATGCATCATGTCTGTCATAACACCAAGTAATGTATGAATATCACTTTTATTCATGCTGGAAGAACTTTCAGACTATAATATATGCATTAGCAGTAAAGGTGTCCTTGGTAGCGTTAAGCAAAATTGTATGCATTAGGCCCATTGCACTTTTTACTTCCACATTAAAAGCCTATTAAATGTAAACATTTCTATTTAATCCTTCATACAGATTGATTGATAATGATTATAATGAATGTCCAGTCATATACCAGTCAGTCACACTGGTTGTACATCAGTTATAAAACTCAAAAGCATCATGAACCGCACACAGAAATCAGATCAGACGTTTTGAATCCCTACTGTAAATACAGAAATCTGTACCATCCAGTTCCTATAGATACGAGCTATATGTGCATTGATGAAAGGCATCTACTTTCTGGCTGAAATCAATGTGTTTTTTTTCTCACAGCCAATTGAGTGTTTACACATGCATGGTATTGAGGTCAAGTGTTCTTCAGAGAGATCACGACTTGCAGTATTTATAATAACTTCACAATTTCACATCTTTTATGTAATGCCAAGTTGGCACAACCATGACCTGTCGGGGGAAAAACTACCAAAAAGGACAATCTATGACACACTAGACAAAAACATACATTTACAGTTATGCATATGGCACACTTGGGACTTCATTCTATGTTGTGAGCCCTTGACCTTACTAATTGAGCTATAGGACCACTAAAATAAAAATAGTCTTGCTAAAACCATCATCCCAAAGCCTCATGCATGCACCTATGGATTAAACAAACACAGCTGCTATCTCAGCATGATTCAGACAGCTAGAGCCTCATCCACCAGCATACAAACAGCAATGCATCTCCAGGTATGCTAAATAAACTGGAGAGATGAGTCGGGCACCAACACGAGTACAAGCAAAACACAGCGAGCAGCGTTGGATCCCCATAAGTGCACTGGTGCTCAGACCAACTCCTTCCTGTTAAATATTAATGTGGACGCGCGCTACTTCAGTGCGTCTTTTTCTACCCTGGTTTCATGCGAGAGGTTCCAAATCAAAAGCGCTCACTTGATCACCGATCAGATGTCGTTCATTAGGTCCGATGACCTCTCTAATGCGTCTAAATGCCCTGCGTAATCCTGATTCGATACAATGGCAAACAACAATAACGCGCAAACAGAGAACGGGGGACTAGGTCCGGAGAGGATTAAAAAGGCTGAAATAGCTGAGACAGTACCTTTGTTCACTCTCCGCAGTATCTGGCATCGGCATTTGAAAGAGACGGCTATCATACTAGCTCAGTGCGCGCAGCCGAGGTGCTCGTCCGTGGAAAAGCGATGCTACGGTACACATGGGCATCCGGATTCCGCGCGCACAGCTCAGACGCCGCGTCCCACCGGGAGAAAGCAAGACTTCGATCACGCACTTCGTCCTTGAACGCAGATCATCCGTGATCTATGATGGCAAATCATATTTTCCCCATATAAAATCCTGGGTTGTGAAGGTGCGCGCATCGGGAGAACGCGCAGAGCGCTGTTGGTATCTCGCAAGTGAGACTCTGCCTGATGTGAATGGGCTTTTAAAGTTGCACGCGTACTATATTCAGTATTAGTGGCCGGTTACCCTAATGCAGCAATGGAGAAATATTTTTCACCCTTCTCTGGCAAAGATGCACACAAGCACTCGCATTTCCTTAATTTAGTTTAAACTAAACAATTAATTATGCACAGATTAAATGTTTTCATCACACTAAAATAAACATTACAGACTGCTGTAAGTGCAGAAACGGTGCACGTCTCTGTTGCATTTTGAATAATTAGCTAATAGCATCTGTTTACTTAAGTCTAATATTTGCATAAAGCCATTTATGCCTTCCTTTTTCATTTCAGTTGAGAGTGGACTGGGTGACGCACAGGCTGGTCTTATTGATGAGCAGCATCCTTTTAATAGCACATAAAACATGCATTTAGGTCAGTGATCTTATCTCTGTGTATTATCAGATATTTGTATGAGCATTAAGCCTGGCAACAAGAAACTACGGTATTAAATGAGGGTCTAGACATGTGAACGTGTACAAATACGCCCGGATGAGTCTTTAATGTGAATGAAAGTATTAAGGTCACTGTCGCTGTACTCGGTTCCTCCAATGATATTTGTAAGAAGTAGTTGGGGATAAGAGCCGAGGGTATTCAGTGTCTCTGATATGATTGCAACTGGTGAACGCAGAGGTCTAACCCTCCTGTTTTTCTGTATTTTAAGCATCCATGTTGATGGCTCAGCAGATGGGATCAATGCTCCTGAATCTGTTTTTTGGATTATGCATGCTGCAGATCAGATTACACACAAACAGGGATTTGTCTTGCACTTAAATAATGTAAAAAATGCCGTGGGACCACCATGTGAAAATGAGATGCACTTTGATAGACTGAAGGATGGATAGATTTAGATCTTCTACAATATAGAACTTGATGACTTTTGATATAATTTCTTTTTTGTACTTTTGTTCCGAACGTTCACAGGAAATGTGCCGTCGAAATGAGAAAGTGCATTAGTCCGGTAGTGCAGCAGGAGGAGATGGGCGCGATATGTCAGGTCTTTAAAAAATGTATGGAGATGTCAGTGAACCAAGACACTCTCACACAACAAGCTCCTTTTGGCCCAGGAAAAACCAAGCACGGAGTAAACCACAATCAATTCCAGTGTGTTCAATATTAAAAAACTTTCAAATGTAAAAAATTTAGAGACACAAATTAAAGTTTAAACCCAGCTTTAATCCATGCAAACTCTGCTTGCTCTAATTTATGCATCCCGCTTGAGAAACCCAAAAAAACAAATGTACTCAGCTTGAGCTCTGCATTTGAAAGAAACATTTTATCAACACTGGAGTTTTGTGCATGGCATTTTAAAGGACTCGTCCTTTTTTATTTTCTAGTAGACACTGGTTACATTACCGTCATGAATTGCTATTCACCACTCACTACTGCTAGTTAATAGCAGGTGGTATCACAGCAAGTGACATCTAAATGGACCAAAAAAATGTGGATATGCCAACAATTTGAGTTGAGAAAAGCATCTGATTTTCTGTATGTGAACATCTGGAGCATACAACACATCATCATCATCAATGTAAAGGCCTGTGATGATTACCTCAATCTAAAAACACTGTGAAACATCTCATAATCACAGGCATCAAATCTTATCTTTGTCTCCTGGGATGCTGCAATCAGGCCTCCCAGGACAAGCATGGCTGGAATGGCAATCAAAACAGCGGGGGGCGTTTATCTGTGTCAAAACAGCTCTGAAGACCACAGGACGTTTTTGTTAGGTTTTGAATACATGCAATCACATCTGTGTGTATGTGAATAATTGGGGGGCGTTCCTGTGCATGGGTAGATGTACTCTTTGCCACATCAATGTGACATACCGGTCTGCTATAAAGATGTGAACTTGCCAGGTTGGGGTCCTGCAAATCCCTGTCATTAGATGCTAAAAGCAGCTGCAGTGGGACAGTTAAAAATATTTTTCACAATAACCTTGAAGTAACTCAGACCCGAGTGTCTTATTTCCCCCCATGAGATTCCTTCACCACCTGGTGGTGGAAAATACAAGGATACCTCAAATCCTGGAGGATGAATTGTTATAATGGCTCTCAGAAATAAAGATAACATTTTCTCACGCAAAATATGTAGCTAGTATGTTCAGTAGACTGTAGGAAAAATGAGCAGTCTGGCCAAACACAAAAGGCAGTGAACTGTTAAAAATAAGCAGTGGATGGAAAAACAATCAGATGGCCTTTAGCAAGTAAAGATCATTAGGGACAATGGCGGGGAGCTGTCCACAAACGCTGGTGCTGAAATGGCGAAGAGCACAGCAGCATTGGCGCGGCGCTAGCAGCCTCTAGTGGCGGACATTATGAACTACAAGAACATTCGTGATTTTGCATTAAAAAGGCTGATGCAGGCAAATGTGACCCTAGCAAAGTTTTTGTTTTCTATATAAAATCATCCTGCATAATGTAAAGATCATTCTGTGAAAAATAACCGTAATATTTTTAATATTGACTGAGTAAGGTTGTGTTAAAGATTGAAATTAAACTTTGATGCTCCTAATATCACATAGGCAGCGTCACAATTAACGAAAAATCCTTAAAATCCTCAAAAATCCTATCTTGGTATTAAAATGCATCTGCAAAATAGATATTTCTGTCTGTATGCATACGTATAATGTGGCCCTGGACCGCAAAACCATTCATTTTGTGATTTATACATCACCTGAACGCTGAATAAATAAGTATAGGACAAGGACAACATTTGGCTGAGATAAAACTATTTGAAAATCTGGAATCTGAATGTGCAAAAAATCTAAATATTGAAAAAAATCACCTTTTAAGTTGTCCAAATGAAGTCCTTGGCAACACATATTACTAATGATAAATATTTGTATATATATTTACGGTAAGAAATATCATGATAACATGATCTTTACTTAATATCCTAAAGATTTTTGGCATAAAAAAATCAGAAATTGTGGACCCATATGGCTATTGCTACAAATATACCCGTGCTGCTTATGGTTTTGTCATCCAGGGTCACATATATGTACCGGCACATACACACGCATAACTAATAAAATGATCATCCACGTTCTTTCTTTTAACCCATACCAATATATAGGGCTGAGATTTGGGGTCGTAGGCCATTTTACTAACCAGATGTCCCTGTTATGTTCATTGTAGCATCTTAAAAAATGATGTGTGCTAAGTGACAATGTGCATAACCCAGCTGGCAAATATATGGATCTGGCAACAGTTTCTCAATTTTATGCACAAAGTCATCCAGAAATCAAAGCAAAACAGCAGCATGAAAGGGCATAAAAATGTGGCAAAATTAAAAATTGTCCCTTAATATTTATTCTTTTGAGAATACAACACTGCCATTCAATGTAAATGTTAAAATTTAAAAAGGCTCTTACTGGTGTATTATATATTATTTTTATTATAAAAGATAAAATATAAACGAATATATTATTATAAAATAATACATAAACTGAACTTGCCATGGCCTTTTGTCCAGTGTTATGTGGTGATTTTCTCAGCTCAAACGTGCATTATCAATCTACGGATGTTTTGCTGCAAGAACCTATTGTCTGAAGAGCACTTAGTTTGCAGCACTTCGAACTCGGGTGCAAACTTTTGTCAATATTACTGCACCCGAGGTCAATATTACTGCACTAAGTGCCCTTCCGCCATACATCCGCCATACAATATAGTTCTCGTTTTATATCCGCTTAAAAAATCACCACGCTTTATTTTGTGCCACCATACTTACTCGTGTAACTACTCATGTAACAGTCTTTAAATAAGGAAAACATGGATGTGTTTAGTGGCTTCTAAATTCATCCCTGTTTGGATCCTAAGGAATGAATGGGGCTAGGCTAAATGCTAACACATTCACGACGAGCTGTACAAAGATTAAGTGCACGCATTGAAAAAAGACTGGTATGTATTAATTTGTCTAAGTTGAGGTAAGAACATAGTAAAATATTGAAAACTGTGGTGTTTTCCTTTAAGTTTATGAAGACGGCACATCTGGCATTAGCAAATACAAGTGTCAGCATGTCATTTAAATAATGTGTTTTCTAATGTTTGGTTGAGCAACATGTAATTAAGTTACAATATAGCAACAAAAGACATCTGCCTCCCTCGCTCTGCATTTTAGTTGTCAACAAAAGCTCTATTGATTCAAACTAATGGAAGCAAATTGAAGGGTCTTATTGAACATTACGTAGTTAGTGTGCAAGTACAAGGATTTTCTAACTCTGTGCCATCTCTGAAATACAAATCTTTCACTAAAATAAAACATATTGGCACTAAATGGGCTCTGGGCAACGGCATTAAACCGAGCTGTGTAACAGAACAGCATCTGTTTATGCACTTTTTTTTGACTAAAGCAGGACGTTGATACAATTTACCCGTAATTAGTTTGTAAAACAGTTTGTAAATGTCAAAGGTTATCGCATGTTTCAAACAGAAATTGCAGATGAAAAACAAACACCAAATGTGATTTTCTTAGCAACAGCTCAGGTGTTTAAACAGCTCAGCAGTTATTAAGTTTACCCAAACGTCCCTAAAGAAAGAGCCACATCTGGTACCCTGGCATCCCATAACAACGCATCACGACCCACGTTAACAGAGAAACGATGGAGGTAGTTTGCAAAATTAACTTGGCCTTGAGCGGACATCCTCACTAAGGACCATTTGGTGCTCGGGATGGGTGCCAAGAGAAGACGACACCACCAATCACTGTCACAACTTCCATCATTAATTCTCTTTGAAGTACCACATCAAACAGGATCTCTTAAAGGGACAGTACACCCAAAAATGAAAATGATCTCATGTTGTTACAAACCTGTATAAATGTCTTTGCTCTGATGACCACAAAGGAAAATAGTTTGAGAAATGTTTAAAACCAAACCAATCAGAAGCCCCATTGACTTCCATTGTATGAAAAAAGAATACTATAGAAGTGAATGGGGCCCATGATCGGTTTGGTTTCAAAATATCTTCATTCGTGGTTAATTAGGTGAAATTTTAGTCTGGACAGGGTCACAAATACACCAAACTATTTCACAAGATTCAAACCGAATATAAACCAAAGCCACTCACAGTCTCTCACCTCGCTTAACTTCTTCCTCCTCATCTATCCGGGCTGTATAACAGGACGGACACGAAAGAGGGACCGCAGTCCAGCACCTCATCAGCTTTTGCATACTGCCACCGAATCCCTCCATCCCTGCTTCTGACCCGACCTGCTTTTGTCTCTAACAACAAACCCTAATTGTTGACCCTAATCATCCGATCCCTCTGTTCCACCACTAGAGGGCAGCGGCAGATGCGGTGGCGCTCCACGGATGCAGGTGTGGGAATTTCTAAACCCGAGTGTGCGTGCACGTGAAGGTGGTTGCCATGGAAATAGTGCAGTCGGAAAGGGGGCGGAACTGAGAGTGGCTGTGTTTATAGGATTTGACAGGAGGTGGGACGAGAGCCTCGGGCGAAATGTGGGGACGTGAGCGTGTATGTGTGAAGGTGTTTATGTGAATCTGGTGTAAATGATGTAGATCGTGACACTGCATGCTAAGCACAGTGCAACAGTATGTAAAGAAGGTCAGGAAAACTACGAATGTGAATGCTTTCTCGGCAGAGCGGCTCAGTATTGTTTGCACCGTATGGATTTAGCGGAGGGAAAGTGGCCAGGCTGAGCACAAAGTCGCTTATCTGACTCAGCAAACTCAATGCTGCTAATGCACAATGTACTGTGTGTGTCTACTTAACTTTATTTTTAGATTTTGGGGGTAAATTTGTACCCATAAGCGAGCAAAACTTGACAAACTTGAGCAAAACCTTCTTTGTAAAAATACAACAAAAAGATAGCAAATAAAGTTTTTGTTTTTTGTGTGTGTGTGTGTGTCAGTGTTGGGCAAGTTACTGAAAATTATTAATTAGTAACAGTTACTGGTTACTTCTTTTAAAAGTAATTGAATTACTCTACCAGTTACTGTATTACAAAAGTAATTAGTTACTAGGGAAAGTAACTTAAGTTAATTTTATGTCTGCTTTTTAAATGTAAATATGAACATTACGGAACAGTCAAAAGATAAAACAGTAGGCGTCACTCTTTTGTTAGTTTGGTAAAGTACTGCATTATTTTAGTAAAGTTTCTTATATGGATGTCTATTTTACATGTAAGACTCTCATATATCACATACTGTAGGAGCCTACGTTGCTTTAGATTCAGCCTGTGAATATTTTTGTTAGAATTAATTAATATGTAAGCTTACTTTATTTATGTATATCATTTAGACAAATATTTTGTATGATTACATTGAAAATATATAATGCGTTAAAATTGTGTACTGTCTCTTTAAGAATTTGGTCACTGTGAAGCTTGCGGTAGTGCGCTCTTTGGAAAACAGTGGAGTCGCACAGTTTTCTTTACCGCATCCATGATATTTAAGATTTAAGATCATATATTGTTTGTATATTTTTATGTTTGATTTAAATGATAAACAAGATTAAAGGAAGATATTTAATCAGAAAACGGAGTACA
Organism: Misgurnus mizolepis; assembly: GCA_025389145.1. Lineage (NCBI taxonomy): Eukaryota > Metazoa > Chordata > Actinopteri > Cypriniformes > Cobitidae > Misgurnus > Misgurnus mizolepis. The sequence goes on from JAIFKI010000004.1 coordinate 15,260,187, forward strand.
TGGATTGTTTTGTCGGAGTGACACGGAGCAATGAAACCAAAACTGAAACTAAATGCACACTCACACATAGCCTACAATGGAGTTTTAACACGGGTGTACAGCGCAAAGTGCATAGAAACAACAATCTCAAATCGTTCTCTTCCATGAAAGCCGATGTGGGTATATAAACATTTCTCAGATTTATTACTTTTTTGGACTACAAATGCAAGTTGATGTCATACTGGGATTGCTTGGCAAATATAATTTACAAACATGAGACCAGATGGACTTAATGACTTGCACACAATTTTTAAACAAAGGTATGTTGTCCCGTTTATATTTTTCATCTTCTTTACATATGCACTGTCGACCATGATGAAGTTTATTGATTCATTGCACCGCCCACCACGGTCCTGCAATGTTTATTTTTAGATATTGATGGCCAATTTGTACCCAAAAGTGAGCAAAACTTCACAAACTTGAGCAAAACCTCCCTTTAGAGATGTCCTTATTTGTAAAAGCACGAAAAAAGCAAATAAAGTTTTTTTGTCTCTGTGTCTCTGTGTCTACTTAACTATATTTGTAGATATTGGGGACAAATTTGTACCCCAAAGTGAGCCAAACTTTACAAACTTGATCAAAACCTCTTTTTAGAGACGTCTTCATTTGTAAAAATACTATAAAAAGATAGAAAATAAAGTGGGGGTTTTTTTGTTGGTGTGTGTGTGTGTGTCTACTTAACTATATTTTTTAGATTTGGGGGGCAAATTTGTACCCAAAAATGAGCAAAACTTGAGCAAAACCTCCCTTTAGGGATGTCATCATTTGTAAAAATACTATAAAAAGAAAGCAAATAAAGTTTTTTTGTGTCTACTTAAAGGGGACAGAGAATGAAAAACCATCTTGTCTTTGTTGAATAATGGTAGTCTACCCACATTCACAAACATACAAAAAGTGCTAGACATGCTAAACATCTCAGTCTCATAGAAATTCCTCTTTTAGAAATGTCAGCCAGAAAACGACCCAATCTGAAAAACTGATGCTTATGACATCACAGGCATCTCATTGCCCCTCCACTTAAAAATAATTGGCTACATTTTTTGAGTGGCAGCAAAGTCAGCCAATCAGTAATGAGACCGTAAGTTAAGCCAGTAGGGGGAGCCAAATAGGTGCAAAACCACTTGTTTAAAATCCCCCACCCTAATAGAGCTATCTGAGAGAGGTTTTTACGCCGGATTTCCACCGACTGCGGAGCGGCTGCAGATCAGCTCCGCTGCGTTACGGCTCCGCACTCCGCCGTCCTCCAATACCCACCAGTTCCGTATTGGTTGCAGAGCGGATGCGTGCTGAAGTGACGAGGACCCATGAGGTCTCGCAAATTCACGTGATGATCGCGCGATACCTAGTTCTGTCTCCGCCAATTATGACTTGAATTATGACGTTTTTACAAACCAGCCCAGATCACAACACGAGATCTCGCGTAGACAGAGCAGTACATCAAATCCATCCAAAATTCAAAAAATAAGAAAGCTGCTAAAACCATTTATTTATGCTCTATCTTTAATGTATTTATTATACCATATACTTTACCACTTAACTCCCCCTGGCTCTTTTCTTGTCTATTATTTGTTGTTTCTATATTAATGACTTTGTAATGTTTGTATTGCAAAGATTTAATAAAGGAAAAAAACACGAGATCTCGCGAATTCAGGTATGATCACGCGATAAAGTCATGGCTCCGCCCTGCGGAGCTGTCCGGCATCTGTCAAAAATAGAAGCTCTGCGTATTTGTGCCGGAGGGCTGCGGAAGGCCAGAGCTGTGACGGATTCGGAGCGCAGTCAGTGAAAATACACACATTGACTTGAATGGAAACCGATTGACTCCGCCGCCGTTCCGCAGCGGATCCGCAGCCTTTCCGCAGTCGGTGGAAATTGGGGGTTAGGAAGCTTCTAAGGCATTACAGACCCGAACAAAAAAATGTTTGTCTACATGTCACATCACAGAACAAGGATAAATACTTCGTTCAATCATTTTATGTCACCTTTAACTATATTTTTAGATATTGGGGGCAAATTTGTACCCAAAAGTGAGCAAAACTTCACAAACTTGAGCAAAACCTCCCTTTAGGCACATCCTCATTTGTAATAATACTATAAAAAGAAAGCAAATAAAGTGTTTGTTTTTGTGTGGGTGTGTGTCTACTTTACTATATTTTAAGATATTGGGGACAAATTTGTACCCAACAGTGAGCAAAACTTCACAAACTTGAGCAAAACCTCCCTTTAGGCACGTCCTCATTTGTAATAAAACTATAAAAAGAAAGCAACCAAAGTTTTTGTTTTTGTGTGTGTGTGTGTGTGTGTGTGTGTGTTTATTGACCCCTTTAACCAATCAAACCCAGCCACTGTTAAACTAAGCACTTCATTTACAGGTCATTTGACCCTGTATATGCCAATACCAGAACACAATGAACCACTGCAGTGGATGGACGAGAGAGAGATAGAGATAAAGAGAGCGAGAGAGAAAGAGACTAAAGTGCAGGTTTGGTTAATGTGTAATGTTGATTTTTATCAATCGAGCTCTTAATGATGTTGAGATCACCGCAGCACAGGGATGTCTCACTAACATTTAATGGAGGAGATGCTCTGTAAATCATAAGATACTGTTTGATGTTGCTCAGCAGAGGGCGCTGTTTCACCAGGTGTGTGCTTCTCCTATAGGCAGTGCCATGCGTCATATGCTCATAAAATGTTCTTGTGACAATGTGTGATAATCTGTTTATTTTTTTGACGTGTGCAGACACTCGTGTTGTATGACGATGCATGGGAGTGTGTGTGTCTGTTGTGACACATATATTCATATTTTTCAGCCTTTTGATAATGTATGCAATGTACAGAGAGATCATGATGATAATAATGATGATGATTCAACACAGATATGAATCAATTCCTGGAAATTTGGACTGATTCGTGGAAATTATTCTTTCTGAAATGATCTATGGTATTGATGTCAAAGAGGCGCTACATAGTAAAATAGGCACAGCATTTGCATATGAAGAGCTCAGATACAAAACCCTGTGCGTCTGGCATGTTTTCTTGAAAATATATTTTGTTTATAAAATCATTGTTACTATACAGTCAATATTCAACACTTTGTCCAGTCCTGGTATAATATGCGAGAATAAAACGCAGCTGGTATCAGAGACAATCACGATCGTGATGGAGGAATGACAAACATCCCCATCAATCTTCCTCACTTTTATTACTGAATACTGTCTGCCTATCAGCATACTATCTGCGTTTAATCAAACCCAATGCCAGCCAGAGGGTAGAAAAGCATCATGTGCATGTCTATGTGAGTGAGAGAGATAGAGAGAGAGAGAGACTCTGTTTAATAGCCCTGCACAGCCTTGATCATCAATGGTGATAAGATCCTGACAGCACCTGACCTCTACAGCATCTTCCTCTGGATCTGAAGATGTTTTTCATAACTACTCAAAATCTCTAAATCCTCTCTAAACCCTGAGGTCTACGACCAGTAGCTCACAACACTTCCATAGCCTGAGGATTGTTGGTAATTGCTGGTTTGCCTCCGGCAACAGTAAATGAAATCATATCTCTATTGGTTATGCCGATTGGTTATGACCGATCTCTTAAAGTAGCTGCCCCAGAGGAATCATCGCAAAGAGTGAATTATGGGTAGAGGCAGCATCTCCCCTGCCATTTTGTTTTTTTTAAACCATCGGGCTACGAAAGGGGAAGCCAAGCGGACAGACTGGTGTAATGTAGCCCTGTCACCCATCCTGGGAAATGCTGATAGGCACTTCCTGTGTGACAAGGAAGCGGTTATTTTCGCGGTTGCTTGCCTTTTCCTATCCTTATTAATTCCTAGCAGGATCATTTTAAACTTGACTGCACTACGAAAAAGATTTTTATGATGACGATGATATCAAAAAAGTACATTACATTTAAAAATTTAATGGTTCGCAATAAAAACCTTTGGGTTTCCATAGTAGTTTAAAACGCCATCATTAGGGCCTATCTGTGGCTGGAAATACAATACACTCCCTAAAATCAATAAAGACACACGTGACATTTAAAGAGACAGTGCTATATAAAACTCAATGCTATTTAAAACTCTTTCTGGGTGGTCTGGGCTCTCTAGACATTTCTGACAAAACATACAGATAATCCATGCAATCATTTCCTTTACCAGTAAAGTAATAAAACCTTAAAGGGGCCATGACATGAAAATCTGACTTTTCCATGTTTAGGTGCTATAATTGGGCTCCCAGTGCTTCTCTCAACCTAGTAAATGTGAAAAAGGTCGACCCAGTAACTTAGTTTTGGTAAACCATTCTCTGCAAGCACATGAAAAATAGGCAATTGAAATTTGGCTCCCCTTGTGATGTCATAAGGAGATCTTATTATAATAATACCACCCCTTAATCTGCACTATCCAACCACGGCACTGTCATTTAGTTCAGAGAGAAAGAGAAAGAAAAAATACTTCACAGCACAATTGAGTTTCAATTTCAACAAACCGCCACCATTGTGATCAGTGTTTGAATTTCATCAGCTCATTTGCATTTAAAGGACACACCCAAAACGGCACATTTTTGGTAACACCTTCAAAGTGTCAATTTTAACATGCTATAATAAATTATCTAGATGATATTGTGAGCTAAAACTTCACATGTGTATTCTGGGAACACTAAAGATTTATTTTACATCTTAAAAAAGTTTTGTGACATGGTCCCTTTAACTCTTTCACCGCCATTGACGAGATATCTCGTCAATTAAGAGAAAACGCTTCCCCGCCAATGACGAGATTTTCCGTCTTACCGCAATACCGCTATTATCCACCAGATGGCGCCCTTCCGCAACTTTTTAAACCCGGAAGTATTGCCCTATGGCAAGCGGCTGCATGTCCGTGTCTGTTTTAAAGATCGCTCTGAATGGGATCTCTATGAAAAGTCCGTCACAAAAATGGAATTATCTCTGCTTTTTGCTCAAAATATGGTGTTTTTGCAGAAACCTACCCATATTCAAAAGCTGATTACAAAAGAACCACTGAAGGTAGGATAAAACGTTTTTTTTTTTTTTTTTTTTTGAAAGCAGAGGGTCTGTTCTTTCATTTGGTATATTGTATGTTTATATATTTATTTTTCTGGAAGGCATTAAACTTTGGTGAAAATCATGAAAAACGCTGGCGGTGAAAGAGTTAAAGGCATAGTTCAATCAAAAACTACAACTTTGCCATTATTAACAGCCGCAGCGTTACTCCAAACCCGTAGGATTTATTTTATTCTGTATAACACTAAAAAAGTTTTACAAAGCAAAGACTGCCGTGTCCTGAATATTGCAAGTATAGCAGTGGCTTATATATTGATGTCAGGGGGAGACATTGTACAAAATGTGCTTTTAATGCACTGATTAGTAAGATTAAACCATCAAAATATAATGCATATGGTACAAAACTAACAAAACATTTAGATTTTAAGGTATTAACTGAAAAAAATAATTTGGCAAACCAGCCTATCCATGAATCTGGGTTTTATACGAAGATACAACAAATGCATAGAAAATCTAAAAGTTTAAAAATCAACTTTATCTATTTACCAATGCAATTTTTAATGCATCTTGATAAAAATATTTTAATAGTGAATATGTCAAAAGTTGAAACACAAAAGACACAAATGTTTCAGTTTGCGGTGAACTATTCCTTTATAGGAGTGATGTGTGACACACATGCAGCTGTCACCCAACAAACAGCTGACATCAGTGACACCTCATAACCTTTAAATGCCTGTAAGCACAAGCATCACGGGGATGATGTCATCAGGTCACCATAAGGGAGGCGGGGCTCACTCCTGCTCATAACACTGCTACACAATAAACTGTTGAATGACATACCGTACAACAAAGACAGACTCACACATAAAATATTAAAGAAATGTGCTTACCTAAACGGGTACAGAAGAGGCACCAAGCAAGGGAAAGAAAGAAAGAAAGAAAATGTTAGATAAAGAATACATTATACACATTGAATAATATATACGTATATATACACACTGTATATCTAGATAGCAATGACACCTAAAAAAAAAAAACCATTATTAAATGCATTAGTTACACAGTAATGTGTATCTTTAAGGTACCTTTTAGTTACAAAAGTGCACTTTTAAAAAGATAACTTGTAAACTGTAATATAACTAAATAAACAAAAATAAATAAATAAGAATAAATAAAAGCAATATTTATCCTACAAAATTGAATACAATTATATCTCAATACCCTTTAGAGGAAAATAGATAAATATATTAAGAAAAAACATGCAAAACAAAAACAACTTTATTGTAAAGTGTTACAAGATTTTTTCCTCTCAAATCTCTTGCTTTTCAGATTTTTGTCTCGATTAAAAGAGTCAAGCATTCTCGCGTATCTTCTCTAGAGATTTTAGATAAGACTAACAATGACTCGGCCACAGATTTGGCAAGATGTTAAAGTCTTCAATCAAGCGTTCAAGACATACAGATCAAAGCAGTGTGTCACCCATATTCATTAACTCATTCCCCGCCAGGCTTTTTTTTTAAAGTTGTCTGCATTTTTATTTTCACAAAAGTTTCACAATATGCCTTCCAGGAAAATTTTCTTTAAAAAATATATGAACATACAAATATATCAAATGAAAGAACAGACCTTCTGCTTTCAAACAAATAAACAAACTAACAAAACGGGGGAAAGAAACGTTTCATCCTATCTAGATTTTTTTCTCTGTTTATAAACTCTTAAATATGGGTATTTTTCTTTAAAAATATTTTTTTGTGCAAAAACCTGAAATAATTGCATTTTTGTGAAGGAATTTTGTTAGTGATTAGATTCAGAACAAATATCAAACATATATAGAGTTTAAAATTGGTAAATAATTGTTTGGCTTCTGTTTTTTCATAGATTGGTTTCAATCTGTGAATATTTTTATGCAAATGTTTTCTCTTATCTCGTCAATGGCGAGGAAAGAGTTAATGCATTTATTGTACATCAACAATTGTCTAATAACAATTGTATTATTCTTATTTCTAATTTTAAGAAGAAACATCCAAGACAAACTCGACTGCTAGCACCAGTTTCAAGCTATTAAACAGACACTTCCAAACAATAAAACGTCTCTCTGGTTTGAGTCGCCTGAAGCAAATAGATTATGAAAACACAATCAATGCTCGACGCTTTGATTAGACAAGCAGATAAGCATCCTAACAACATCACCGCCAGCAAACATCAGTATCACCAGCTTGATATGCAAAACACGCGCGTGACCTCTAATGTGTGTTTTTATCGTCATGTCCCTTTAAATAAAAGAAAACTTTCTGCTGTACTGACTCTTACATCTAATGATTTTCCACCGTCATTTACCTTCCCAAAGGAAAATAATGACAATCTTTCGAAATGTTTTTTCTACCCCAGTGACTCCAGCGCCTCGAGATGTGAGGGCAGGAGAGGGAAAAATGGCACATGATTCGACGATCACATTTGCATCTTTCCAATCTGCATCCGACAAATCAAATGCAGCGTTGCAGTAAGAGAAGAAAATTAGCTTTGGGTCAGCAGGGAAGCGCCTCTCCGGTTGTCCGTAATGCGGTCCTTTCTAATGACCACCAACCTCATAAAAAACTGCACGATCACGACTGAACTGAAGCTTAAGACACGCTGCAGAGAGGTACAGTACTGTAAGAGACATTCATGGCTAAAGATGGAAGTATGACTCAGTATCGAGGTGTTACAGGCGATGTCATCCTCGATTCAGCCTGGTGGGAATGACGTCAATGATCCGTGTTAACATGCAGTTTAAAATTGCACTGAATTTATTTATGCGACTGTAAATGGTTGGATGTTACAGTGTAATCGCATAGAGATTCGATTTTTTAAGCAATGGGGCATAAAAATAAGAATCTTGGTCACGTTCAGTTTAAAGGGAACAATCAACCAAAAAAATTACAGCTGTAATTCAAAGTATCTTTCCAGCACATCCCATGTGTTGAAAAACCGCAGTTAAAAATTCACAGCTACTACACACAACTAACTACCACCCTATTCAAGTCCTATGGATTTCGCCATCCTCTTGTTGACATTCAGAAAATCTGATGCTAGCTGGACTGCAACGAGACACAAAGAAAATAATGCAGTCATCCAAAGCTCCAGCTACTCGATTTTCTTATCTTGGCTAAACACAGTACGTTAAACTAAGTTAAATCATACAATTTTTGGTGTTTATCCCGAGTTGTCCTGTCGACGGTTGTTTATTTCCAGGCGAATTGTTCTTCTAGTACGTATAGCATGGGATGTTGGACAAAGAGCACTGAATTAATTTTCTCCTTCAGTAAACTCTGGCTGGCTCTCCCGTCCGAGCGATTAAACCAACACGGGTAACTTTTACTGTTCAGAGAAATCAAAAGTTACTCTTGGATATAAGCAAAGCTCGTCTGAAATGTGCTGGCACGCTATGCTGTTGATGTGCTTTGTATGCATATACAGTACGAGGTTTGAGATCACATCAGATATTTACTTCATCTTGAAGATAAAGTTACGTAAAACTCTGTGTTCGATCCCCACACATACTGATGAAAATGCATAGTAGGATATGCATAGCATGGATAAAGCATCTGCCAAATAGCATAAATATAAATGTATACATATAAAATGAATACAAGCATAAATGTGACCCTGGAGCTCAAAACCATTTCCTACCGTAAATATATCAAAAAATTATTTATCATTAGTAATATGCAGGGTTCCCACATCTTAGTTAACTTCAAATTCAAGGACCTTTCAAGGATTTTCCAGGTCCAATACCCTCAAATTCAAAGACTAAATGTGGGGACACATTTCAAGTGAGAGCAATGTTACATTGTGTTACCTTTAAAGAAACATTGTTCCAGTTCCCTTTTGAGGGAACTCACGCTGCGTCACTGCGGTGACACTTTGGGGACGCCTCCAGGTGTAAGTGCGTCTGAATAAGTTTATAAAATTTAACCAATGATGAGGCTTAACGACAAAGACAGGGTGACGCGGGAGCCAGGAAGTATATCGCTATCTGAAATATACACGCGTTACAGGGACGCAGGAAGTATGGCAAGGGAGACGCAGCGTCTCATTCCCTTTTCAGAATACAACAGATACATACGTAACCCGAGACGTTTTCATGTGTCAAACACAATTATGCAATAAAAAGCATTTTGTTATGAATCAACATTAGCATACAGAAGATATAAGCATTTAAAGCCAACAGTTTAGCACGTGTGCTTAAAAAGCACTTTCAATGACCTGTATCTATGTATGTATATTTTTTTAAACTTCCCAGGGCCTTAAATTTTTTCCCCCAGATTAACAAATTTTCAAAGATTTCAAGGACCCGTGGGAACCCTGAATATGTATTATTAGGGCTTTATTTGGACAACTTTAACTTTATCCACACCAGCGGTTTTTTTTTTTTTAAGTTGCCAGCGGCAGCATTTTTATGATTGTCACAAAAGTAATGTGCTCCAGAAAATTTTCTTCTTCAAATATATAAACATACAATATATCAAATGAAAGAACAGACCCTCTGCTTTAAAAAAAAAGTTTCATCCTAATTTTGTTGGATTTGTTCTCTTTTTATCACTTCTCAAAAATAGGTAGGTAGGTTTCTACAAAAACACAAAATTTTGACCAAAAAACAGAGATAATTGCATTTTTGTGAAGGACTTTTGATAGAGATCAGATTCAGAGCGATGATCAAAACATACACAGAGTTTGAACTGTTTGACCTAAGGGGTTGCTTCAGGGTTTTATAAGTTGGGTAAAAGCGACACCTGGTGGTTAATAGCGGAAATATGGATTCCGGTAAAAACTTATCAATGGCAGGGAAGCGTTTACTCATCAATGGCGGGGAAACAGTTAAAATTCTCAATATTTTGATATTTGATATATAATGGAGAGCTTATTTATTCAGCTTTCAGATGATGTATAAATCTTGATTTCAAAAAATTGTGTTCTTATGATTGTTTTTTTGTCCAGGGTCACAAATGTAAATAAACAAAAAGAAAACAAAACAAAACAAGAGAAGGCCATGTCTATGCTGTTGTTAAAGCAAAAAAGCAACATAACAAATGGGTTTTAGATGCAAAATCCTCTAAGTGCATCTGACATGTTTTCTTGTAAATGAGCTTTTTATCAAAAGATAATCATAAACAAAGTTGTCCCAGACTTTTGTTTGCATTAGCAGTTTCTCCACAAATGAGTCACACATATAAAGCACTTCAGAAAGAAATACATTACCACCACCAGACATTCATTGCATCCTTAGTTTCTCTAGGGGCAGAAACATAACTCTTTGTAAAGTGTGACAACCGTGATACACAACAGATGCTTATATGTGCGGAAGTAACCTTAGTGTGGCTGTACGCTTGCGTGAATTAGCGGGTGTATGAGCGAGAGATGAAGAAAAGTGACGTGGCCGTGCATTTAAATGAACAGTGAGGAAAAAAGGCATGTTAACCATCCTCCAGTATTTTTTTTTGTGAAAAAGCATTGAGGGATCCTCAGGAGAGATGCCAGAGGCTAGATGTTAATTAAATCTGCTTTCAAGCCGTAGCTGCATTCATCCACTACGATATTACACCAGTGACCGCCTGTTTCATGTACTGCACGTTCCTGTGCAAATACTGTAGACCATATATGCTGATTTGGAACAGTGTGGGATCTTTCAACCAGGACTAAATGTGTTTGACTCTTTTTGTAGGAGTTGTAAAGGGGTTATGGCGGTGGTGGGTCCACCAGATAAAAGAATTGAGTAGATGGATGACTACAGGTACTTACTACGGTGTCAACTGCCAATGAAACAGGGATTTAAGAGTAAAACAGACAACAAATTTACTATGATCCGAACAGAACAAACACATAAACATCAAATGGAGAAGTCTAGACAAAAAATATTGCAAAATCAGTATAGGTATTATAAAATGCACGTCATTATTTTAAGCCAATGTTTAGTCAATAATTATAAAATATTCAGACATTTCTTCATATAAGTACTGTATATATAGCGCTAAAGCACTTGGTCAGAAAAGGTGAAATGCATGCTGGGTAAATCACCCATCCTATGTTCAAGGGTAACTTCAAAGGCCGATGGGGTGTCTCTGTTCTCAAAATAAACAACCACTGAAAAATCACAGCATACGTCTGGTTTGCACAATACAGTATTGTTGCTAAATCTTACAATTGATGGCACATTTTAAAAGTGGTGGGAATGACAAATAAGGTAACACAGAAGACAAATATTCAAAACAGGATAATTCACATTGATATGCAAAAAATTACAGCGAGCACTTATTCTGTCCAATTACTGTACAAGTCAGTTTGCATTTCTGATGTTAACACTTAAGTGAAAAACTGGGTAACAACATCCATAGGGGGTTAAAAAGCATAAAAATTAGTTTTTGGGAAAACTATAATGCACTAAATACATTTTCTACAGACAACACACAATGAAAAATTGCATATTAAACCCTAAAGAAAAGCTTTATATGCGATAAACAGCACTAGAAGAACTACAATCCTTCAAATTAATCTGCTGTTAATAACCTATTTTAGATGTATTTATGCAACCAAAATATTATCAAATCAGCACAACATTACAAATGTTTTCTTTACACATTTGGGAAGACGCTCTCTAAACAACTTGTACAGATATCTGGGTTGTGGTTTGACACTTTCGACAGCACGGTCTATAATCCCATCTGCCGCCAGAGGACATGGTTCTGGCTGAAGGTCTAGCATTATCATGCCATCGACTCATCAGGGCTTCCTACGGTTTTCCAGAGCCTGTAATCTAAAGCCCAGAGCCCAACACACTTAAAGATTAAGCAGATGTACCAAACACGGAAACTCCATCAATTGCCTGCTGGGAAAATGGGAGAATCGGACACGAGGACACAGAGTGTAAAAAAGTAATGTTTAGGTTTGAAAGCACTGATGTGTAATTGGTCACTAACTCTACAGAAGTTAAATTCGTTGCTGTAACTAATGGTCAAACCCACATTTTTTATAGAAATATATATCTAACAATTGTGACCCTGCGAAAACCCAGCTTAAATCATTTTTTTTTACATAAAACCATTCCAACCTAGGGTCTGGGCCCCCCCTTATGTTGCGTACACCAAATGCAAAGCATCACGTTCCTCCCTCTAGATTACTCATGGGATTTAACTTAATGTCATGCAAATTTTTCACTCGATGAATAATACGTTTTCATGGCAATTGCACAGCCCAATTCGCGTCATTCGCATCGCCCCGCGTGAGTTTGCGTCTATTCGCGTCTTTGCATTGACTTTGTCACCGGAAAAAAAAATAATACGCTGGATTTAATACAAAATTAAATATAGTGCATCATTTATGCATCCACTTTTTTAAGTAAGTTTTACATGGAATTTTAAGCAAATTAGGCTTAAAAATGGCTTTTTTTAAGCAATTGCTTTAAATTACATGTAAAACTTACTTAAAAAAGTGGATGCAAAAATTATACACTAAATTTTTAGTAAATCCAGCATATTATTTTTAACAGTACACAAGTCCACTAGTTAGTTAGAATTATAAAAATAATTCAAGTTTCAACACAAAATTATTAAATAAATTCCTCCTTACAAATTTGACATGATAAAATTGTGTTAAATTTACTTAATAATGTGTTAATTTAGAATTACTTACATTTTTGTGTTATTTTTACTCGAATTTCATAAAAAAATTAGAATTCATTATTTTTATAGAATTTACTCATCACAAGTAAGAATTTTTTTTTATATCTCGCTAAAATCGCTAAATTTGCGTTTGGTGTGCACGCCCAAGTTGGATATGCTATGAGCTCAAATAAAGATGCATAAAATGTTCCACTTATAATTTTATATATTTAAAAAAAAAGTTTAAAATATTTTAATAAATATTTAAAAATATATATATATATTATTACAATTTTAAATTTTAAAAAATCATATGCTTACAATGCCAACATAAGGTAGTTAAAATATTTTCTTGTGTAAAAAATTATTATTATAAATAATTGATATATCTCAACGTATTTGTAAACATAAGATTAAAATCAACTGAAAAGATAGATGTAGATTAGTGGTCTCAAACTCCCGGCCCGCCATCCCCCTCTCTGCGGCCGCACCTGCTGTCAAAAATATAACATAGTCTGGCCAGCAGAAAGATTTGTATTTACTTTCATATTCATTTGATTATTGATTGATATGATTAATGATTATTGATTGATATGTTGCGTTTAAAAACGTGTGTTAAACGCGTGTCAATGAGCTTCGTACATCTTCCCAAAGCGCTGGGGAGGTTGCGCTCCGGCGGCGTCTTCTGTTGCTAGGCAACCATGAGCAGCGCTCTTCATGATGGCGAGTATAATGACATTTATAATTTTCTTGGAGTCACAGCCTGCAAAATTGACAGTTTCTAGGAAATTGGCTCACACTTGTGCTTTCCGCAGTGAGTGAATAAGCATATTCAACAGTCTAACCTGGCAGGTCCACAGAACGGTCTGTGTTGTTTCTAACAGCATGACTTGTCCCTGCCGCTTAAGCAGGTAACAACCTGAAACTTAGTTTGGATTAACCCTCTAATGGTCTCTGACAAGCAGTTAAAGGGCAGCGGCTGACAGTACTTATCAAAAGCCGCCCTCACGTCCTCGTGCCTCTGTACGAGCTGGCATAATTACAGATGTGGGCCTGATGCTAGCAAGAGCTGTTCAGATACAGACAAGAGACCGTTTACTGTGCAAATAACAGGAGGAGAGAGAGAAAAATAACACAGCAGTTTTCAATTAGATGAGTAGGATGCCACTTATGGACAGTGGAGTCGTACACAGTTGAAATATGCAAAAGTACACGTTTTGGAACGAGTCGGTGAGTTGCCTATAACCACTAGTTCATATTCAAGATAGCTGATAGCGTAAAAATTGCTTTAATTGCATTTTTGTAGCCCAGTTGGTTGAGCATTGCGCTGTCAGTGCAAAAGTCATGGGTTCGAGTCAAACAGAACCGACATACTAATACTTTCAATGCACTTTAAGTCACTTTGGATAAAAGCGTCTGCCAAATGCATAAAGGTAAGCTAAAAGCTAAACATAATTAAAAATGCAATGCTCCTGGCAGCACGTTAAAAGAAATACACAGTGGTAAATACGACACAGGAGCAAAATACAGCTTCGCACAGCTTTTGTACCATGCACACCATCTAAAAGACAACATAGCGTGCCAATTGAAGCACAGTCACTAAAATCATACATTTTTAAATGTAAGAAAAGTTAACCTCATTAGATAGATAAGTCCCCATCGTGACCTTATCCTATTTCCAGTGTGGAAAACAACCTGGAAGTGAGGAATGTCAGATCAATCCGGGATGCAGCGGCAATGACAAAAGCATCAACATGAGGCAAAAGGGACTAAAAGGGACTGAAAAGTGAAGGAAAAGGAACAAGGAAGGAGTGTGAGCCAGCGAGCGAGCCTTGATGTTCATGCACAGAGAAAACGGCTGGAGGTGAAGCGAGCGTTTGAGGAGTGAGTGACGGGTTGTTCTGCGACAGCTCCACCAGCGCTTCTGGAACATGAGAAAGATCGAGACGGCAAGGCCAGATACGTGACAGAAATACATCAAGAAAGATCTGGAGTCGGATCGAGGGGAAAGAGCTGAAGGTTTGAGAGACCGCATTTGAAAAAAGCGAGGCGCTAGAGAGCACTATTCGTTTGAATGCAAAATAGAATTTCACCACTAGATGGAGGTAAATCCTACTTATTGTCCCTTTCGAGATACATACGAAGCAGCTACCGATGCGATTTACCCCTTTACGATCCAATGCGGTGCGATTTCGATTCTGTTCAAACACGATGTCATTCAATGCAGTGTGATGCAATGAAAACGTGTGATTAATAGAATAAACTACAGTATTTTAAGACCACTCACCTAACCACGCCCCATTTAAATGACTTATTAACTCAAGTTGTTTAAACTTAAACATTTACAGGGTAGAGAAGTCCTAAACCGTTTGGAGATAACCAAGAACAGATTGCACGATGAAATATCTATATTGTCTCCAAAAAGCCAGAATCTGACAGAAGAGGCATTAATTATGACCCCTAAAATGCATGTGGGCCGCAAATCCATACATAAAACCCGCTGAGCACACGGTAAGACTTTCTGAAAAGCCTGTGTCAATAAACCAGCAGCCATGCTGTGAAATGACTCGTGTAATACATGAAGGGAAGGGTTGTGAGGGTCACAAATAGGATGTGATGTAAAAAAAAAGGTTTAGGCCTCAGGTAAGCAGTGATTCCTTGTAATAGGGCTGTTTCTGCCTCATATTTCTGTATTCTGGTGCAGTGCTGCATTGCAAAGCACAGGTTTATTGTGAGCAGTGCATGTGCACAAGAGAGACAAAGAAAGAGATAGTGTGTGTAGAAAGTGTGTGTTATTTTCAAGAAATTATACATGACTGGTCTCCACAGAATTTGATATCTATGGTCCAATAAATTATCAATGAGTCAATGAGGCGAGTTACACTGTCTACTACAGCCAACGCTGTGTTTTGCCAAATGTATTTTCACCTAGAAATTCGACAGCTATCATTCTTTATTTGTCTAACTGTAATTGTCACCTTCGGTTGTATTGGGTGTGCAATTCACTTACAAAACTCGCACACACGCAAAGCATGGCAAATATGAACATCTGAAACATCACGCCGGCGAGCCCTCAAACATCTTTTGCCATTTCGTCGCACATCTACCGTATCAATAGGCGAATTAATGCAGTGGATTACAGCCCCTGAAACAGCCATTTGTTGCAAACCTTGACGGATATTTCAAAGCTAACAGGAATTTAAGACATCCGCTGTGTGTAGTTAAAGCCCCCAATAATAAATCAAGTGTTTGTTGTTGTTTATATGTCTATGTGGTGTTTTAATATGCTTTAGGGAAAACCAAGCGCAATTTTATCATTCAACACCATTGCTGAGTATTTTCTAAATAAAATTTGGAGTTTCCAAAGAAACGTCTTGGTTTCCCAATCATGTCAACACAGTTTTACGAATGAATGGATTGAGCCATAGATATATATGCCGCATATACTAGCCGCTAACCTGTTAACAGTAGCGTTATACATGGTAACGTGAAATACATGCTGCAAACGAGCAACTCACGTATGAATTGTGAAACCATCAGCTATGTGTCTGGAACTGCTGAATACAGCATCTATGTACATATATATCTATGGTAGGGGTTGGTGATAAATCTGCTGCGATGCTCATGCGCATCTCATTAGTAAAGCCAGTTTTGTGATTAGTAGTAAATCGCCATTACCTGCTTTCAGATGGAGCGGCATTTACTACACAGAGCGGTATTTTATCGAGAAGCTCGGCAAAATCGCATACATTATCGGGGCGATTTGTCCATGCATATGAATGCGATTTTGCCTGGCTTCTCTGTGAAATACGGCTCTGTGTAGCAAATGCGGCTCCATTTGAAAGCAGGTGATGGCGATTTACTACAACAGTAATCACATAACCGGCTTTACTGATGAGATACGCATGAGAATTGCAGGCGATTTATCTCCCAACCCTAATCTATGGTCTGATCTAGTGTGATTAAGTAGTCTAATTTGCATATTCATAGATTCACAAATACTAAATGAGGCAAGGGCGTAGTGTGACATTAAAGCAATTTTAAGGAATCAAAAAGTGATTTTCACAAGAAAAAACATTCACCTATACTGTTTTGATGCACAACGATGAGATAACATTATTGACTACAGGGGGACTTTAAGTATTTTAGCTCTGACTGAAGGAGGATCCAGAGGTTCCTATTAAGATAAAATGATCCAATTCACTGTTGTATGTCAAGACTCGGTGTATCATCTTCCCTCTATCAGTCGCATCGTTTCACGCTCGCCATCTCCTCCAGACTCAATTTCTTTCATGCTATTCTTTTAAAGAGCTTATCCGGCCCTTTCATCCACTCGGGGTACTTGGACTTTTCACCGTTTTAAAATGTAAAAAATTTGAGCAAACCCCACACAACTATTTTGATTTAATCCCCAGCCTGCAATCAAACCAAATGACAAAGGACTTCCGGGATCTACAGTACAGTCAGCATGCACTACTTAAGTCTAGGGCTGAATGTCTTTTTTTTTTTTCGAAAATAATTTTAGAATTCAAGTAGACTGGAGTACTTCCAGAGAAAATTTCCCACTGTGTTGCTAAGAACCACCAAGCATGTTATTTTTAAAGGAACAGCGGATTTCATTGAAAACGTAGAGAGTCATTTGACGGCATGTTATGTACTTCTTCACAAACCTCCTAATTCTCCTCACCCTTTAAACCTCCATCTCTTTCTCTCTTTGGCCCCCATCCCTGTACAGTGCACCTGACTCACACCTTTTAAAATGGCTTTCCTTTATCATACGCCTTTTATTTGGCCTCCATGGGTATTGTTAGACCCCCACATAACATTTTATGAGCACCAACCCTAATCACACCAAAACATAGACTGCATTAATAATTTCCATGGGACACAAAGGACCCAAAACACAGTACAGTGTGTAGCAACAAATAATTTCCAATCCCTTTATTTCCTGTCTTGAACTTTATAAAGTCTAAGGGAAATCACAGAGGTCTCTGGTGCAGGTTTTCTGAATAATCCACGGCTGAATGAATCCCATTTAACACCCAAATGGGTACGGGGGGTTTCAAGCGCGGTAAAAGTCACAGTAATTATCTTTCTTCGGCCACTGCTTCTCTATGCAATTGAATTAGTCAAATAATGAGGTGCAATTGCTTAATGAATGTTAGAACTTTGCTCCAGCTCCTGTTGTAATTTCCGGCCAACTTTGATGTTCACGAATTTGTTTCTTTCATTACCGGTGGCTGTCGCTTCGGTTCGGTGGAATTTTGTCAAGGAAAATGCAGTGAAGCATTTACATATTATAAAAATGAAAAGTAATACTGTATATTCTCCGACAGAGGTATTGTTAAGCTATACATAAAATTATATACATTATGGGTCTTGAACAGGGGGTCCGGGGACCCTTGGGGTTAGTGTTGGTATTACCGGCGTTCATTCAAATATTATTGAAATTCTAAATGTTTTTTGTGAAAATTGAAATTATAGGCAAACAAATAAATAATGCATAACAGGCAAATAATAACAATTTAAAGGTGCAGTGTGTAATTTTTAGAAGGATCTCTTTACAGAAATGCAAAATTATATACAATCTATATTGTCAGGGTTGTATAAAGACCTTTCATAATGAACCGTTATGTGTTTATTACCTTAGAATGAGACGTTTTTATCTACATACACTGAGGGTCCCCTGGAAGTTGTCATTTTGGGCCCCATGTTTCTACAGAAGCCCTTGACGGACAAACTTTTTTTACTAAGTTGTCTCCGACGATGACATGTCTGTCCGGTGGTGGCTATCGTAGCTTCTCTATGTGTTTCAAAAGCAAGGGGTGAGCAGTGGACTGAGCCTTTAGTTGCAATTCGCAACCTCACCACTAGATGCCGATAAAATTTACACACTGCACCTTTAAAATGAAAAGCATAACTTCCCCACAATAAAATCTATTCAGTTAACTCTTTCACCGCCAGCGTTTTTAGAAAAAAGTTGCCAGCCAGCGCCAGCGTTTTTCATGATTTTCACCAAAGTTTAATGCCTTCCAGAAAATGTTCTTCTTTAAATATATAAACATACAATATACCAAATGAAAGAACAGACCCTCTGCTTTCAAACAAAAAAAACCGTTTCATCCTACCTTTAGTGGTTCTTTTGCAATCAGCTTTTGAATATGGGTAGGTTTTTGCAAAAACACCATATTTTGAGCAAAAAGCAAAGATAATTCCATTTTTATGACGGACTTTTCATAGAGATCCCATTCAGAGCGATCTTTAAAACAGACACGGACATGCAGCAGCTTGCCATAGGGCAATACTTCCGGTTTTAAAAAGTTGCGGAAGGGCGCTACCTGGTGGATAATAGCGGTATTGCGGAAAGACGGAAAATCTCGTCATTGGCGGGGAAAGAGTTAAAGGTGCACTGTGTAACTTTTAGAAGGATATTTTGAAATGCAACATAATATACGTAAGGAATAATTATTAGGAAATAATGCACACCCAAGATGGTATTGGGGCACGACGCAAAGCATTTTTATCTGCACACACCGTGGGTCCCCTCACATGCAAGTCGCCATTTTGTGTCGCCATGTTTCTACAGTAGCCCTAAATGGACAAACTGATCTACAGAGCGCATTTCGCCACTATGTTGTCTAAAGCGACGACGTATTTGTCCTGTCCAGTACATTCACTATGCGTTTCAAAAGGGAGGGGTGACACACAGCACCTTTAAAATAGCCATTATAAAGTATGTAAATCTAGTCTAATTTTAATACATGTACAGGGTTTTCCTGCTCCTCCTATCTATCCATTAATGGGTCCTTGGCCTAAAAAAGTATGAGAATCTTTGATATACAAATTAAACATAACTTACAAAAAACGCTTTAAAGAAAAATGATACAAGTTGCTGTTGAAAAATTACAGGACAAATTTCAGGAATCAATAAAATATCATGAACCAAATTTCTCACGTGATGTTATGGTTCTTTTGAAAGCGAATGCCGGTGAAGTAATGAATGAATGCCATGTTTGCTTGAATGGACGCAACGCTCCTGCACACTGGAGCAGCGACGGCAATTACAGATGAATTCGACAGTCACTCGGAAATAAGAGGTGAAGGAAAAACCAGATGTAGTCGTGAGTATCCCGAGAGGAACGTAGCTCTCGGAGGACCAAACAAGAGAGAGGAGATAAGAAAGAAAAATGAGGCCACTGCCTGAGGGCCTTCACAATCTACTGGGACAATGAAGAGCTGAAACGGAGAGAAGAGAGCGGCTTTGACGGTGAAAGCTAGAGAGAACGCACGGACACTTTTAATTACTTATCAGACCATTACAGGACACATATAATGGTGTAGAAACTGTCAGAATGGGGTGATACGGTATATCAACATTATTACAAATCATTTAGCTTTCTTATTGAGTTGTCATCATTTACAGTTATAAAGCAGTAAAATTATTAAGCCACACAGGTTCTTCTTTATCTTCTCCGTGTTTTAAGACGACCTGTAAAATACAGACTCGATTTCAACAACTAAGCTGACATAAATCATGTTTGTAAAGCGAAGCCATTTATATCATCGTTCTCACATCTTGATCATTTGTATTCAAATCCACAGCTTTGTCTGCGTTTGTTTTAATCATCAAGGGACTTGAGGTGGCTGAGATTTTAATAAAGAGACAACAAACGCCCCATAAAGCTTTGCAGTATTTTTTCCCAAAATGCAAAGGCTTTACACTTTAATGTCTTGGAAAAAAGGCAAAATACAGTCTGCAATATGCAAACAACAACACAAAATATAAGGGAAAACATCTCCATGCACAAAACAGTCTCATGAACCAGAATTATAAATGGTGTAATTTTTTTAGCTTTTAATGTATGTGTATGCGTCACTATTTGATAAAAATGACAGGAACACTGATCCAGAATAATCAGCTATGGTCCTGTCCCAAATGGCACACTTTATCTGGACTTTCGGTCTCGTGGCCTTAAATTGTGCGTGCTCGCTTAGTCCATAGGGTGTCCCATCTGTCATTTTTACACCCAGAAGTATGCTCATCAGCGCCCCCCTTTGCACCCTTGATGCAGCCTTTGGCGAAGTTTGAAGTTTGAATCTGTCCCAAAATATGACTCCTCAGAGTCCACACTTTGATGACATCATGTAATTAAGGGGGTAATAGTTCACCCAAAATGTAAATTCTGTCATCGTTTATTCACCGTCAAGTTGTTCCCAACATGTCTTGTAATCAAAAAGGAAGATATTTTGAAATATGTTTGCAACATAGCAGATCTGGGGCACCACTGACTTCTATTGAAGGAAAAAATTATACAATAGAAGTGAATGGTGCCCCAGATCTGCTATCTTCTGTGTTGAGAAGAACAAATAAATTAATACAGGTCTGGAACAAGTACACTGCAGTGAAAAGTAGGATCAACTTAATTTCAATTAGTAACGCCTAAAAATTTTCGTTTTTTTCACCTGAAGTGAAATTTTAGGTTTGATAAACATTCTGGGTGTTACCAATTGAAATCATTTTTTAAGTTGATTCAAACTTTTACTTTTTACACAATCTTTATTTTTGGTTGAACTATCCCTTTAAGTAACACTGTGTGCAGGTGAATGCATTTGATCAGGCCAAATCTAAAGGTCTGTCCTTGATTTAGACAAATCTCAGTGTGACTGGCCAAGCATTTAACAACATGATGTGCACGTCCGCTCCGTAAAATCAATGATGGAAATTACAAGGTGCTTGCAAAAAAGTGGTCCCGCAAAACACCAAGGACGGCATAGAGGTTTTGTTCGCCCTCCAAATGCGGTGTTTGGTCAGCGAAAAAACGTCCTTTAACAACACTAATGATAATTAATGAATAGATTAAATGGCAATAAAGTTGTCTGTGATAATTAACTTTGGTGCAGAAATGAACAATTAGTTTTCCGCTCATCGCCCCTGGCACGACCACCAAATGCCACGGTCTTTCAACCCATCGAATGGTGTGCTTTGTGTTTATAACCTTTAAAATAAACGTAGGCGAAAACGACTTATGTATGTAAAAAAATAACGTGAGATTACTACACTTGCAGCTGATAATGTTTGAAATGGCATTTTCTATATGTTCGTTAAAACGCCAAAGACAGGTTTTTGGCACTTAGATGCAAAACCCTCCGGTTCTGTCAGGACAATGTGCAGCAAGCGTGGCATCAACACCTAGCATCAAAACACTTCAAGGTATCCCGAACATACAGGTTTGAGTGGGCTAGGTCTTTGATTCATCTTGACAAGACATCTGACAAAAAGATAAAATCCATTAGAGGAAAAGTTGGCGGTCCCAGGAAATGTAATGTGACAGTTGCATAAAAGGAGGGCTCATTTTCAGGAGCAGTGGTTTGCACAGAGCACACGCAGCACCCTGTGGTGAACAGACCATGTTTATCCTTTTCAACGTGTGCCAGCTTTCCTCCATGGCTAATTTACTTTGCACCAATGCACCTTTAACTGCTAAGCACAGAAATGATTGATTCGACTCTGGGACTTTAAGTAATGCAATGCAATTAATCACATCGCCATACAACAATGAGAGTACCTGCCCACCGCACACGTGCAAACGCCTATGGGGAGGTTTTCATGGTGGCAGCGAGCTTTAAACTGCAGTGTTAAGACTGCTAACAGAAAATCTTTTTTCCAAATAAACACCCGATTTTTGTTGGCATTAACCATTTTCGATCAAAAGCAAAGGGCATGATTTGTAAAACATTACTAGTGTTTGCAATTTACAGCATTTTTTGCGCACATAACTCATGGGGTGCCGTGCCATTCGAGTTTTTATTCAGGAGAGAAATGCATTAATGAGCTGGCTGGAAGGCAAATCAATGCTACATGTTCAGAGAAAGATAAACTTCAGCAAAACAAAGTGAGTCTTACTCAAAAACAGCGTTAGTTGGTAATTACATAGTAAGTGACGCTTTCATAATTGGAGCTATTTGAATGTCTTTTTCTCAGTTAATTTGTGTATGTTCAAGTGTACATGCTAAAGTTTGTACAACAACAGCTGCTGAGGTGCCAACGCTTGAAACATTTCCAAAACTCAGCTATACAGCCTCAAGGCACTGCTTGGGTGGGACAAATGACAAGTAGTGCAAGACCAGCAATCTCAAGGAAAGTCGTGGTAAAGTCAAAAAATGTGTGATTTATTTATTTGTGTTCATTGGTGTGATTTTCAGCTTTTTTTGTGTCATTGACAACGACTTTCTTTTTTGTGTCATTTTATGTATTGGTTTCTCTTTATTTTTACCATTGTCGCTTGGGGTTGGAACAATTTTGTTACATTTCAGACATCCTAACCCAAACCCCAACTTTAACCCCAACCCCAAGCGAAAATATCTGTAGAAACCAATACATAAAATAACATCCTAACTCAAACCCCAAGTGACAATGACTTAAAAGTTATGCTAGGGACACGAAAAAGTATTTGTGCTGAGTGTCACAAAAAAAATCATGTCCATAAACACCAATAAATAAATAATATATTTCGTAACTATACCAATGCTTTAAGGTATGGTTGGCAAGAGACAGCACAGGCTTTCTAATTTAAATCCAGCTTGATCTCTAGGTTGGATTTACTAATATTACCAGATTGTATAAATGTGTACAAAGTGTACAATTATCATAAAAAACACCACTAACCCCGCCCCTAACCCCAATGACACAGGGCAAAAGCACATCGTACAAAAATGTCCGAATGTGGTCAGACAAATTCACACAAATTAGCCACTTTGAAAAATACGTATGAATTGAAACCATGTTTTAACATTTCTGGTTTTCGGTTCAACCCTAAAATTGATGATCCTGAACCGGTTAGAACAAAAAAATAAAGTTCCCAAACCGGTTAATAACGTTCCATGTCAGCTGTGGGACATACAAATATGTAGGCTGATCATTAGGACATTAAACTTAAATTATTTTACTTAAGTCTCTATCTTGTCATACATTATTTAAGCGGCATAACTGTAATTCTGACATGCTTGTTTAAGCATTATACATGAATTAAGACAAGGACAATTTCTGCCATGTCGTTTATTGGCAAATAACTTAAATGTTTTTATTACAAAAAGAATACTGTGGTATTTCAAAATCATTTTGTTTGTATGTGTCCTCTCAAGAACAGAAAGATTGTTCACTTGCTTTTTGAAACGCGTCTCTCCGTGTATGCACTTTTGAGTGCACTTAATCACATGCCACACACAGACGGAGGAAGAATTCCAAACGGCGCTTCGGGAAGAAGATGCAGCATAAACAGTCGCTCCACATAAAGTGTAAATTACGTTGTTTTTCTGTGCTTTATTCGTCAAATGTATGTTAATGGACTACAGTATGAAACACAGTAGCACAACTCTCTCTAAAGTTTATAAATTAAGAGTTGTGATCTTTGAAGGGCATAGGGATAATCACGTTTGATTGGAGTTGGATCAGACACATTCAACTGCATGTGTGTCTGTGCGTACAGAAAATTGCTAACTTTAACGCCTTTTTGCGGTTAAATTGTTTAAAATAACTTAAGTTTTAACATTTGCAAGCCTTTGAAACCAAGCAAATGATCAACTTTCACCCTATTTAAATTTGCATATTAAACCTAAAGCAGTCTCGTGCAGGACTTTACGGCAGTGGTTCTCGAATTAGTTAAAATACATAATTATAAATTCTGTGTAATTAAACCTAAAAAAAATAAGCCTACTAACCAACAGCCCACACTGTATTTAATGTTTTGTTTAATTCAAATTCTAAGTTCGAGATCATTTAATATCAGGAATTTTCTTTGGGGGGCACGCAGGGATGCACCCTTCATGGGGGTCAGACACCGAACACTGCTTATGTGATCTTTACGGGATGTTTAAAAAATGAAGCTACAAATTCCAGAAAATCAATGGCAGTATGAATGAACCAAAATCAAACGATCACAGACAAATCCAGAGATGTATTTTTTGTGTGTCTTTGTGTGAAAACGGCAGATATTTATCAGCACACGAGGGAGTATGTTTTCACAATATTTTACCATACAATACAGCATTAATGTACAGCATTAAAAATCATACCATCGCTTAAATTCTCGGCAATATATTACAATAATTTGTGCTATGTTGCATAAACAATACTAAAAGAATTGCACTGTGACACAGTTAACAATGTCCTATCATATTGCCAGGTGCTGATTCCCACAACCACTGGGCAATTACAGTATAATGTGGTATAACACTTAATAGACTATAAACACTAAAACAATGAGCCCTTCTTTAATGATGAAGATTAACCGTTGAGCCTTGGAGGCTTTAGAGAGCTACAGAGAGCCAACGCTCGTCGTCTTTATACCTTGAAATTCATTACATACTATACATTAGTGCTAGTAACCATACAAGGATGTTTCTGGTACTGGTTTCATTGCTGTTGTCACCTTTCCCTACAGTAATCTTGCATCCCAGTAACAGTCGCAGCTAAGGAAAAATCCTAAATGCATGTACGATACAAAGATCCCGTTTGTTTATCTCCTAAGTGCATTCTGGGTATTGTTGTCCTGTCAGTTGCAGGCACTGGGAAAAGAGCCCATATTGAACAGCAACGTGATTCATCCTCACAGGATCCGGCTTTCATCCGCAGCCCGTAATTACTCCGTAAACTTGTCTCTCCGGATTCACAGTCGATATAAAAAACGCACAAGCTGTCAGATTCAAAAGCTCCATAGGAAATATGTTTTCAGACACAAATATAAGTCTGCGCATTTAACTAGTTATCTATTTTCTGCGTATCCCTTCTCAGTTTCCCATCCTTTCTTTGCTTGATCATCTATTTAACAAGTTGCATTTACATTTTTGCAATTTACACATTTATCCAAAGTGACCTCGGCCGCAGTAATATTGATGGAAGTTTGAGCGAGAGGGGGAGTTGTCAGGAGTAATGATGTTACCGTTAGGATAAGAAAACAATGACAGAATTTTATTTTTTGGGTGAACTATCCCTTTAAGAGATACACAAGCAAAACTGCAATGAACCCCTACACATACACAAACTCACAGTGCCCAAACTATTATACTGTACACAGAGCAGTGAAGCTTCTAATTCCAATCGCTTGCCGTCTCATGCTGGACCAGACCCAGGCATCTCACAAGCCTAATTTATAGCCCACGTCCTTTGTTCCCACAGTGCAAGAGTTAGGAAAGACATGCCGAACTTGCTAAGCACTTTTGAAAGCTGTACTAGCATTACTCCACCATCACCGAGTGCCCAGGGCATGGCTACAATAGCTTTTCAGAAGTCCACTAGAGCGAAAAGAAGTGTTGTTTTTATATAGTGGTGCACTCGCCGCTCTCTTTCTCGGCTGTCCGTTTACCTCCTGGCACTCTCGACAAAAGGATGTGATTTCTGATGGGGAAGTGAAGTCAGAGGCGAGTCATGACATTGACAACGGTTTTCCCAGGCAGTTTTCTGCAGAGCCCACGGCACTTAACAAAAGTGCATGCACGTAACGCTAACAGGCACAATGATCCACCTACGCTATCAGAAAAAATGGTACCCTAGCTGTCACTGGGGCTGGACCCTCTCAAAAAGTACACCTGTATAACAAAAAAATATATCTGTATCTAATGGTGCATATTAGGACATTTTTAAAGGGTACTGCCTCATGGACAGCTTGGGTACATATTTTGACAATTTTTAACGGTGTATACAAGACAGCGATGGAGAATTAAAAGGAAGGTAAGCGAGAGATATTTGGCCGTGGTTGTGACCGGGATGTTATCTGGGATGTGGATTAGAGAGAGGTAAACCAAACACGGCCGGGAGGAGGCCGGGTATCGTGCCAGCTTTTAACCACACGCTGAAGTGCTTTTAGGCTCGGCTGACTCCTGTGCCGTTTTTCCTCAGAGCTAATTTTCTTTAATGAACTCTTGGATGATTAAAACGTACAGAGAGATCTTACGAGAGGGTGTATTATATTATTCTGGCTGGATGAATGGCTCACTTGAACGTCGTGACATAATAGTTATTCAAGTTGGGAACTTTGAAGCAGCGATGCATCACGGTCAGGCTGCTCGGTTCAGATTTAGCATATGCGTACGCTATAGGAATAGATATTAGTGTTGCATCACGGTGCTGTAATGCTAAATAAAAACATCCAGGGACTTGCTTTTCTTAGTGGTAAAGTGTTCCTTACAATCGATATGGCTTATAATGCCGATCAATGTAGCTTCAAACGCAGTCAAATCTATTTACAACCTTTAAGGAAATTTGCTAAATATTATTTATTTATTTATTTTAAAAGACATTCTCTTAAACCGATTATGCTTAATAATCTGATAAAGTGTGGGGTCAAGTAAACGCTTAAAATGATTTTTGTTGCATGTAAACACCTTGGGACACTCCACTTTTTTGAAAATAGGCTTATTTTTCAGCTCCTCTAGAGTTAAACATTTAAGTTTTACCATTTTGGAATCCATGCAGCCGATCTCTGGGTCTGGAGCTACCACTTTTAGCATAGCTTATAGCATAATTCATTGAATCTGATTAGACCATTAGCATCGCGCAAAAAAATAACCAGAGTTTCGATATTTTTCCTATTTAAAACTTCTGTAGTAGTTGCATCATGTACTACACTGAAAAAAAAATTATTCATTCAATTTACACAATTTTTTTAATGTAAGTGGTTGCAGTAAATTTATTTAAGCTACATTTAAACAAAAAACAAAATAGTAAATTAAAATACGATAAAAAAACTTTTGTTTAAATGTAGCTTAAATAAATTGATTACAACCACTTACCTTAAAAAAATACGTAAATAGAATGAATATTTTTTTTTCAGTGTAAGAACGACTTGATTCATTCAATTTACTACATTTTTTTAAGGTAAGTGGTTGCAGTAAATTTATTTAAGCTATATTTAAACAAAAAAAAAACACTTACCTTAAAAAAATACGTAAATAGAATGAATAATTTTTTTTCAGTGTAAGAACGACTTAAATTAAAAGTTGCAATTTTCTAGGCAGATATGGCTAGGAACTATACTCTCATTTCGACGTAATAATCAAGGACTTGCCGTAACATGGCTGCAGCAGCAGGTGCAATGATATTACGCAGCAGCCGAAAATAGTCCCCTTGGTTTCTTTCAATAGCTGGGGAATATTTTCGGGCACTGCGTTATATCATTTTTGTGTACTTGGGGTATTAGTTGTTTAATTTTGTACATTTTAAAGACATTTTGATACACAAGCCTTTGTTGAATCATGATTTGTTTGTGAAAACATCCGTACGCACATCTCACGCACAAATTTGCGTACACATGGTTAGTAAATGAGACCCAATGTCCTATAAGTAATTACAAAATACACATATCTACTGGTGCTTAAAATATTCAATAAGAATAGTAAAAGATTGCTACTAGGGATGCTAAACAATTAATCGCGATTAATCGTTAGCAGAATAAAAGTCTTTGTTTACATCACATATGTGTGTAAACTGTGTATAATAAATATGTATTTATATATATATATATATATATATATATATATATATAAATATGAACACATTCATGTATAATTTTAAGAAAAAAATAATGTATATATTAAGTATTTATATATAATATAAATTATACATAATATACAAATGTATATACACATGTAAACATTTCTTAAACATATACATGCATGTGTGTACATTTATTTATACAAAGTTATTATACACAGTTCACACACATATATGATGTAAACAAAGACTTTTATTCTGCTAACGATTAATCGCGATTAATCGTTAAGCATCCCTAATTGCTACATGGATAACGCTTTGATGACAGGGTTAATGCATATTGTTCAATGTGTCGAGGCATGGTGCTTATGCAAGCTGTATGATTTTGAACCTGGCTCATACCAGAGCAAAGTTATGTCTCTTTTTAAGATCTCATGAATTTTTCATTCAAAACCGAAAAGTACTTTTGCTCTAATTAAAACTGCATGTACTTCTGTCAATATTTCTGTGTGCTGTGTATATTTTAAGTATCGCATTATTAGCTTACCACCATGATGCCAACGAGAAACTTCATTGCACTCGATTACCTCTCATGCACTCCCTGTGCTATTTTAGTGATTCACGTCAGTGACTATTAAGGGAGTTCCTGTTTACGTACAGAGTTTCAAATGGGTCATTCATGATTTTTCATTTCGGTTTTGGGAATCTCACAGATAAATAAGTTTGCACTGACTCGAGGGCAAAATTCAAACTGTAAGCTAGCTTTAGAGAAACACAAACACTTCCACAAGCTCTCATAGGACAAACACTATACAGAAGCAACTGTGATCTTAGGCCCTGTGTCCACCGTTGCACTTTTCCTAGGATTGAACTCACAACCTTTTGCCTTGCTAATGAAATGCTTTACTATTGAGCTACAGAAATAACCTGCCCTAACCCTACTGAAAAGACCTGCTAAAACCATCCTAAGCTGGTTTAGCTAGTCTTCCAGCCTGGTTTTAGCTGGTTAAGCAGGCTGGTTTTAGAAGGGTTAACATAAAAAAAAACATCTTAAACCAGCTACTTCCTTCTTAAACCATCCAAGAGAACATCCAACCAGCTTAGCCAAGCGTCCAGCCTGGTCAAGCTGGTTTAAGATGGTGGGTCAGCTGGTCTTCCAGCTAAGACCAGCTAAAAGACTTCCAAAACCCCTCTAAAACCAGACCCTACTGAAAAATCCAGCTAAGACCAACATAAACTGGTGAGCTGGATTTAGCTGGCCTCCTTAGCTGGTATTGCTGGTGTAGCAAGCTGTGTTTGGTCACTTTTAAAGCTGGTCTAGCTGTGTTTTGGTCACTTTTTAAGCTGGCCTAGCTGAACTTAGCTTGTCAGGCTGGAAGACCAGCTGGCCCACCAGTTTGACCAGCTTTGCCAGGCTGGGAGGACCAGCTTAGACCAGCTAATGCCACCTTAAACCAGCTGGATTTTTCAGTAGAGGCCTGCTCCTTACTGAAAAATCCAGCCAAGACCAGCATGAGCTGGTTTAAGATAGTCCTCCCAAAACACAGATAGGCCAGCTTAATGAGTGACCACACACAGCTAAACTAGTTCACTTGTCAGTAGGGATAAACAAGCCTACCCAGCTAAAACCAGGCAACAAACCAAAGCTAGTTTTAGTCTTTTCAATAGGGAAGCACTAGTCTGACCAACTAGCAGTTAGTTAGGACTAACCAGTCTCACTTTTTGGATTCAAAGTAGACTAGTGTTGCTTTAGACCAGTGGTTCTCAACCAGCGGCCCGCGGGCCGCATGCGGCCCGTGACGCATGTACGTGCGGCCCAGCATATGCCAGCCTCATTAAAAAATAACTTAACTTTTCATTAAAATTTTTTTGTTTTTAAATAATTTAAAAAAATGTATTTAATTAATATACATTTGAACCATACTGTTTTTGTCACATAAAATCATTTTGGCAGTCAAATATATTTATTAGACATGCGCAGGCAGACATGCGTAGCTTAGTTTACGAGCACATGTAAGCGCGCTTTGGTAAAATTCTAACAGTCGTAAGCAGGATTAGTCGAGATCAAGATGGACAAATTTGTTATTAGGGGAGAAAAACGAGGTGATGTTTCTAACGAAGGAACACATGCCAACGAAGGAACACATGCCAACGAAGGAACACATGCAAACAAAAAAAGTCGAAGCATCAGCAGCGAAGGTAGGCGAGTGCTGGAGGAATGGAAAAACCAGTTCGCCGTCACTGATCGAGACGGGCAGCCTTTCTGTTTACTTTGTTGTAAAGTACTGGGCGTATGCAAAACCTACAATGTCAAAAGACATTTTGATACCACCCATGCAACATTTGACCAAAAATACCCACCTGGATCTCAAGACAGAGCTCTCAAGATAACAAATCTTGAAAAAAATGCAGGTGCTGAACAGAATATAATGCGAGCTAGTTTAAAAGTGTCCCAGGCCGTGACATTAGCAACGTTTAAAATTTCATGGCTCCTTGCCAAACACGGCAAACCGTTTAGCGATGGGGAACTAGTTAAAAACTGTTTTTTGGAATCACAATGTCTATTTGATGATCTGAGCAACAAGAGCGAAATAATCCGCAGAATTAAAAGTTTACAGCTCAGTAATGACACAGTTACACGTCGAATTTCAGAAATGTCTGAGAACTTGACGGAACAACTAAAAACTAAGCTAAGCACTGCGTCAGCACTTAGTTTGGCAGCAGATGAATCTACGGATATCGGAGACATTGCTCAGCTTTGCATTTGGGTGAGATGCGTAAATTCAGAAACATTTGAGGTCACTGAAGACTTGTTGGCTTTAAAATCGCTTCATGAACGAACAAGGGGCGAGGATATTCATAAAGCACTTAGTGAAGCATGCAAAGATATGAACATACCTCCTTCTTCAATCGTCTCCATCACTACTGATGGTGCACCCGCAATGATGGGAAAACACAAGGGTCTTGTTGCTGAAATGCGAAGATTCGCACCTGAATTGTTGGCGTTTCACTGTATTGTGCACCAGCAAGCACTATGCAGCAAGTTAGCTGATGGTTACCTTATGAATGTAATGGACACTGTGGTCAAGGTGGTCAACTTTATTCGAACACGCCCTCTGCTGCACCGCCGGTTTGTTGCGTTACTGGACGAAGTGGACGGTGCTTACGGGGATGTCGTTCTGCACAGCGAAGTGAGATGGCTAAGTCGGGGCAAGGTCTTAAGTCGCTTTCTGGCTGTACTCCCGGAGATAGAACACTTTCTTGATGACATTGGCGAAAGTGAGAGATTTTCAGTTTTAAAAGACAAAGAGTGGAGAACCAATCTTGCTTTTCTTGCAGACATCACAGTTCACTTAAACAAGCTGAACCTGCAACTCCAAGGTGACGGAAAACATGTTGATGACTTGTTGTGTTGTATTGAAAGTTTCAAACTGAAGCTAGGGCTATATATTGCACAACTTAATGATGGTGATTTAACTCATTTCCCACTACTACATGATATGTGCGAGGATGTGTTGGACACGAAACAAAAAGAAAGATTTGTTGCAACAGTCAGCCAAATGCAAGAGAAATTCACTGCTCGTTTCTCAGATTTTGAGAAACTTAAGTATGCTGGACAGTTAATCAGAGAGCCATTCACTTTTCCTGTGGACAAAATCAAAGACTTGGCTGCGAGCTTCGGTTTGCCCCGACAGCCACTGGAAGATGAACTTATGGATGTTCAGGGAAGAAGACACACATACACAGTGCTGCAAGGATCGTCAGTTACAGAAATGTGGCGAAACATCCCCGGACAGAACCTCAGATTATTAAGTTCAAAGGTTCTTTCCATATTTGGATCCACATACATTTGCGAACGGACATTTTCGGCAATGTCGCGCATCAAGTCACGGTTCCGTGCGCGTCTAACAGACTACAACTTACAGTCGCAACTTCATTGTGCTGTGACTCCTTTCGAGCCAAATTTCACAAAATTAATCAGCTCCCGACAACATCAGTGTTCCCATTAATGGTGAGTAGCATTTCAATCTTTATTTTCAATGTATTTGTTGTATAATCATCACAGTATTCATAAACTCCATTAATACCATAGTATTTTCTATTGGTTTGCGTTGATTGCGTTGATTACGTCAATGTTTAAATAACATGCGGCCCGCAAGACTTGGGCTTGGTCCAAATGTGGCCCAGTGTAAAAAAAGGTTGAGAACCACTGCTTTAGACTGTATGTAACCAACATGTAACTTTAAATGAATTTCTGACCATTTTTGAAGAAAAATAGATGACTAACATGAAAGACTAGTCATGATTATTCATTCTCAACATATTAACCAACCTTCATCGTTAGAATTACATTTATGCATTGCATTTGGCAGACGCTTTACCCAAAGTGGTATTTCTTAGGTTCGAACCCACAACTTTTGCAATTATAACGCAATTCTCAATACTCACTGATATATGTAGGATATATGTAAACAAATTCGAAGTCATTTCGGGGTTATGAAATCCAGCACATTTATTATTCATTACTGTATTTATCATCCCAACACGATTGGCAGCCTTATTATAAATACAGAGAGATCCTTAAAAAACATCCTTAATAAAACCCCCTCAGGTCAATCCTGCCAAGTCTCATTTGCAATTCGATTGCACCTCTTTCAATAATTTTCTCTATTCCTCACTCTTGGTTTTCAAACATCTGCCTTGGCTTAAAGCCAGCATATCAAAGACAGCCGTTGCACTGATTAATCATGTTAGGTGGGTGAGACTTTGGGTTTGTTGTGGCGCTGACTCAGACAACTCGATTACCTTCGCAAATACGGCCTGCGAGTAACAGCCAACAGAATCGTTAACAGACCTAAAGTGCTGATCGTGGTCTGATGTAGTGTGACACTAATGGCTATACTGTACAAAAACCAAACTATTTACTAAACTGTACTCAATTCACTTATTTTTTCAGCTGCCACTTGAACTGCAAATGTGGGCGTCTAAAGACGAGACGCTTATAAAACAGCCTGACGTGTCAGAAACAGAAGCTATTAAGTGATACTGGGCACAAGGTTTAGGTTAATCCAGGAGTAGGATTTACTTAAATTAGGACATTTAAGTAGTTTTACAAACAATCCTTACAAAAAACAATACTGGTGTGCACCCTGAGACAAAACATTGACAGTAATATATGTTAAGATGTGTCCGTGCAAGATGTTTTTAAATTAAGATGGCTAAAACATGCATTTTAATCTGGGACTAGGATAAATCCTGTCCATCAAACCCGCCCCATTATGTTATTATATAAAGACAAATAAATGGTGGCGCATTGCCTGCATAGTTGGAATTTTTAAGCCTGGAAACTTTCAATGGGAATTAACAGGAATATATGGGAATTAATGGGAATAATCTGGGAATTTGCAAAAAACTGCAGAGCTTCCTACAGTATAGACCGTTTCAGCAGAAACAACATAAACAAGCGGCTGTCGCGGTCCGCACGTAACTTCCGGTAAACTCCGTTAAGAATAAATAACAACAAAGTTCTTTAAACATAGTTTATTTATATAACAAGCAAAAAAAACAACACATAGATTACCTAGGAAACCAAAACATTTGTTATTTTAGACGAGGCATTCGTTCAAGAGATCAGTTTAGTAACTAGTCAGACCATTAAAAAAAACGAAACCGGAAGTAAGGTTCGGATCCAGACGTGTATCACGTGCGTCCGATGAAACCGTCTATAACTGTGAATTAATATTATTATTATTATTTTTTAATAATAATCTTGCAGCATAATTATGTTTAACATAACAAGATTGAATGCAATTTCATTTGATGTTCTTCCCTGCACATTCCTCAGTCACATGCACACTGCCTATTAAAGGGCCATTGAGGCCACACACCATGCATGTACCTGCATTCTTCCATAACATGATAATTTCTTGAATCCTAAACACAAAATAATGTCAAAATGTCCAACTTTGCATGTATTCACATAATTTACATACATTTTTTAAAACTTCCTTGGGCTGTGTGTAAGCTAGTGTGCAACAACATTATACCACTGTAAAGACATATCCACTCACCTAAAAGATTATTAGGAACACCAGTTCAATTTCTCATTAATGCAATTATCTAATCAATCAATCAATCACATGGCAGTTGCTTTAAAGCATTTAGGGGTTTGGTCCTGGTCAAGACAATCTCCTGAACTCCAAACTAAATGTCAGAATGGGAAAGAAAGGTGATTTAAGCAATTTTGAGGTTGGCATGGTTGTTGGTGCCAGACGGGCCGGTCTGAGTATTTCACAATCTGCTCAGTTACTGGGATTTTCACACACACAACCATTTCTAGGGTTTACAAAGAATTGTGTGAAAAGTGAAAAACATCCAGTATGCGGCAGTCCTGTGGGCGAAAATGCCTTGTTGATGCTAGAGGTCAGAGGAGAATGGGCCGACTGATTCAAGCTGATAGAAGAGCAACTTTGACTGAAATAACCACTCGTTACAACCGAGGTATGCAGCAAAGCATTTGTGAAGCCACAACACGCACAACCTTGAGGCAGATGGGCTACAACAGCAGAAGACCCCACCGGGTACCACTCATCTCCACTACAAATAGGAAAAAGAGGATACAATTTGCACGAGCTCACCAAAATTGGACAGTTGAAGACTGGAAAAATTTTGCCTGTTCTGATGAGTCTCGATTTCTGTTGAGACATTCAGATGGTAGAGTCAGAATTTGGCGTAACAGAATGAGAACTGGTTGTTTTCTTGGCACACTTTGAGCCCCTTAGTGCCAATTGGGCATCGTTTAAATGCCACAGCCTACCTGAGCATTGTTTCTGACCATGTCCATCCCTTTATGACCACCATGTACCCATCCTCTGATGGCTACTTCCAGCAGAATAATGCACCATGTAACAAAGCTCGAATCATTTCAAATTGGTTTCTTGAACATGACAATGAGTGCACTGTACTAAAATGGCCACCACAGTCCCCAGTTCTCAACCCAATAGAGCATCTTTGGGATGTGGTGGAACGGGAGCTTCGTGCCCTGGATGTGCATCCCAAAAATCTCAATCAACTGCAAGATATTGCATCTAAGATCAATATGGGCCAACATTTCTAAAGAATGCTTTCAGTACCTTGTTGAATCAATGCCACGTAGAATTAAGGCAGTTCTGAAGGCGAAAGGGGGTCAAACACAGTATTAGTATGGTGTTCCTAATAATCCTTAGGTGAGTGTATATTCATATAAGAATGATTTTTGAAGGATCTTTAATAAAATAAATCCAGGCTTGATGCCGCGTAAGCATCAGGATTCTTTAAAAATGTTATTACCTTGCATGCATGTCTGCTTTTCTTTCTTTCTATTTTTATTCTTTACGCCATTCCAGCATCTATGGCTATAAAATATTCATGGCGAGAACTGGTTACTTCATACACAAGTTTACCCAGACACAGGTTGGGGAGGGTCAATTTGGCATCTACTTTGGCCTGTGGGAGGAAAACCAAAGTACCCAGAGAAAAAAAAACACTGAAATGAATATTTCCTAAATCTTCCAAATTAAGTTCCCATGGAAAGTGTCCAGAACTACCACCCCTTTGCAACCTTAAAGGCCTGTATACTAGGGTTACGCAGCCCCACTGCATGGGTCACCAAAACTCATGGTATTGTCATGAAATGATGTGCATTCATATACAATAATACAAGTGTATGATGCTTATCCATTGCCTACCAGCATTCAGGGCTAAGCAGGGCTTAACAGATTTCTCAAGACTTTCACTAAAGCAATTTCAAACAACCCAAGGCTCAACTAATACTGTAAGTCCCTATGGTAGAAGCCACACACTAAATTAAAACCATGTCAAAGTGACTGGTTTAAAAAGATCAGTTCAACCAGATATTAAATTTGTGTCATCATTTATTCAAGCTTATTCATCTCCAAACCTTTATGACTTTGTCTTGTCGCATACATAAATAGGAGTTTATTCAAAGCAGGATGTCTAAGCTGAAAGTAAATTTTAACCAAGGCTTTTAAGAAAGATAAATAACACATATGGGTTCAGATAAATTTAAACATACCTGTATGGTTTGTATATGACTTACATTTATGATGCTTTTATAGTGCTTTTATGTTCTGACCCTCGGTACCCATCCAATTTTATTACACGGATGAGCAGTCCAGACGCTCCAAAAAACTTGCACCTTACAGGTCCCACAGAAGACATAAAAGTCATAGTTTTGTAATGATATAAGGATGCGTAAATAATCACAAGATTCATTTTTGGGTAACCACTACCTTTAAAAACTATTCAGACAAACGTCATTGCCTGCATGCCCACAATGAAATCCGATTTGAAGATCATCACCACAGACAAAACCGCTCATGCAGACAGAGAAATAGCTACAACCAAAGTACCGCCTACAGTGCTGTGCCGTACATACAAGGCATTTATTAGACTTATCCGAGTTGATGGATCATGCCGATAGTGAAATCAGAGAAATGGAAAGCGAACGAGATGAAAATAAAAGAGGAATTTGATCAAGCGAAAGGGAATGCAGAAGAAAACTCGCTTTTTTGTACTTCTTAAAGGCTCCGGGCAGGAATAGTGGACCATTAAATGCGAAGTGCAAATCCATTTGTCTAAGTGCTACACGGGAATTCCTAAATCTAGGTTCAAAGCCATGATACTTACACTGGTAGGGAATGGGAATAGCATAATTCCCATTGCCTACCAGCTGACTAATGTAATTGTAATCAGATGTAAGCATATGTTCTTTACTAGTGGTAATGCAATATACATAAGCCTATTATACCTGTAAATATGTTTCCCCCCTCCTGAAACAAGATTTAACAGATAAACCACAGATTTTTGGTGCCGGATGAGCTTCGGAGATACACTTGTGAAAAGCATATTGAAAAATAACAACAATAGCCCACCTGACAGCAATGGGAAGTATAATTTCTCAGGGGGCTGCGGCGTGATTGCAGGGTTAAGATGCCATCAGCCGAAGTTAATATTGCTGTTGTGTACTCTGCTTATCCGAAAATGTCAGTTCGCACGGTGAACAGAGAAACCATCAATTCGCCAAAAGACGGATTCGGTTACTCCTAAGGCCTGGGACGCAGACTCACCAAACGGATTACATACAGCTGGCACTGAAAATGAATACTTACTGTAATGCATTCCTAATGGCTCTTACACAGCACATCAGAATTCATCATGTCGTTTGGTGCTGAAGGCTTTATCACACGCAGAGAAATGGGGAAGATAATAGGTTACGCCTTTGCTTCAAAAAGGACATTTCCTGGGATGATGAGGAGGTCGACTTACAGTACACACTACACAGGCCCAGTAAATGGGGCAGTGTGGCAGCGTGACAGCTGAGTTTGCACAATTTGCTTTAAAATTAAAGACCGAAACCGAAGGCAATATATCTTCATTGATGGAACATGGCTTTGTTAAGTCAATTTAGTAGTATTAAGTAGTATTAAGTAGTATTACTTAATTTTGTAGTATTAAGACATTTTACCAATAAAAAGCGACCTAACAGCTTCAATTATAAAAAATTATTATAATCTGTCAGAGCCGATGGTGTAGCGGGCAACGCTCCGACATGTGGTGCTTTCGCACTTTCGCCGATTCCCGGCTCGTGGTCATTTGCCGATCCCATACCCCTCTCTCCTCCCTGTACTTATCTGTCCTCTCCTTAATCACTTTGAAATAAAAAGGCAAAAAATAGCCAAAAATAAAAAATCGTACCATTGCGAATTGGAGTGAGCTGACGAGAGTTGAACATTTCTGTATGTACTTAAGTAACAACCGAATTTTGTTTATTTTTTTAAAACTATTTTGAGAAATTTTTTAAGAGACACATTGTTTATTTGCTCCAAAGCAGCTTTACATAAAAAAATGAAAGAAACAGAAAAATCATAAGACAACAAAGTAGAAACGAATTAGTGAGCCGAGTAACAATGTAACGTACATGTAACGTAACGTATATGTATCGTAACGTAACATATTTAAGTTAAGCTAATTTAATGTATTCCAATTAGCTAATTTCAGTACGTCAACAAGCCACAGTTTATCAAAAGTGCACATGGACAAAAGGCCCATTCACATTTTAACAATAGTGATAAAGTTAACTATAATGATATCTGTATCAGAGTCCACACCACCAGAAGATAACGTTACGTTAACTCGCTCGCGCACCACAGCATTAGCGCCAATCATTTACTGTTAATGGCAAGTAATTTTCTAGATTTCTACTAATAAAAACTAATAATTTGCATGTGTTTACATGTCATTAAACATGTATATATGCTTTTCTCCACGGTGTCGTCTGTAATTTCAAATACGCACTTTAAATTCATATAAATTTGATTGGCTGTAAACAGTTTATTGCTCATCAGCTAGAATAATAAAAAGCGATACCAACGATATCGTTTCTTGTATCTTTATTGTTTTAGTTGTGGTGTGAAGTCCGCCATTCTTTTTAATTTACAACTATTTTTAAAAACTATATATTTATAGTTATCGTCTATAGATGGTTACATGCCTGAAGCGAAGTGAACTTCCGGTCTGTATTTATTTATTGGTCTGACTATTGGCTAAAGTGATCGCTGAAATGAATACTTTGTCGAAAAATAAAATGTTTCGGTTTGCTAAAGACGAAGGGAGACGACGAGCATGGATAACAACTGTGCGGAGAGGTTTGGCAGCCAGGCAAGAACTCAAGGACGTGTAGCTAACATTGTATACATTCATTTTACACATTAACGTTAGTTCAGTGTTGGGGAAAGTTACTTTTAAAAGTAATGGATTACAATATTAAGTTACTCTCCAAAAAAGTAACTAATTTCCGTTACTTAGTTACTTTTTATGGAAAGTAATGCCTACGTTACTTTTGCGTTACTTGGCTGAGGCTTCATCTCTTTCAGGACTTGCAGGTGTTTTGTATGATCGCAAAAATGTCAAGCTCTGGCCTGCCATCTCCGTTTCTGACTCAAACTGTTCCCGCTTCGGCGCACAGAGTGCGTAATTCTACGTTAATATGTTCAGTATAATTCAGTACATTATTTTTTTTTAAATTGAATTAATTAAATTTAAAAAGTAACTCGCATTATTTTTTTAAAAATGTAACTCAAATATTGATGTGTACATTTATGAAGTAAAGCGTAACTTTACTCATTACTTCAGAAAAGTAATATTATTACGTAATGCACGTTACTTCTAATGCGTTACCCCCAACACTGATAGTGATGCGTGAAAGATATGATATATGACCGAAGGTAATTTACTTGATATTTATTTCTCTTGTTATAAGAAATAAAGTACAGTAAAAGGACTCTGTTGTTATTGATGCTGTGGGCGTCTACCAAAAGTTACGTTTAGTCCACAAAAGCCGTTTGTTTATGTTGTTGCTGCTGAAACCATCTATAGTGTGAACAGCCCTTAACTTAATGCAAAAGACAAATATAAACTTTAAAAGTGTGCCAAGTACTCTGACATTTTATACCATGGTGACAACACAATGTCCCACTGCTGTTTAAGAGAAGTAAACGTACATTAATTACATTAATTGCGTGCAGAAACATCAGCTGACGTGTGAACAGTGACTGCAGACAACTGAGGAGGGACCGTCAGCCCTTGTTATCACCTACTAGGTGCAAGCAAGCTTTAAAAAAGCCAAACTCCGTCCATCTTTAGCAAGCGCGGTCCCGAAACAGCTGCTAACGCGTAACAGCCAAGCCCCATAACAATATTTCAGGAAACGCTGCCATTGTTCCAGAAGGATTTGGGCGTTATGGGAGGATGTTCATTTGTGGCTGCTTAAATTGCATT
Source organism: Misgurnus mizolepis (assembly GCA_025389145.1). Taxonomy (NCBI): domain Eukaryota; kingdom Metazoa; phylum Chordata; class Actinopteri; order Cypriniformes; family Cobitidae; genus Misgurnus; species Misgurnus mizolepis. The sequence goes on from JAIFKI010000004.1 coordinate 15,300,201, forward strand.
TTTGGAAAGAGCAATGATGTGACGCTTAATCTGTAAAGGAGTTGCGGGAACAATACAGTAATGATTCAGCAACACTAACAAAAAGCTTTCACTATTTGTTAGGGAGAAAAATCCTTTGTTGCCTTTTCAGCTGTCTGCTGCTAATAGAAATTAAATATTCGAGCTGTCAGAATTCATATTGGACGACACAAATAATATTTTATCAGAAGGAAACATTTTGTTTCTGTTTGCTGTCAAAATCACATTTTTATTTATATTCTTCAAGGTTTTTTATGTGACCTACTAGTGAAACGTCTGCTTTGATATGCCATTTACTTAATTTAGCTCTCAGCTCCTTTGAGATGTCTGTTAAAAGTGCTGCCTCTCTCTTTTAGGATGCAAATGCAGTCTGCCGCAGCAGTCTTGGTGGGTTACTCGCCACTGCAAACTCACTAAGGATTAGTGCAAGATAAGGCGGTTTTGGCTATACAACCCAAACTGCAAGGACAACACTTGTGTACAGTATACACTATATAACGTAGACATAGCATTATATTGCTATAAATCAGTGATTCTTTAAAGGGATAGTTCGCCAAAAATGATATTAAACACATGATTCACTCACCCCCAAGCATTTCTAGATGCATATGTCCATCATTTTTCAGACAAACACATTTTTTCGTTTTTATTGGAAAATGTCTTAGATGTTTCAGTTAATCAAATGTAAAGTTACGGGGTCCACTCCTTTAAGTGAAAAAATTTGCATCTATCCTTCACAAAATAAATCCAAACAGCTCCATGATGATAAACAAAGGCCTTCTGAGGGTAATCCGGGCTGTGTTGTTGTAGAAATATCCATATTTAAAACTTTATAAACGAAAATAACTAGCTTCCGATAACGCCGCCATCTTAGTTGCGTCCGCATTCAAGATGACAGCGTATGCAGTTTACGGAGGGTTCTGTGGTGCTGTCCTGTGCCCCCACCCTCCGAATTTATCATACGTCACTTAGAAAAGTGCCTACACTACGCTAATACTCTCTCCTGAATACAGAGGAGTCTAAGATGTCGTGTTACAGAAGGCTAGTTATTTTCATTTATAAAGTTTTACATTTGGATATTTCTCCAACAAAACGGTGCGGATTACCTTCAGAAGGCCTTTGTTTATCATTGTATAGCCATTTGGATTTAAGTTGTGAAGGATGAAAGCAAATTTTTTGGACTTGAAGGAGTCGACCCCGTAACTTTACATTTGATTAATTGAAACATCTAATGCTGTGTTTACACCAGCCGTGGTAGAGGCGGCAAGCACGGGGGATTTACATGTTGAGTCAATGCAAAGACACGATTACACGCGGATTATTATCCTGCGGCGCGGTAGGCGCAGATGGCGCGAGTTGAAAAATCTGAACTTCGGGGGATTTCCGTGCCACGTTAACCTATTAGGACCTTGCTTTAGTAGTGACGTGATTACAGGAAGCGAGCGGAGTGGCGGAGTCTCCGCGGAGTCGCAGAAGCCCCTCCCATTTCCGCTTGAATTTCTTGAATGACTAGAATTTCACGTGCGGCTTTCACGTGCAAATAAAGCAAGTGAACCCAAATGTCAAGCGTCCAACTACGCGCGAATAGCGCTGTTTTGCCGCCCCTAACAGTTTATTCTAAAATAACTGAAAATGTGTTTGTATGAAAAATGATGGACATACGCATCTCGAACGGATTGGGGGTGAGTAAATCATGGGTTTAATATCATTTTTGGCTAAACTACCCCTTTAAACAAAGTTTCATAATCTAAGTTGTAAGTTGAAACAAACAAATGCAGAGCTCAGAAGCAAAAGCCGCTAAAAGCCACATTTGTCTAAAATAAAAATAATCACATTAACCGAATGCTCTCGACACGTATTATACATGCATTAAATACTTTTTTTGCTTAATCCTGGCCTCAGCTCATTCAGAAATACAGTTTTGTTGTCAAAATTTGTTGAAAGCCAAATTGATTTTTCAGCAAAATCCTCAAATACGACGAATGTGAAATGACCGTGGATCACATTTAAATTTGGGTGCCTTGTGAGTGCTTAGACCTGACAACACGAATAATGTGGTAATGTGAATAATGCCACATGCATCACAGCTTCCCCTTCTTCATTTTTACCTTTTTTCATCATTTGAAATATTTCATCACATTTGGTCCTTTGTGAGTACTGAACACAACTATGTCTTGTCCAAAGTGGGGAGGGGTGTTCAAAGTGGAGATTTTTCCAAAAAACATACATGGACTTAGAGGGTTTTGCAGCAAAAGACAGTCAAATTTGTTAAATACTACTGAAATGATGACTAAAGTGACTTTTTTTAAAAAAACAAGGTATTTCAAATACTGACCAATAACCTTGCCATTAAAGCAAAAATACTGAACCTAAACATAAATGATTTACAATTTATAAGAAAACATGTCGGACGCACTTAGAGGGTTTTGCATCTGAACTCTTCAAACATACCACGAAAAGCACAGACCCTGATTGGTTACCAGCACAAGAACAATGGGTTCGATCTCTGGGAACACGCATATTGAGGAAAAAATTTATACCTTGCAATGCACTGCATTTAAAAGTGTGCCAAATGCATAAATGTAAATGAATGAATAAACATATTAATCGACTCATATTATACTTTATTAACTAACAGTGTGAACATTTACTTTAACCATGAAGTCGAGCATCCTTGCAAAACCAATAAACTTGACTATCCTGGGAACAAAGGAAAAAACAAACAAGCAAAATGAATGCTGAGCATTAGGTTTCTGGGAACCACGCAGCAGGGAAAGGACACTAACCCTGAACTGAAAGAACAGGGCTAATGTTTTATTTCAGGATTCACTCTCTTGAAAAAATAACAGAGGGGAATTAAAAAACTAGTGTGTAAAAATGTTTACACGTGTATGCGTGCTCGGTAACATTGCTCAAAGGCAAAGTGCAGACGTTTGCAAGCGAGCAAATCGAGGTGCAGAAACTAATTTCACTTCAAAGCTGCAAACTAGGTGCGTGAATTGGAAAACGAGTGCGAAACCCAACGTATTTCGCTTGAAATAAATGGAAATGCCAAACAACACTAGGTCACCTCTACTAGGACGCCCTGTTCTGCCATCTCTAAGCTCATGAATACAGCAACTAACATATTCAATCTCTCTGCTATACCTTTGTTATGGTAAGATGGGCCATTTATCAAACTGCAGACAACATCAAATTGTAGCCCACCGGTACAAGAATGAACTGTATCAAAAAATAACAGCAATAGGGAATTTGATAAATGCGAACAGGAAAAGAAAAATCTTTTAGTGAATTTACTGAAGGAGCTGCTCTGTGAAACAGCCAATCAAAGCAGAGCTCAACATTATTATTCATGACCCTTCCAAATAAGGTAATAATAAACAATTTCATTCGTAGTGCAAATCCTAGGGTTGTAAATGGACATGTAAAACCATCTCTAGGTAATTTATGCAGATATCAGAGAACAATTTAACATACTTCAATGCATTCTTTGGCACCTTTAAGCCAAACCGACATCCCCACATCTACCCAACAATCTAAAAATATTTCAAATGCCAATTATTCCTTCACTTGTGACTCACTTGGCCTCCAGCTGGGCCAATTATGTGTCTAATTCCATGTTTCCGTATCGAGCCTTTCACCGCCGCATATCAAAGCGAACACCTGACATTCAAACTCATGCTTGCAAAAGGAGAAGCCATAGAGAACAGGTTGCAGCTTTCGGCTAGCATCATAAGCAGTGCAACACGTTGATCAAGATTAATTTAGTGCGATTAATGCAAAGTGAAACGAAACAAAACAAAAGTGGAAGGTAAATGGGTTTAATCGTGCGATTTGTTTAATTGGTCATTTTCAATTAAAGTTAACAATGATGCGGCTTTGCAAGTAGGTTAAGTTGTTCGTGCAACTTATTGCTAATCAACTGTGATAAATGAAAACAAATTGGGTAGATTCACACTGGGGTTTCATCATGATAAAGACTTCTTTTGACTTATATTATTTGAATCTTAAGTAAACAAATTCACGGTTCGCTACATACCTCGTTTTGTTTTTTTTTTTGTTTTTTTGTCACGGTTCAATTCAGTTTTGGTACAGTCAGAGGGAGAAAATGCTAAACATAAAATTACTTGTTGTTTATTATTTATTTGTAAACATAAATAATTTGTATATAGTAAAAAATCATTTTAAATAGATAAAAACACCTGCTTGGTTTAAACATAATAAATAAAAACAAAATAAAACATGAGGGAATTATGGAAAGTGGTACGCCAACTTGCTACTGTTAACAAAACTTTGTAACGCATGTCCCACCTCCAGGGTTTATTGATGTGTCCACTGTCCTGGACCTGACATTGGCCGTGTCCAAAAGGTTAGGCAGTTCTGGGAAACACATTCAGACAGCCTTTATAGACAGCGTAACGAAATTCAGTTTGAAAAATAAACAAAGCACCTTTGTGATAACGAATCCTTATTTGAAAACTACAATTAAAATGATAATTTGCATGCGATAGACATTGCGCATCTCGTCAGTGAAGTCGATTCCTTGATAGTAAATCGCCATCACCTGTTTTCAGATGGAGCTGCATTTACTGCACAAAGCCGTAGTTCACTTATAATAGGGCCTGCGATAATCTATGCTCAGCTTGTAAATGAACTACGGCTTTGTGCAGTAAATGCGTCTCCATCTGAAAACAGGTGATGGCGATTTACTACTACTCAAGGAACCGGCTTGCGCAATGTCTATCGAATGCAAAATATCGCGCATCCCTAACTACAGTACTTAATTTCTTGCTAGAAATGTAATGAAAATGTGTAAAAAGTAATATATAACCTTATTTACACTAAGTTTGTGGTCCAGTCGCTTTCTTAGCCGCCATTTTATTTGGTTCGACCAATCACATTCCCTATGCCCACGCATTACAAGGTAATGAAGGTATCTCAGGAGACAGGAAGTAAAGCAAATATTGGATTCGGAGATGCCTTAAAGGTCCAGTGTGTAAATTTTAGCAGCATCTAGTGGTGAGGTTGCGAATTGCAACCGATGGCTCAGTCCACTGCTCTTCCCTCCCTTTTGAAACGCATAGAGAAGCTACAGTAGCCGCCACCGGAAAAACATGTCATAACCGGAGACAATTTAGTAAAAAAAAGTTTGTCTGTTAAGGGCTTCTGTAGAAACACAGCGGTACAAAATGGCGACTTCCAAGTAAGGGGACCGGTGTATGTAGATAAAAACGTCTTATTCTAAGGTAATTCAATCATAATGGTTCATTCTTAAAATGTCTTTATACACCCCTTATAATATAGTTTTTTAGCATTTCTGTCAAGAGATCCTCTTAAAAATTACACACTGCACCTTTAATGCCTTCAAATGCAGCAGATTTAGAGATTTCGGATGCAATCATTGATGAGCTGCGCTGCATGCAAAAGTTGCCTTCAAATTCTCAAGACTCGTGTGCTAAACACTGCAAAAGACATGCCCATAGTGGTCTTTAGATAGAAAACCATTGGAAAAGAAGTGCAGTGGATTAAAAAAACGTGTTTGCCATTAGCAGCTTTGCTAAACAAACTTGTGGTCCGCCACTTAATATTTCCATGTGAGAACTCGGATTTGAAGTACGTCCTGCACGTAAAACAAGCCATTTACCTTTTAAAGATTGTGCACTAAATCGGAAGTCCTGTACCAAAAAGGTTCAGTACAACACAATGTACCGTTACACCCCTTATAATCATGTTTTTTTGTAAATATAGTTTTGATTTTATTTGCCAAAGACTTGTTTAAGTATAGCAATGCAATGTAGTGCCTGTATGCACTATACCAAGTGAGGACTTACAATGCAGACAAACCTGATATGCACAAAGCCTCACAAAGCATATACATATGCATGCTTATACAGCTTATTTCACTTTTTTTATCAAAATAATTATGATTTTGAATCCCTGCAATTTTCCTATAATTGCTTCTAAGTTTCCTAGACCACCATGCATTTGAAATCCTCAATTATCTCAACATGCACACAACAAAGGTTTGGCTAACACCTGCTTTAAGCCACTATCAGACCGCGCGTCTCTCACCTGGAAAGCTGTGGAATGAGGATTACAGGACGACCGGTCTCTTTCCTGTTATTATTACCCATGGTGCCCTGGGGTCATTACAGAACAGAAGCCTGCCCATCGCAAAACATGCAAGTACCATTGGGTGCACCATACTAATTAAAATCCTACACACGAAAACACTCCAAAACAACTTCAGCTCAGATATACAACCTAAAATGTGTGGGATGCATATGATGACCAGATTCAGAAGTGCAGAATGAAAATGTACAAAGAAAAACACCACCGTATTGTGTGATACATTCTTTTTAAAGCTACGTAGGTATTTCGAATGCTACTGAGTTTAAAGATGACAGCTATATGGTCAATGAGTATGTTTACCTTGAAAGTAAAAAGTCAATTCAACAAACACCTAAAACCTTTTTTTTTATTGTGAAACCAAGACTATCCCGGGTGAGCCTGGCATCTGGTCACCCTTTGCTTGCATGGAAGTGATGCTATTATAGACAACATTAAAAGTGTTTATTTGAAACCTAAGCACTACGGTAACCTGAAACCAGCAAGCTGTTGAAAATGATGCCCGGTGTCTGCGCACAGGCACGCGCGCACACTTAAACTTCTCACCTGTGATAAAACACAAGCAATCCAAACACACCGAGTAGCTCTCGAACAACAGCGTGTGCACACGAGTGTGGTCATCACAAATGTCCAAATTTTAATTTCAATGCAATAAAAACAAATGGGGACAGACTCAGTCCATCCACCAGAGAAGCACATCCTTATATATACACAAGTAAGCAAGTCCAAGAGTTTACAAGCTTCATACCCCCCAAAAGAGCTGAGGAGTGGGGTTTGTCTGCTCCCTCCCACTATCAGGTTAATGATTCACGCATTTGTGAAACAATGCCTCGCATGCCTCCTTTGAACCACGCAGCAGGAGCACTTACGGTGCAGGTGCTCGGAAGCATAGTAATACACGTCTTCGTAGCCCTCGTGATAATCCTCTTCCGGACGGTATTTTTTCCCCTTGCGTCTCCTGGACCTCCGGATCTGCTTGACAAAACCCAGAAAGCGATCCATGCTCGGCCGGCGCGTCCAGTCCTTGTGATGTGGGCGCAGACCGCTGCGCTAAGCCGGTGAGCGTGTGAAGGCGTGTGCTCGGCTTCACAAAGAGCACAGCTCCGAGATCTCAAAGAGACGGAGCGAGACAGAGGCTGGGAGAGAGAAGGAGGGGAGAGGAGGAGGGTGGGAGCGGCAGATCGCAGTCAGCTGAAGAGGAGAGGCTGGGTCAAATATCAACAGTGGACGTGTTTCTTTTAAAGAAATAGTTCACACAAAATATTTTAATCTGTCAATATTTATTCACCCTAATTACAAGCACTAACGTTTGAATCTTTGGTGTCATCTTACTCAGTCAATTTTAAGGACATAAAGATTGAATGGTCTTAACATTATGTAGGTTGTATGTTTTAGGTTAAAACATTAAATCACAAAATATGTAATTAGGGTTTTTTTTACAGACAGGGTCACTTATATTTATGTATTTACTTTAGGTCTACATAGCTCTCCTTGGCAGAGATTGTCCAAGACTTATGCCGCGTAAACTTCAAATGCAAAGCATCGCGTTTCTCGCTCTAGATTACTCGCGTAATTTAACTTTGTGTCATGCAAATGTTTCGCTTACGTTGAAAATTTTCAAATTGCACGAAGAGGCAAATAGCGCACGCTAGTTCATATCTATTTGTTTCTTTGCATTGACTTTTTATGTAATCCAATTGCCCACATTAGTCATCCATGAATCGCGTACATATGCGCGAAGAGGCAAATAGTGCACGTTTTCGCAGCAATCGCAATTCGCGTCATTCGCCTCATGCTAGTTTAAGTCTATTGATGTCTTTGCATTGACTTTGTATGTAATCTACTTGCTCAAAACCTTGAATTCACGTTTGGTGTGTACGCTCCACTAGTCATGCATGAATTGAATACTTATGCGCGAAGAGGCAAATAGCGCACGTTTTTTGCAGCAATCACAACGCCCAATTCGCGTCATTTTCCCTGCGCTAGTTCATGTCTATTTGTGTCTTTGCATTGACTTTGTATGTAATCTTCTTGATCAAAACCTTGAATTCATGTTTGGTGTGTACGCCACATTAGTCATGTATGAGTTGCGTACATACGCGCAAAGAGGCAAATAGCGCACGTTTTCGCAGCAATTGCAATTCGCGTCATTCGCCTCGCGCTAGTTTACGTCTATCAATGTCTTTGCATTGACTTTGTTTGTAATCTACCCGGGCAAAATCTTGAATTTACGGTTGGTGTGTACGCCCTATTAGTCATGTATGAATTGCGTACATATGCGCGAAGAGGCAAATAGCACACGTTTTCGCAGCAATCGCAATTCGGGTCATTCGCCTCGCGCTAGTTTACGTCTATTGATGTCTTTGCATTGACTTTGTATGTAATCTACTTGCTCAAAACCTTGAATTCACATTTGGTGTGTACGCTCCACTAGTCATGCATGAATTGAATACTTATGCGCGAAGAGGCAAATAGCGCACGTTTTTTGCAGCAATCACAACGCCCAATTCGCGTCATTTTCCCCGCGCTAGTTCATGTCTATTTGTGTCTTTGCATTTACTTTGTATGTACTATTCTTGCTCAAAACCTTGAATTCATGTTTGGTGTGTACACTCCACTAGTCATGCATGAATTGAATACTTATGCACGAAGAGGCAAATAGCGCACGTTTTTTGCAGCAATCGCAACGGCGAATTCGCGTCATTTTCCCCGCACTAGTTCATGTCTATTTGTGTCTTTGCATTGACTTTGTATGTAATCTTCTTGCTCAAAACCTTGAATTCATGTTTGGTGTGTACACCACATTAATCATGCATGAGTTGCGTACATATGCGCGAAGAGGCAAATAGCGCATGTTTTCGCAGCAATCGCAACGCCCAATTTGCGTCATTTTCCCCGCGCTAGTTCATGTCTTTTTGTGTCTTTGCATTGACTTTGTATGTAATCTTCTTACTCAAAACCTTGAATTCATGTTTGGTGTGTACGCCACATTAGTCATGCATGAGTTGCGTACATATGCACGAAGAGGCAAATAGCGCACGTTTTTTGCAGCAATCGCAACGCCCAATTCGCGTCATTTTCCCTGTGCTAGTTCATGTCTATTTGTGTCTTTGCATAGACTTTGTATGTAATATTCTTGCTCAAAACCTTGAATTCATGTTTGGTGTGTACGCCACATTAGTCATGCATGAGTTGCGTACATATGCGCGAAAATCGCAATTTTCGCGTCATTCGCCTCGCGCTAGTTTACGTCTATCGATGTCTTTGCATTGACTTTGTATGTAATCTACCCGGGCAAAACCTTGAATTCACGGTTGGTGTGTACGCCCTATTAGTCATGTATGAATTGCGTACATATGCGCGAAGAGGCAAATAGCGCACGTTTTCGCAGCAATTGCTACGTCCAATTCGCGTCATTCGCCTCGCGCTAGTTTATGTCTATTGATGTCTTTGCATTGACTTTGTATGTAATCTACTTGCTCAAAACCTTGAATTCACATTTTGTGTGTACGCTCCATTAGTCATGAATGAATTGCATACATATGCGCGAAGAGGCAAATAGCGTACGTTTTCCTGGCAATCGCGACGCCCAATTCGCGTCATTCGCCTCGCGCTAATTTACGTCTATTCATGTCTTTGCATTTACTTTGTATGTAATATACTTGTGCAAAACCTTGAATTCACGTTTGGTGTGTACGCCCCATTAGTCATGCATGAATTGGTACGTGCCCAAGTGCACAAAAAATTCAGCACAGTATTCAACATTTTTCCATTAGTACTTATTGAAAGAAATTCACACATCTCTTACATTTGTGAGTGAACTGTTCCTTTAAGAAAATCGCATGTGTGTGTAGGTAAGTGCGTGACAAAGATCTGGTAAGAACCAATGGGAAAAACGCACGGATGTCTTTCTCACTTGAAAAGAGATGCAAAGTTCAAAGGAATTTGCAGGAGAGGAATCCTTGAGTCTCATTCCACAGCAGAAGCGGGGTGGGGGAGCGCGTGCTGTTCAAGAGGGCATGAGCGTGTTCGTCTCAGTACGAATGACAGATAAAGACAGCGCCATAGGGGTGTGGATTGAAATCCTCAAGGGGCTTTCCTGCTATTTCATTGAGAGAAAAACGGAGGGGGCAGTGTGGGAATGTGTGGTGCTAAAAGACAAAAAGCTTAAAGCCGCCCGGATCGCTGGCTAATAACATTAATGGGGGAGACGATTTGGTAATTAAGTCACTGACCAGTGATACCACCCAGACATGTGTCATTGACCCATTCATTCAGAAGGGGCGTACGCAACATCACACCAGGCTAGTAAAAGAACCACAGCCAAAAATGAAAAGAAAAAAGCAGGAAACATTATTTAAAACCAAAAAATTTCTTTACAGTACTCTGGATGGATTTATCCACCAAAAACACCCTATAATTTGCTCAACCTATGTGATTACACCCCTACAAGCAAATAGGTAACGCTATGATTGGCTGGCTGAGGTTGGGGGTGGCAAACCTGTGCCGCAGTCATTTAAAACGTGGCACAAGACAAAACAACCCTTCACAGAAGACCCACATTCTACCGTGTGAGTGATTTTTCTTTTGATGGCGAGCCTGAAAGCAGAAGCGTGCTGATTTTGACTCTTTTCCTTTGTGCATGGCAGCGGGGGGCTGCTCTTTGTTCGAGGTCTGCCACACGCATAGGCACAGAGCAGCGAGTTTTTCAGCGGGTTTAATCCTGCCGTTTTGAATTACTTTGATTTTTTTGTTTATGGCTAATAACATACACAGCAATGATAACTTTAAATATGCGTGTTATGGTGTTGACCTCTTTGGTTTGTGACCAGAGAGACTTTAAAAGGAGAAACCAAAGTCTGGGTCCATAATGACACTGGTGATGGTGAGAGACAGACACACTTTCTCCTTTACTGATATAAAGAGGTGAGAGAAAAACAGAGACAAAATCTCAAACCTCTAAATGCAGACATCCTGCAATTGTGTCAAATAAATACAAATTAAAATTAAAATTTCTAAACTAACTCAGACAACAGAAAATCCACGGAAATCCTTCGATCCACGACTAAGCTTCGTTTCCATTAAAGATTTGCTCAAAACTTTAGCTACATTTTCCAAACATTGAACCAAAACGATTGCAAAATGATAGCATTTCCATTAATTAATGTTATGTGACTAAAACGTATTTTTGTCTCGCGATAAGTCTTTCCAAAAACCATAGTCATGGGTGTGTTCGACTTTATACGGTGCACAAAGACTGACATACAATTGACATCAAAATACCGCAAGAGCGACACAAAAGCATGCAGAGTCCGAATCGCTCTCGAGGTATTTTGATGTCATGTGCTTGTCGGTTCTTGTGACACTGCACGAAATCAAACACCTTGGGCCCTATCTTGCACCCAGCGCAATTGACTTTGTCAGTGACGCATGTATCATTCGTATTTTGCACCGGCGCACAGCGGGTTTTTCCCTCCACAGACGCACGTCGGCAAACTAGGAAATGAACTTGCGCTCCCCCTGGGCGGTTCAGCGCAAAAAAGGAGGCGTGTTCCGGCACAAACCATCCCTGATGCTATTTTGCAGTTTCAAAAAACAATTGCGCCACTGACCAGAAAAAAAAAGTTTAAAGTCAGTGGCGCGTTGCGCGTGGTTCATTATGCTATTTTAAGGGCGCATGCTTGACCATAATGTATAGCGTGCACAACGCGCATACACTTTGCTTATCTGATCTACACAGATGCAACAGTTATTTTTGCAAATCATAAATTGTTACAATAAAAAATATTAATACACGAGATAAGGGGAATTATAGTGGTGAGCATTGTGGTGATAGTTTTTATTTATTGTGTGGCTGCGTTAAAAAATTCTCATGCAAATAACGATTAAAATATTTTCATAAGTTTGTTGTGTGGCTGTATTACGTTTATTTTATGCGAATAATAATTAAAATGTTTTCATAAGAAACCTTAATGTATATGAACTTGATTTGTAAGTGTACTTTGGGGTTGGACCTTGCTTGCGTTTCTTGGGTCCGATTTCAAAGCCCCCAAACCCTTTCAGCGATGAGGGTGGACGCAGCGATGTCCTCTGCTGGCGTCAGGTCCTGTATAGAGGCAGATCCACCTCCCGTTACACGGCGTGCCCGATTTATGCTGGCAAGCTTGGGATTCCCCCGTCTCCTGACATCATTGTAGGCTTGCGGCGCAACGTCCTGGGGATGCCAGCTGAAGAGACAATTGTGGCTATTATTTCCTCTCACGCCTGTTTAACCGGCGCTGATTTGGGCGGGTTTCTCCCATCCCCATACAAACATTGCGTTCTGGTTGGTTTATTTGACGTTACGCCCAAACTACACCTATGAATAATGAACCTACTTCAGACCAACCCCTTATTGATTTCTCCCAACGGGAAAATAGCAACAGCGCCCAAGATCCGCCCACAAAGTCACTTGCGCTTTGCGCTTCGCACTTGCGTTTCAAATCGTTAAAATAGGGCCCCTTGTCTCTTGTCCCCAAACCAAACAAATCCTGGCATATTTAAAGAATGTGACGTGTGCACGTCAGGTGACCTGTTAATGCAGAAAAAAAACAGTTTGGGGATATATTCCTTTTTTAAATTGCCTTAAAAACCACCTTACCCGAGCGTAAAACTTTTTTGCAATACATGGGAGTTTTTGTGAAATTGCTGCATTTTCAATTCGCAATTTTAAAGACGCAAAGTATGAAATTATTAAAATAACCCTGATTGTCTACTGATTAGCAAACACATGCTGTGTCATGAGAAAGACGCGTCCTGGGAATTTGCAGCTCCTACAGTTTGGAGACGCAAGCTTGTTTATCCAATCTGTCTGCCACCTGAGGCAATCAATGCACATTCAACAGACTCATTATTGTTCCAGAAAACGCAAAAATTAGACAAACCAGCCAGCGGGTTTTTAATTAGCTACGTGATCGTAGTACCTGTAATTACACCCAACTGTCCTCGGCGGAGGACTGGGTTTGGATTTTAGGGTCTCGTTACTTACCACGATAAAGAAGCAGTAATATCTACATCATCACTGGTTTATGAATCTGCCCCAAAATGATACCCAAGATTATCCAATATAAGAAACTTCACAATACAGTAACCATTATTATTCATGAGGTAAGTGCATTGTAATTAAGACTTCTACTGCCCCTTATGGAGATGCTGTAATTATGCCTAATTCACTGTATTTTATAATATTCCATCTGGTGGCTCACAATAGGAGCTGTAATGTGAAGCGTTATGCCGTAATAATGTTGTGACGGTTTCTGCATGTACGTTATGGAGATCTTGGATGTTTTCCAGGTGCGAGACTCTCCTGAGATCATTTCCAGATAAACCACTGCAGTAAAAGCCAGGCTTAAACACTGATCCCGTGCCAAGCTCTTAGTCTGCCTCTGTATGCACTGCGGTCACGCTGCTTCCTGTTGTCCTACTCAGGAATTCAAAATATAACACTTTTTTGGGCAAAATGCCATACGCAGGGTAAATGCTGTTCTGGGTGGGGAGTTGCAATGGGAGTCGTTTAACATTGCTGCACAGAGACTTCCAGAACTGTTTATATTTCCTCACTCCTATGTTGTTGCAAAGGATGAGCTGTCACTTTATCTGTGTCACACAAAAGGAAAATATTTGAAATGAGTAAGAGGGGACGTGTCTCTATATGCCGGAGAGGAAAAGACAAAGAAAAACAAACAAACAAAGAAAGGTAAAGAAAGACAGACAGAGAGAAAGCACACTAGAGAGAGCGTGCGTGCGAGAGAGAGAGAGAGAGAGAGAGAGAGAGAGAGAGAGATTTTTTTGATCAAACTGTTCTTTATTTAAAAAAGAAAGAAAGAAAGAAAGAAAGAAAGATGGAAGAAAGGAAGGAAGGAGGGAAGAAATTATGGATAGAAAGAAAGAAGAAAAGATGGGTGGATGGATAGATGGGTGTATGGAATAAAAGAAAGAAAGAGAGGTTGGATGATGGAAAGATAAGAAAAAGACAAAAAATGATGGATGGATGGAAAAAGAAACGAAAAAATTGATGAAGGAAGGATGGATGGATGGATGGAAAAAATAAAGAAAGAAAAAGTGGAAAGATGATGGAAAGATAGAAAAAAGAAAAAATGGATGATGGATGGATGGAAAAAAGAAAGAAGAAAAAAGTGGATGAAGGAAGGAAGAAAGGAGGGAAGAAATTACAGATAGAAAGAAAGAAGAAAAGATGGGTGGGTGGATGGATAGATTGATGTATGGAATAAAAGAAAGAAGGAGAGGAAGGATGATGGAAAGATAAGAAAGACAAAAATTATGGGTGGATGGATCGAAAAGAAAGAAGAAACGAAAAAATTGATGAAGGAACGAAGGAAGGAAGGAAGGATGGATGGAAAAAATAAAGAAAGAAAAAGTGGAAGGATGATGGATGATGGATGGATGGATGGAAAGATAGATGGATAGATAGACAGAAAGACACGCAGATAGATGGATGGAACGAAGGAAGGAAGATGGCACGAAGGAAGGAAGATGCAACAAAGGAATGATAGATAGAAAGATAGAAAGAGAAAAAGATGGGTTAATGGATAGATGGATGTAATACAAAAGAAAGAAAAAAGAAAGAAAGAAAGGAAGGATGGATGGAAGAATAGAAAAAAGAAAAGTTAAGATGATGGATGGATGGATAGATGGATAAAAGAAGGATTAAAGAAAGAAGAAAAGAAAGAAGGAAAGAAAAAAGAAGGATAGATGGACAGACAGACAGATAAATAAAAGGAAGGAAAAAAGGAAAAAAAGAAGAAAGGAATGAAGCAAGGATAGAAAGATAGAAAGAAGAAAAGATGAGTGAATAGATAGATGAATGGATGGAATTAAGAAAAAAGAATGAAAGAAAGGATGGAAAGAAAGAAATTAAGAATAAAATGATGGACAGAAAGATAGAATGAAGAAAAGATGGGTGGGTGAATAGATGGATGGATGGATGGATGGATGGATGGATGGATTAAAGAAAGAAAAAAAGAAGGATGGATGGCATGAAGAAAGGAAGTAAAAAGGAAGAAAGACAGGAAGAAAAAAGAAATTAAGAAAGATGGATGGAAGGAAGTATGGAAGGAAGGGAGGAAGAAAGAATGGATAGAAAGATGAAAAAGAAAAGATAGTTGGATGAAAGAAAGAAAGAAAGAAAGAAAGAAAGAAAGAAAGAAAAAAGAAAGAAAGAAAGAAGAAAAATAGGAAGGAAGAAAAGAAGGATAGACAGACAGACAAAAGGAAGAAAATATGGATGATGAATGAATAGAAGAAAGAAAAAAAAGAAAGAAAAAATAGAAGAAAGAAAGAAAGAAAGAAAGAAAGAAAAGAAAGAAAGAAAGAAAGAAAGAAAGAAAGAAAGAAAAAGGAAAAAAGAAGGAAGGAATGAAGCAAGGATAGAAAGAAGAAAAGATGAGTGAATGGATAGATGAATGGATGGAATAAAGAAAAAAAGAAAGAAAAAAGAATGAAAGAGAGGATAGAAAGAAATGATGGACAGAAAGATAGAATGAAGAAAAGATGGGTGGATGAAAAGATGGATGGATGGATGGATGGATGGATGGATGAAAGAAAGAAGAAAAGAAGGATGGATGGCATGAAGAAAGGAAGTAAAAAGGAAGAAAGACAGGAAGAAAAAAGAAATTAAGAAAGATGGATGGAAGGAAGTATGGAAGGAAGGGAGGAAGGAAGAATGGATAGAAAGATGAAAAAGAAAAGAAAGATGGAAAAAAGATGGAAAAAAGAAAGAAAGAAAGAAAGAAAGAAGAAAAATAGAAAGGAAGAAAAGAAGGATAGACAGACAGACAGATAGATAAAAGGAAGAAAATATGGATGATGAATGAATGGATGAATAGAAGAAAGAAAGAAAAAAAGAATGAATAGAAGAAAGAAAGAAAGAAAGATGGAAAAAGAAGGAAGGAATGAAGCAAGGATGGAAAGAAGAAAAGATGAGTGAATGGATAGATGAGTGGATGGAATAAAGAAAAAAAGAAAGAAAAAAGAATGAAAGAAAGGATGGAAAGAAAGGATGGAAAGAAAGAAAGAAAGAAAGAAAGAAAGAAAGAATAAAATGATGGACAGAAAGATAGAATGAAGAAAAGATGGGTGGATGAATAGATAGATGGGTGGATGAATAGATGGATGGATGGATGGATGGATGGATGAAAGAAAGAAGAAAAGAAGGATGGATGGCATGAAGAAAGGAAGTAAAAAGGAAGAAAGACAGGAAGAAAAAAGAAATTAAGAAAGATGGATGGAAGGAAGTATGGAAGGAAGGGAGGAAGGAAGAATGGATAGAAAGATGAAAAAGAAAAGAAAGATGGAAAAAAGATGGAAAAAAGAAAGAAAGAAAGAAAGAAAGAAGAAAAATAGAAAGGAAGAAAAGAAGGATAGACAGACAGACAGATAGATAAAAGGAAGAAAATATGGATGATGAATGAATGGATGAATAGAAGAAAGAAAGAAAAAAAGAATGAATAGAAGAAAGAAAGAAAGAAAGATGGAAAAAGAAGGAAGGAATGAAGCAAGGATGGAAAGAAGAAAAGATGAGTGAATGGATAGATGAGTGGATGGAATAAAGAAAAAAAGAAAGAAAAAAGAATGAAAGAAAGGATGGAAAGAAAGGATGGAAAGAAAGAAAGAAAGAAAGAAAGAAAGAAAGAATAAAATGATGGACAGAAAGATAGAATGAAGAAAAGATGGGTGGATGAATAGATAGATGGGTGGATGAATAGATGGATGGATGGATGGATGGATGAAAGAAAGAAGAAAAGAAGGATGGATGGCATGAAGAAAGGAAGTAAAAAGGAAGAAAGACAGGAAGAAAAAAGAAATTAAGAAAGATGGATGGATGGAAGTATGGAAGGAAGGGAGGAAGGAAGAATGGATAGAAAGATGAAAAAGAAAAGAAAGATGGAAAAAAGATGGAAAAAAGAAAGAAAGAAAGAAAGAAAGAAAGAAAGAAAGAAAGAAAGAAGAAAAATAGGAAGGAAGAAAAGAAGAATAGACAGACAGACAGATAGATAAAAGGAAGACATTATGGATGATGAATGAATGAATGAATAGACGAAAGAAAGAAAAAAGAAAGAATGAATAGAAGAAAGAAAGAAAGAAAGAAAGAAAGAAAGAAAGAAAGAAAGAAAGAAAGAAAGAAAGAAAGAAAGAAAAAGGAAAAAAGAAGGAAGGAATGAAGCAAGGATAGAAAGAAGAAAAGATGAGTGAATGGATAGATGAATGGATGGAATAAAGAAAAAAGAAAGAAAAAAGAATGAAAGAAAGGATGGAAAGAAAGAAAGAAAGAAAGGAAAAATAAAATGATGGACAGAAAGATAGAATGAAGAAAAAATGGGTGGATGAATAGATGGATGGATGGATGGATGGATAAAAGAAATATAGATGGATGGAATGAAGGAAGGAAGTAAAAAGGAAGAAAGACAGGAAGAAAAAAGAAATGAAGAAAGATGGATGGATGGAAGGAAGTATGGAAGGAAGGTAGGAAGGAAGGCCAGATGGAAAGATAAAAAAGAAAAGAAAGATGGATGGATGGAAAAAAGAAAGAAGGAAAAAAGAAAAATAGGAAGAAAGAAAAGAAGGATAGACAGACAGACAGACAGATAGATAAAAGGCAGAAAATATGGATTATGAATTAATGAATGAATAGAAGAAAGAAAGAAAGAAAAGATGGATAGCTGAATGGATGAAAAGATGAAGGAAAGATAGAAAGAAAGGTTATTGCAGGGTAGATAGACAAACAGAAAGAAAGCAATCCAGGCTGAACTTTTAATCCCTCACTTGTGTAGTCATCTAAGCATGAAATGCCTCCGGCTTTTTCTAGAAGCACAGCACTGCCAGTTTGTTTCAATATGGTGGCTTCTCTTAGGAAGAAGATAAAACACAGACATCTGCTATGAGCAAACGCCTCACACCACACCGTCCAAACACACTCAACTCAACTCAACTCAACTCAACTCAACTCAACTCAACTCAACTCAACTCAACTCACTGTAGGTACTGGAGGAGGCCGTCTGTGATAAACGCTTGCGTTCTCACACTGATTTGGATGAAGGCATTCAGAACTCTTACAGAATTGCTGAGTCAAGCGTTTCACACCTCGCACAAACTAACTAACAAACTCACACACCATACTGAGTCTCCCTAAACGATCTGTCTTCTGCCCAACGGCATTAAACATTCCCTCATGATTAAATTAAACTCGTTCTCTTTTCATTTATCACATCTGTAAGCTCTCCATTTATTCTTACCTACGACACATCTGCAGTCCGCATCTATTTCCCCGTGGGAAGCCTATAAAACTTTAGTTCAAATGATAAAGCATTGTGAAAAGGTCATGAGTTCGATCCACAGGACATGCATACAGCACTGATGTTATGTACAGCCGGAATGCATCCCAAGTCATTTTCCCCCATGAAAGAGTTTATACAGCTCGTGCACCTGTCAATCATTTACGTATTACGATATTCCAGATGCGCTGTTATTCTGAACAACAGCAGTGCTTTGGAACGCCGGCCTGTCTGAATCAGAACACCCATATAGCTAATGGAAAGGTTCAAAGGTCAACATTCCCACACTGTCATTTGACACTGTCATTACTATAGTAAGAACTAAAACGCACTTAATCCTTGCCTCAATCCTTCCTAACCTCCAGTCAACATAAGATTTGGAAGATCCTCTGAATGGTCGATTCGTTTAGGATGAGCGGGGATGGAAGTCCCAAAGTGATCAATCATCAAAACAAACTCAGCTAAATACCCCCGGCTTAGGGGAAATATTGACAGAGCAGTTCATGTTTATAGAAACGACATGCAGTAGATGACAAAAGAATGAAAAAGAGGGGGTTATTTGAAGAAAAATCGAAAAGTTTACATTCCCTCACGCCTATCCTCCAATTCATTTCACACCCAGACGATTCGTGTAAGCAAAAATCTCATGGGCTACGAGTGACCTTCAGTCAAACCTAAAAATGAAGTGGGAACCTTCACCCTTTAGTAGGAGGTTTTAAAGCCTCTGTGGACGAACACTGAAGGAGCACACAAACATCATTAAATCATTTCGTTAAAAAGCAGTTCACCCCTTTTTCATGAATGGAATGCCAAGTACACAATAAAGGTAGTTACATATTAAATTATGAGAGCGCAATGGATACAAAATGGGGCGTTTTCTTAGACAGGTCTTAATAGGGAACATTTCACAAAACTTTTTTAAGATGTCAAATAAATCGTTGGTGTCCCCAGAGTACGTATGTGAAGTTTTAGCTCAAAATATTAGATAATTCATAAGGCATGCTAAAATTGACACTTGTAGATGTGAGCAAAAATGTGCCATTTTGGAGTGTGTCCCCTTAAATGCAAATGAGCTGATCTCTGCCAGTGCTGTAGTTGGATCATTCGCGTATTTTGGACGCTCAAGTTCGTTATTTCAAATTTAGGTGTGTGGTATGCGCCCTCATAATGGAAGCGACACGGTCGCAACGCGTTCATTTTTTCTAGACGCGTCCGCACCACATCAAGTTAAAAACATCTCAACTTTTCAGAATGCCGCAAGCGCACTGCAGGTCATATGACAAGAACCAACCGACGGCTGCATTTTCCGTGGGTTTTAGACGTGAAATGTGAACCGACCCTAAGGGGCAGGTATTATCCCCTTCTGAGATCACAAGGGAAACCAAATTTCAATGACCTATTTTTTCACATGCTTGCAGAGAATGGTTAACCAAAACTAAATTACTGGGTTGATCTTTCAAATTTTCTAGGTTGATACAAGCACTGGTGACCAAATTATAGCACTTAAACATGGAAAAATCTGATTTTCATGATATGTCCCCTTTAAGTTTAGTCCAAGACTAAAATGCACATTTTAACAGCTTGCACTGACATAACTTAAAACATATTAATGACATTGTTTTGTCTTAAGATTCACACCAGTAATGTTTTTCTGTAAAAACTACTTAAATGTACCAAAATATCTAAGGCATAGTCCTGGATTAATATAAACCCTGTTCGGGAAACCGGCCCTATACACTTAAAAAAAAAAATGTAGCAGCGCATGGGAACAAAAGTGCAGCTGGTGCTTTTTATATTATGCAGGGAGTTGACTTGACCTTTTTAGCTTTATACAGAGCCTACCTGCTGACTAATGCACATCTACAGGACTGAGTAAACTATCTACAGTAGGGCCCACTTATAACAACAATTATGGCGCTTTTCCATTGCATAGTACCCCACGGTTTAGTTTAGTTTGGGTTATATACTGTTGTATATTTGTTGTATAAACTGTTATACAATGGGCTAAATCGCGGGCGCAAAGGTGAACCCAAAGACAAGCGAGGAAGATGACAGTGACAGTGCCTAAAAAGAAAAATTGTTTTTTTGAACCAGAATTAGATTTAATTACATCAGAAGAATATCTATCACCCTTTTATTTCAGGATGATAATTACATATCTAAATGATTTTTAAAGATATAGCTAATAAAAATAGCATTTCTCTAGGGAAAGAACATATCACAAAAAATATCACTAGCACAACATTCAGCGTTTGAATTGCATATTGCATAGGTTTGCCAATATCGTGCAGCCCTAAATTTACACTGCATATCTTGATGCCCAAGTCCGATTTGATGACTAAATCCGAATTTTTGGTGGTGGGGGGCATTTTTTGCCTTTATTTGATAGTATGCAAGGAGAGGGCAGGAAAGTACAGGAGGGGTATAGGTTCGACAAAGGACCTCGAGGTCGTCGAAAATGTGTTTGCACCACATTTCGGAGCACTGCCACTACACCATCAGCTCCAACTACAGTACATGCGATTTTTTGATAACCCACTTACATAATCGTTTAAAGGAAAACACCACTGTTTTTCATTATTTTATTATGTTCTTACCTTAACTAAGACAAATTAATACATTCATATATTTTTCAATGCATGCATTTAATTTTTAAAGTACAGCGCTTCGTGAATGTGTTAGCATTTAGCCTAGCCCCATTCATTCCTTAGGATCCAAACAGGGATGAATTTAGAAGCCACCAAACACTTCCATGTTTTCCCTATTTAAAGACTGTTACATGAGTAGTTAAACGAGTAAGTTTGGTGGCACAAAATAAAACGTGGCGATTTTTTTTAAGCTAATAAAAAATGAGAACTATATTGTATGGCGGAAGTGCACGCAATGAAAAAAGACAGGTGTGTATTAATTTGTCTAAGTTGAGGTAAGAACAAAAATGGAAGAGATGATGTTGAATTCATCTCATAGTGGGAATCTTTTCATTGACATGAAATTCATTTTAAAGATGTATGTGGTAAAGAGACTGAGAAGGAGCGCACAGATGGCCTTTCGCTCTGAATAAAACATGACGACGGAGCGACACAGGCTGCTAAAAATCACATGCGGATCGCAGCACAGATTCACAACGTCACAAACAGCGTTTCACCCGAGTTAAAGGGTCCCGGAATCTGCTTTGGAGGTCTCGGCTGATGCCGTCCGACCTCTGGCCCTCCGATGCCAATTTTGGCCCTGGGAAGCAGTCAACCTTTTCAGCAGCCTTTAAAACCGTAGGCATTGTGCCATAAATGTAAGCGTGTGGAGTTCCTTCAGGACCTCACGTTCCTGAGCTCCCGTGTGTTTCCTTGGGCTTGACAGACAAGTCTACATTATGTTAATTATGTATGTGATGTGACTTCAGATGGATTTGATTGTGTTCATTGGTCCTGCTGGTGACAATAGCAGATTGTCAAACGTAGATAGATTTTTACAGCCCGTATAACCTGAAATTTAAAAGGACTAGTTCACCAAAAAAATGAAAATTCAGTCATCATTTACTCATCCTGAGGTTGTTTCAAACCTGTATAAATGTATTTGTTTCGCTGAACACAAAGGAAGATATTTTGAGCAATGTTTATAAACAAACAGATTTGGGGCACCATTGACTTCCATTATATATTTTTTTCTTACATTGGAGGTAAATGGTGCCCCTACTTCTCGTTTGATTAGCCTACATATATTTTACTCTGCAGCAGCAGCAGAACAAAGAAATGTATACAGGTTTGAAACAACTTGAGGATGAGTAAATAATGACTTTCATTTTTGGGTAAACTATCCCTTTAAAAGATAACAGATGTGTGCTAAAACTTTTAAAGATAATAATGTGTGTGGTAGAAAATTGATGCAACAAAAAAAGACGCTAACCTGCTTTTTTTAGCCTTAACACCACATTTATAAAATGTCACATGACACTTATACTGATATTTATTTATAAGCCCACTGCAGACAGCCGAATGTCTCTTGGGAACCATGCTGTCATCCCAAAAACATCATCTTTGCAGGAACGTGTCATGATGCCCTGCAGGCCACTACCGCAGTAAACACAATCACTCCAGCGTATGAGGAGCTCTCCACCGCCTTGATACGACTTGGGCCGCTGCGTCGATATATCGATTCGACATAACCTGCCTAATGGACCACGATGCGACTCCGGCGCCACTAGGGAGTGAAAAAAATTACAAGCGGTTTGATTTTATTTGATGTTACATTAAAAACACGCAGAGGCGCTACATATCATCTGCCTTTATTCCGACCCCAACACATTTATTCTGGAGGTAGTGCATGAGAGATGTGAAGATGAAAATGTGAGGATTTGTTGGAATATAAAGTGAGTCATCGCTGCAGGCTTCTGAAGGAGTGTGAGGAGGTAAAGATAGCACATCTGTTGCTGGAGGATCTAAAAATGTACACAATTATACTAACAGATATATTTGTGTTATTGTTTCACTTACAGATGAATTTTTCTCAAAAATTAGCAATACGCACTTTAGATTGTACTGTGAGCTCACCCTCCCACTCCGAAGTGTTACTAAACTCGATGGAAAAGCTAACCACGCCAAACTAAACTAAACCGTGGGGTACTATGCAATGGAAAAGCGCCATTTGTTTTTGCCAGGGGGTCCAAAAGTGTGGAACAAAACTCTAAAACACCCCTTAAGTGTTGATTGCAAAAGAAAATGACTTTAAAATTTAATTTAAATTTGAACAGAAAGTGACAAGAAATGTTATAATATAAAAATTGTAAAACTTTTAAGTCAATATCGCACGGGTATATTTTTAGCAATAGCCAACAATTCTTTGTATGAATCAAAATTATAGATTTGTTTGCCGAAAATCATTAGGATATTAAGTTAAGATCATATTCAAGAAGATATTTTGTACATTTTCTGCCGTAAATATATAAAAAATTATTTTGCATTTGAAATGTGTATTGCTAATTTTCAAATAGTTCAAAGCTTATTTATGATCAAAGCTTTTAGATGATGCATGAAATTCAATTAAAAAAATTGACCCTATATGACAAGGGGGTCACAAAAAGTCAGATTACCTTGCATGCACTGGTGCACAAGATACTCCTGAAACCATCTCAAATCATGCTGAAATAACATCAGATTTTGTGTTGTGCATTGAGGCTCATTAAAAAAGGGATTCCTATAGATTTAGAAGATATTTGCAGAATGTTTATTACATTTCAGAATGAATATTACCCAATTCTAAGATCATAATGTGCAAGGATGTATTACGTCAAAGAGGATTTCAGGTAGGATCCCTGAAGCTCTAAATGACGCTCCCCTTAAATCCCATTGACTGCTAAGTGGCTTATCTAGTCCAGTAAGTAACTCCAGGATCTTGGTTTAATTGAGACGTCTGAAGCTGTGCTGAGCTCAGCCCTGAAGCCTCTCTATCGTCATCGTCTCCAAATCATTCGCTTTCGAATGTGTAGACGCTGAGACAGATACCCAAACCATCTGTCCACAGTCTCATTGACTAGAATCAAATACGTTTCAAGCAAAATGTGACTCAGTCTGTGAAAACCCAGCTGATGTATTTTTTTATATAAAATCATCCTAGAACATTATAACCTTGATTTTTTTATATTGACTGAGTAAAATAAATCCTTTTTATGCTTCCAATTTTCAATTGGTTGAGATCAGATGCCTTAAACTTTTCTTAAATGTGACCCGTGCTGGCAAAATGAGTCGGAATGAGCTAATTTTAAAAAAATGAGTTGACATTCTCTATTAAAATAACTTCAAAACGATGTATGATTTGTTGGAATCTGATAAAAAATGACAGACCTGTTTGAAGTTAATGGAGTCAGTTTTGAGAAAAATGTAGTTAAAGATTTTGGTTCAAAGCAAAATCACTGCATCCATACCTTAAAATCACGAAGAAAACTTTTTTCTTTCTTTTATTGTTTGATTGTCACTGAGACAGACAGCTTTAATATAATCTTACATATCAAAAATGTTTTCCCAACAGTTAACCAAACATTCACTTAAGACATAACAGATTATATCTGCATGAAAACTGTAATTCTGTCTATATGTTTATATATCCGGGTCGTGCACATGCCCATATGTGTGCATCCTTCGGATCTGTCAGTCAGCGCGAGGAAGAACGTTTTCATGTCTTATCGCTCTTAACTCTTTTCCCGCCATTGACAAGTTATCTCGTCAATTAAGAGAAAAAATTTATCTGCCAATGACGCTTTCCTCCCAAGTTTTTACGGTAATCTGTAATTCCACTATTATCCACTAGATGGCACTCTTACCTAATTTATAAAAATCTGAAGCAAACACTAATTTTTAAATATTTAAACTCAGTGTATGTTTTGATAATCGTTCTGAATCCAATCTCTAACTAAACTCCTTTACAAAAATGCAATTTTGCTCAAATTTTGTTATTTCTAAAAGAAACCTACCCATATTTAAGAGGTTATACAAAGAGAACAAATGAAGATAGGATGAAAATTTTTCCCGTATAGCAATGAGATGGCTAGACAAGAGTTTAATGTAGCCTCCTTATATTTATGAAAACCTCAATTTCGACCAAAATCGACAACTTATAATTTCTTATAAATTGATATAAGAACAAATGATCTAACTTGGTTACAAAAGACACATTCAAGCAAAGACAAACTTCAAGGTTCCCACACTTAAGTTAACTTCAAATCCAATAACTTTTCAAGGACTTTCCAGGTCCAATACCCTCAAATTCAAGGACTAAATGTGGGGACACATTTCAAGTGACAGCAAGTTTACATCGAGTTCCCTTTTAAGATACATTGTTACAGTTCCCCTTTAAAGGGAACTCGCGCTGCGTCACTGCGGTGACACTTTGGGGACGCCTCCAGGAGTAAGTGCGTCTGAATGTCTATATCAAATTCAACCAATGATGAGGCTTAACGACAAAGACAGGGTGATGCGGGAGCTAGGAAGTATATCGCTATCTGAAATATTGCCAAAGACGGCATTACAGGGACGCAGGAAGTATGGCAAGGGAGACGCAGCGTCTCGTTCCCTTCTCAGGGAACAACAGTTACATACGTAACCCGAGACGTTTTCATGTGTCAAACACAACTATGCAAAAAAAATCTTTTTGGTATGAATCAACATTCGCATACAGAAGATATAAGCATTTAAAGCCAACAGTTTAGCACGTGTGCTTAAAAAGTCTAGAATTTTGATGATATTATCCTACACTACACAGGGAATAATATGAATTATTTTCCCAGAAAACTTCTTGCATAAAATTGATTCAAGCACTTTCAATGACCTGCATCTATGCATGTTTTCAAAAAACCTCCCAGGGCCTTGAATTTTTCCCACTAGATTCACAAACTTTCAAGGATTTCAAGGACCCGTGGGAACCCTGAAACTTGATAGAGATTGTGATAAGCATACTCACTTAATGTGAATTTTCCGAAAAATCACATTTCACAAATGGTTTCCTGTAGCTCAACAAGTCCAGCAGGACGCCACCACCATCAAAGTCATGCCTTTGTTTTCCAGAAATAAAAACGCATACCGTGAATGCACTATAAGTCACAAGATAAAAGCATCTGCCAAATGCATAAAAGTAAGGCGTAGCTGAAAAGAGCAGTACCTCTCAGATTCAGACACATGAAAGCTTGCTTCTCACTTAAAATGGTGGCAAGGGCGATATAATAATCAATGAAACATTGCAGTCACTGTAATTGGGAAGCACTTTACTAAGATAACCTTGGCCTTTAAAATAAAGAGGAAACCAAATTCATGTGTCCACCAGCATTGCATTGGAGAAACTTTATCACCTGCATTCCGAAATTGACAGAAATACATCTAATGACGGAGAATTAAACTCAAACCTGTTTTATATAAAAGCCTCATGCACCTTCACAAGAAAGTGGGAAACCAAACTCTGTCATCGATTTGTCTTTGTATCCAAGGGCACGTCGCCTCGAACATTTACTCTGCCAAATATTTAGCCGCAGCTCCCAATGGATGATATATTAGAGCTATAATTGCACATTTATATCCTTACTCAGCTTCCTATGAATTCAAACACTTACAATGCCATCAGCTCTCACTATGCAAAAGTCGACCTCACGCCATGATTTCAAGCGACATGCATTCAATGCAAAAAAAAATCGACCAGTCATAGTCATTACGGATTATTGTTTTGGATCGTGATTTTATTATAAACTGACCCAAAACTAAAAATAAAAAAAATAAAGACAAATGTGAAAACATAAACTGTAAAAAAGACTTTCATTACAAAAAAAAATAATTACCTAAAATATGGGCGATTGATGACATCATTTGGAGTCAGAGTCTGCGAAGTAGTGATCGTAACATAAGGTAGAACTGCGATATTAAGGCCCCGCCCATTTCCCGTATGACTCAAATCACAAACACACAAATAATCTAATAACCAACTTAACCAAACTAAAACACTTAAAAGGACATAAAAATTATATGAAATATGTATTAGAAGTGTAATTAGATTTTTAAATTTGCCTCGCGTCCCAGCCGTTTACATAGAGAAGGCATGGATTATGATCTATACTGTGGCCAGCCACCAGGGGGCGATCTAAATGTTTTGGCTTCACTTTTCCGAACTTGTGTGGCATGCTTGTGTAAAACTAATAAGGATGTAACAATTGGCAAAAACAAGCCGGGAACTAGTTTACTGGTGTTCATTTAGCGCATGGTTAGGTGTGGTATTTGCATCACTAAAGAAATGCATCACATCACAACATGTTTGGCAATTGCATAAATTGCGTAAAACATAGTGCTAGCAATGTCAAAGTCATATGGGTTTGATTCCCAGATAATGCATGCGTTGCTTAAAGATGCAGCCTTGAAACGTCACTTGGATAACAACGTCTGCCAACAGCTTAAAATGAAAAAAGCACTTGAAGTCAAAATGTTTTTGGGTCTTCGATGACCTAGAACATCCTAATTTTAAAGTTTCTGTGATGTAGCTCATCCTAGAAAAATCCGTCTAAGGGTTGAAAGTGATGCACCGGCACAGAAAGACCAATTTGCTCCTTTTACGGCTCTGATCAAATCAGATCTGAGTGTTGCTGGAGCAGCATGCAATCACGGCTCAGCCACTTCAGTTTAGGGTACTGACAACTATTTTGGAGGGGAAAAAATGAAAGAGACATAGCGATAAAAAAGTCTTTCTCTGTGATCGAAAAGCAGAACTCGCTACCAAAGAAATAAAAAACAACAACTTGATATTACTGCGATCGTGATAGAAAGCAGAGTTGCTTTCAGTGGACAAAAAATAAAAAAAAAATAAAAATGCAATAATGCAGCAGACAGGTGCTACAGAGACCATCTGTTTTCAATAACTGTTTGATGTTATTCCAGGTACAGGATGAAAAGGTGTAAAACAGATCTAAAAAATACCTTAGGGATCACCAGCTTTTCTGTTTTGTCTTTCGCAACCCGCATTTACCGCAGTAATTACAGTAAGCATCGCTGTCACCCAATCATCTTCACATTTACACGTCCTACAGCATTCTCTGGGTCCTTTAAAATAAATAACACCTTGTAAACCTCCTTAAAAAATAAGTCATACGACCAGGAACTAGGAAGGGAAATAAACATTACTAGCCACTTAATCTAAAATATGATGAGATTCAAGGCCTCAGCAGGAAGAGTGATATGATTGGGTATAGCAGCATGAATATTTATGAGATCATACATTAAATGATTGAATGATGTGTATTCAGAAGTTTGGATGGAACTTATGAGGTAAAGACATTTTATAAAAAAAAAAAATGTATTTATTGAACTGATGCTTGTAGCCAAAGCACAGTCCCTCCAGAAATGCGATTATGTGATTGCATGATTTAACGCATTATCAACCCAAGTCTGCATATTATTTATGCAGGGATGCATTTTTTCAAATACACCGCACTTTCGCATGCAAAATATGCGGGGCTTGCATGATTTCATAATCCCCGCATTTTCATCAAATTAAGTCTTAACGTCTTAATATGGACTGTGATTTTACTATCATTAAAAAAAATCCCTACACATGCATCATCTTCTGCCTATTTTTCTAGAAAAAAACCCCCGGCTCTGATGGCAGTATCTTTGCATTGCACCATGAGATGTCATTTTTAAATAATGCCCGTCAACATTGCATTTTATTATTATTGTCATGTGTTGTGTGGATTTTTTATATGGACATAAAAAATGCGTTGAAATGAGGACTGAAATTACGTGTCCTTCTCCTCCCACTGTGGTTCGAGACCGAGTCTTTAAAGGGACAAGTCCAAGACGAGTCCAAGAAAGCAGAAATCGACATGAGACCGACTCGAGTACCACATCACTAGTTATTACATCAGATGGTTATGCCAAAGTACCGAATGATCAACATAGTACTTCAAAGAGTACCATAGTAATTACATGCTACATTGCAGCATGTCTAATTTGGTATTACCATGGTACTACAGTAAAAACACTACACAAAGTATACTTTTATAAGGAAACAAGAGGCTATTTCTGAGTAGCACTTTAGTATCCCATAATGCACTCTGCTGGAGTCACTTATCCAATTATAACTAAAACATTAGATGCCCAAATATGTCACAGTAGGTGTCGACTGCCCTAACAGCACAAAGAGAGCTTTTGAACGATGCTGTAAAACTGCAGCGGAGGTCAAGGTGTAAACCAGCGGTTCTCGTGTTAAACGGTACGCTTACGGGTCTCCGAGCAAGCTGGATTGGAGGAGTCAACATTAACCTTGTAGCTGAACCTTGGTTGGCTGGGGATGAGACAAGAAGCTTCGCACTGTAGGTCAGTATGTAACACACGACTCCCCAATGGGTCTAATGTCCTCAAGGTTATTTCACACCATAGTCTCTGCTGGACCAGATAAGGATGTATGTGTGTGTGAGTCTGTGTGTGTGAAGAAAAACCGTGCTGTGTTTCAACACGAGTAAAATAAAATAGCAGCGAATTAATGCACAGGAAATACTGCCGTCAGTGCCGTCAAACAATTAGTCGTGATTAATCGCATACAAAATAAAAGTTTGTGTGTGTACTGTGTATAATTATTATGTATATATAAATACACACACATACATGTATACGTTAAAAGTTATGTATATATCTTTTTATTTATATATAATATCAAAGTATTGCTGGGCAAGGATTAATCGCGATTAATCGCATACAAAATAAAAGTGATTTTTTTTTTCATAATATAGGCGTGTGTGCTGTGTGTAATTAATATGTATATATAAATAGACACACATTCATGTATTTAAAAACATTTACATGTGTATATATATTTATTTATATTTTTATATATTCTATATTATATATAAACGAAAAATGGATGAATAAAAATGGACAAACATACGTGTGTGTGTGTGTGTGTGTGTGTGTGTGTGCTTAAATATACATCATAATTACACACACATATTATGCAAACATGCACTTTTATTCTGTTTGCAATTAATCGCGATTAATCGCTGTCCAGCACTGTATAAAATATATGAAATATAAATAAATATATACACATGTAAATGTTTCTTAAAAACATACATGAATGTATGTGCACTTAGATATACATAATATTTTTACACACAGTACACACACACATTATTGAAACACAAACCTTTATTTTGCATGCGATTAATCGTGATTAATCGTTTAACATCCCTTATTCAATTATATTCAATATCCAGAAATAATGCCTTTAAGCACATACTGCTAACACCTCAAAATACCACTGTATCTTTTTAAAAGGCAGTTGTACACCAGAAAGATGATTTTTATTAACTCCTTCTTTATTAATCTATTAAAATTGAATAATTTTAGTCATTTTGTACCACATCAGTAACTTCTGCTTGAATTCCTGGCAGCTCTTTTTGTTTCCCTTTATCTGCGACCACAGGCACGAACACTGGCAGCCTCAGTAAAGGGGAGGCTGTTTTTCCTTGGCATACTTCATTATTTTAGGGGATACGCTCTGTTGAACTCACTCTTATTGTCTGCCCGGTGGCCATGGCAGACGATTGGGTTTTCAGTGGCAAGAAAAACCTATGAACAAAATGACATTTGAAAAGACAGAGGAACAGGCCCCGGGCATCGTCCTCAATAAACTTCAGACATATGATGACAAATCGCACAGTGCCTCAATATTACAGCATCTAGACTTTTTAAATTTATGAGTATTTCATATTGTATGCAGGGCTGTTACGAGTGTTACTTGTTACTATCGCACATTTGATACTTTAGTGCCAAATTTATAGTATGGACTTACTTACTTTTGTCTTTTCAAAATACCCAGATATGATACACTTACATGTCCTTTAAAGGCTGAAACTCAAATGCAGTAAGCTGTCGTGATTTTTACGACAGGTACTGTAAGTGGCTGCCACAGATTCAGATTAATGCACTTTCTTGTTTTGCAAATCACATGCATATTTCTTTTCCTGAGAGAATAATTTGCTTCATATTAGTGCTTCAAGTTGTATTTCAGCTCATTCATTAGAGCACAACCACGTCTGTGGTTTATCTTCCGACTATTTAAATTTAATGAGCAGCAATATAACGGGAATAAAGAAGGTTTCCAAATAATCCTAATAGCACTACAGCATGGGACCTGTTTGACTTTAAAGGATTAGTCCACTTTCCTAAGAAAATTTCCTGACGATTTACTCACCCCCATGTCATCCAAGATGTTTATTTCTTTCTTTCTTCTGTCAAAAAGAAATGAAGTTTTTGAGGAAAACATTCCAGGATTTTTCTTCATATAATGGACTTCAATTGAGCCCAAAATTGAGTTCCAATTTGCAATTTCAAAGGGCTCCAAATGATCCCAACCGAGGCATAAGGGTCTTTACTAGCAAAACGATCGTCATTTTCACCAAAAAATCCACACTTGTATATAGGGGTCGACTGATTATCAATCTGGACGATTATTTACGTCGATATTAAGCATTTAGCCAATTAGCGACAACGGTCATTTTAAAAGCCGATTTGCAGATAAAACAAGCTAATTTTGAAATTCATTCAAATTGTTTAGTTAATCGTTATATCTATAGGATAGTTAATCCATGGATGATTAACTGAATAGTTCTACTATTGTACGCAACAATTAAATCATCAGAACATTTTTTATTTATTTAATTCAATTACATTTTATTTAGTTTATGGGTGCTTCCTGGTCTTTTTTGTTATTAATATGATTGTTATAAATTAAAATGTTTCAAAGCATTGAAAGTTTTTGTCAGAGCCTGGGTCTTAATCTTTACATTCATTAAAATTTTTAGACCACACGTATCGGCTCAAAATATCGGTTATCGGTCAACTCGATCTGTAATAATTGGCATCGACATCGGCCCTGAAAAACACATATCGGTCGACCTCTTCTTGTAAACTCTAGAGCGGTAGTTTCGCATATGTCATGCGGGACCTTTCAACATGATTACATAATACGTAAGGTTACGTTACGAAAATTATGATTGTATCGCTAGATAAGACCCTTATGCCTCGGTTGGGATCGTTTAGAGCCCTTTGAAGCTCTTTTCGACTAAAGAAAGAAAGACATAAAAATCAGACATGGGGGTGTGTAAATGACCAAGAAATGTTTTTATGAAAGTGGACTAATCCATTAAGACCCCTATTGTTCACAACAATGGACAACTGTCTCTGCCCCTCATAATTTCTTACCAATAAAATACTGTAGAGCATAGCCTTTATTGTTTCCTACTCTTTGTAAGTTGCTTTGGATAAAAGCATCTGCTAAATGCCTACATGTACATGACAAAACAATGTATTTGTTTAAAAATGACCAAACACTAACAGTATCTCAATTGTGAGTCAGACATTTTTCCTAAGCAATGACAAATAAACTCATTTGAACTACAATGCTTCATTAATCACAGTGATAAACATCTGCTGACTGAAAACATGCAGCATGTGGGAGGGATGGCATTTACTACAAAAACCCTTAAATTTAATGTCCCCACCTCTACGTCACAGCCAAAAAGCAGGCGTTCGATAACATGCGGGAAAAAAGGAAATTTACAGTAAGATCGTACAATTTTGAGTGTATATTTTAATAACGGTTAATGTTATATACTAAAGGGCTCGTTATAGTTGTGCGTAGGTCCTACGGCGTAGCCGCGGCGGCGTAGGATCAGTGTCGGTTTTCATTTATACTTTTGCGTCGTCGTCCGCATCGACATGCAAACACATGCGTAGACCGCTGGTAGGCAGTAACCACGCGTGTAACTACAGTAGCAGCGCGTACGTCAAAGAAGAAGAAGCTTAGCAAGTTAACCCACAAACGAAGAAGAAACAGCAACTTGTTCAGTTGTGTATAATTTGAGAAGACCAGCAATGATGGAAGTAAATAAACAAAGATTTTTGATGCAGTTTCAGTTAAATCACTCCTCTAACAAACGTAACAAACGGAAATACCTATGATGCAGTTTTTTTTACCTGACGGGAGGGGTTTTGGTGGACCAATCACAGCGCTTGCGGTCCGCATAGATCTGACGCACTGTTAAAATTTTTCCGTAAGGCTACGCAGAGCTACGCACAGGCTACGGATAATCGGGCTTAACCCTGCTTAATCAGGTGTCATGGGGGCCAATGGGAACTTACTGTAAAATTACCGCCAACAAAACTAACTGCGGTACTTAGGAAAAGATCAACGAGCTGAATATCTCCTCGACGCCTTTCTCGAGGGCTTCATCAAACGTCAAAGTGAGTCATACACTGCTATTGTATTAAATACATCCAACCAGTTATTCATTAAATTAACAGCTTTTGTGTTGCACAGAAGAAAGTAAATCGCACAGGTTGTGTGTGTGACAATGTGCTCCTGTATAGCTCAGTGGTTGTGCTTTGATGGCACAAAAGGTTGTGGGTTCGAACTTAGGAAAGACAAATACTGATAAGAAATGAATAACTTGTAAGTCGCTTTGGATGAAAGCATCTGTCAAATGCATTGAATATGGATTTTTTTGGTAAATATCCCTTTAAAGAGCACATATTTTATTGCTTAGAAATCAACGTATTTGGTATAGTACAATGTCTTTGCGTTGTTTATGGTAAAAAAAAAAAACATTATTTTCCACGTACCGTACATTTTTGTAGCTCCAGATATCCCTGTCTTCCTGAAACTCGCTGATTTTGTACTAAACTTATCAATCTGAAAAGCTCTAATCTATATGTTGTGATTGGCCTGCATTCACTGCAAAAATTATTTTTAAGAAAAAAAATTCTTAGTATTTTTGTCTAGTTATTAGGGATGTGACGAGATCTCGTGCGACGAGATCTCGCGAGATTAAATGTGTATCGCGAGATTTCTTGTGTAGGTGAAATTCTGGCCGTTTCTCAAATAAAAGACTGCATCCTTCGGAGGTCGCATTTTTAAACTGCATTTACTTAATAAAGACTGTCTTTTTAGAGACTACTAACAATTATAAAGTTTACTAATAATTTAGTTAATCGCAAATTGTTGTAATATGCTCACGACTTGCGAATGTGATGCTCAGTTAATGATCTGAAATAAACCTTATGACGTATGCAGCCTGCATTTGCGACCTCCGGAGGAGGCAGTTGCAGGCGCCTTTTTTAAATGATATTCTATGGGCATGGAGCGTTTTTGGCAGTTGCAGGCCCCTTTTTTAAATAATATTCTATGGGCATGGAGCGTTTGCGCGCTGTTTATGCGCGCTGAGCGCCTTGCGGTTTTTGCCGGCGGCCGCAGCACGCGCCTTTGAAGGAGCGCTGAGAGCGGAGAAGCGCCCGACGTCATTCGCGTCTTTCCATTGTCCACTCGAATGAGGGGAGATGCGGGCCTTACGTTGTGGTGATGAGGGAAGTTTACAGTTGCTTTGAAGAAACGGACTCCACTCGCTCACTCTCTCCTGCGTGTTTGTGCACCTCTCACCCTCAAACAAGGTCAGAGCAAGCGTCATCTTTTTAAAGTTTCTGCTAATATGACAGTTAACAGCAAAAGAGCGCACGCTTTAATATTTGATTGACAAGCCAGCTGACTAGGTGGTTGCCTAGCAATATTAAAAGCCGCGTCGACACGCACTGCTCTTTTTTTTAAAAGACAGTGCATCGCGCCTTGCGTTTCCAAGCGTTTAAAGCGTGGTTGGTATAATTAGCCTCTTATAGTGCATGCATTATATTCTGTCTTTTACTGCATTTGCTTTTTTGTTTGGGTTTCCAATAATGTTCGTTTGGGAGCTCGTATGAAGTCTGAGACGTGTTGTGTTTGTCTGTTGTCAGTGTCAGATGTGAAGTCTCAGCAGATTAAACCATCACAGATTAACATGATTTAATGTCTGCATGTTCATTTCTATTGTAAAGAAATGGACGTATATTAAATATTCAAATGGATTTAAACATTGTTTGGCTAAAAAATAAGCGTTTTTCTCCGTCTAAAGTGAAAGTGAAAGTGAAGATAGCATCCGAGAGACGAGTCTACTATCGCCCCCTGCAGACATTTGTTATAATATATACATAATGCTTTTTATTTATAGACCACAAATGTAATGTGTTTATTAATGTAATGTTGTTTAATGTAACTTGGTTTTAATACTTTATTTGAACCAATTATTATTGCATCTTCGTTATTATGTAATTTTAAAGGCTACTGCTCACTTGGGTCTATTTTTATTACCCAAAAATAACAAATTACTTCATTATCAGTTAGTAAAATAATTGTTAGGGGCAGTCCTTGATTAGTTAAAACATTTAAAAAATAACATGATTTCAGTTTCTTATTCATTTATTTTATCATCGAGGGCTTCTTAAAAAGTGTAAAAATATCGTCTCGTCTCGTTCTCGTGAACCCAATCTCGTGTCTCGTCTCGTCTCGTGGATTAAGTGTCTCGTCACACCCCTACTAGTTATCAGTAAAAATATCTACAAATTCTTAAATTATGATGCTTTATCTTTGCAAAAATTTGCACAAAATCACTTAAATTTGATATTTTTGGTCTAAAAACTAGACTTATTTTCTTGGGTCGTTTTGCTCATCAAGAAAAAGCATCTTAATTTAAGAATTTTTTTATATTTTACTGAAAACAAGACAAAAATACTAAGAATTTGTTTTCTTGAAAATCATTTTTTGCAGTGTAAGCTACATTTTTTCATCCCATTGGCAGATAATTTTGCTTGTTTTAAGCACATTTCAAGTCATTTTGCTCATCAAGAAAATACTAATTTATTGATATTTCTACTGAAAACAAGACAAAAATACTAAGTAAGAAAGTCAAAAGTTGTACCTTTTGCATATTGTTAACATGTAATAATACACACTTACACGCCAAAGAAAATGTAAAATCGTGAATCAGATGATAGGTGCTCTTTAATATATACAACCTTTTCGTAAACACAATAATATTCAGAGTATATTTGAAATGATTATTGCTCAAAGGCAATAAAGTTACGTTTGAATGAAATTCAGCTAGCTCACAAGTCAAAGCTACTTCATACCCATAACCCTCATTCAATTACTAGATCCACTTAAAGGAACAAAAGAAACACTTGATGACTAAAGCTATTTTCCGTATGCATGATTTCCCCTCCGCTCCTTTATCGAGCCAATAAAACAATAGTATCACAGAAAACCATGCACACACCGCTAGGTGACTGACAGCTTTTTTATACCTCCAAGGTTCAATGACTTAAAAAAGTGACTTTCATTGTGGCTGTTAATTAACTCCATTCAGTTCATTCACTTTGGTGTCATTTTGTTAAAATGTGTGACAGGTGTGCTTGCAGCCTTACCAAAGCCTTTCCCGGGTGGACTGCACACGTCACAAAATGCCAAAAGTGTGTGCTTTATT
Organism: Misgurnus mizolepis; assembly: GCA_025389145.1. NCBI lineage: Eukaryota > Metazoa > Chordata > Actinopteri > Cypriniformes > Cobitidae > Misgurnus > Misgurnus mizolepis. The sequence goes on from JAIFKI010000004.1 coordinate 15,336,543, forward strand.
TCATTGTATAAAAACTATAAATCTGCTTCAAAGCAAGCCATGCAACCAAAACAGACAAGTACGTATTTTTGACATAGTGTAATGCACTCCACGGCAAGCTAATGCTTCATGACAGAAGCGCAGTACGGGCCCCTAAAACACGATTCTGCCGTCAGCACCTGTCTTGTGAAGCAAGCGCTGTGTTGATGGGAACCTGAGTCATCCGGTCTGTTTTACGTGACCCACCTTTGTGATGTCAGACAGTGGCGGACTGCTATAATTTACAGGGGTCTTGAAAGGTCAAAGCTTCTCGCTCCATTTATATCCACAGAAAACAGATGTAGCTGTAGTGCATGTGGAGATGTCTGCACATTTGCAATCTATATTATATTATATTATATTATATTATATTATATATTAAATTATATATATTAAGCGTATATTATATATAAAATCTTAATTCGAGAGAGAAAAGGGAGGTGACCGTATTGTTTTATTCCCCACTGTTTTTGCGTAGAAAATATGATTTGAGTTTATAATACCCTGACCTTTAGTGGGGCATGTTGTCACATTGTGGGCTAACATTACACAATGGGACTACGCCAATTATATAGTATTTAATAGCCAATTATAAACAATTTTATTACTTTTGAGCTAATAGCAATCATAAGTTGTTTATTAATAAAGAAGGGGTTTTTAACCAATCAGCTGTAAGGGGCGTGTCTACTAACTAACATCGTTGCCTGGGTTGCGTATGTGTGGGGCGGGTCTATGCAAAAAAGGTTCAGATTATATTGGGGTAGGGGCGTGTTTGTTTAGGTGATTTCAAATGTCAACATCGGCTTGCAGAGATCATGCACCCCGCCTTTAATATTGCTGAGGGAAAACAGCTGTTTGACGCAAATAGCATTGATAAACTATGTTAGATAGCACAGGTAGTTTCGATTACGGAGTAACAGGTTGCATTAGATCAAATTAAATTATTAGCAATTTCATTTAATACAGCAGAATAAGAAATCGATAAATATAACAGCTGCTTGTGGCACTAGACAGCAAACCCATCCATCATTCAGGGTGAGCGGGGGATTGTGAGGTATCATCTTACTTGAAATAAATTAAATTAACGGTCGTGTGGAAACCATCCGTTCATGAACCCAAGTCTCATGCTTAATAAGGCCCGTAATGCAAACCTCTCAGCATGCCATGGGAACGCGGTCAAAACACCTTAGGACCATTTGCACATCACTTTGATACAGAGAAGGGGCTCGAATTAGGATTAAACTTTTAAATTAGCATGGACAAATTCGAGTCCCGCCCTAACTTTTTAACTTTTTTATTTAAGAAGCAGTTTCACTAGGATATAAATCATGGTGGGAAAATAAGACGATTTTTACATCCGTTTCATTGAGACTTTAATCCATCTGGCTTCTTTGATACAGACACCCACCGCAGGACAAACCTGAAGCGGAGGTCTTCATCAATCTCTCTCTTTACCAGTGATAAGATCAGATCAAGACGGCGAGAAGGGATCTACTTCAGATTTAATAACCCATGAAAAGCACCAGCTAAACCTGCAAAACGCATAAAGCTTATTTTCAAGGCAACCGATGAGTTCCCATTGTCCGTGTGGGGTCTGAGGTGATGCCATGGGAAGATCTTTCTTTCCATGTTTAAAAAACTATAGGGAAAAATAATGACATTACAGACAGGGGATGACCATAATGGATACAAGAGACATCTCCTATGAGTTCAAACCTGAAAGCGATGGAGCTGAATATGATCCGAGCCAAGTAAAACCCGTGGTCCTCAAACTAATCGCATTAGCTACATCACTGCGGTTTGCGCTTGTTGCTGCCTGCATCAGGACCACCAACCTCTCTCATACAGTAACTACTCATATTGCCAGTGTATTTATGTCTCCAAATCACATCACTTTTTTTATTTAAATAAATAATTTAATGGTGTCCACTTTGCCCAGAGATATATTAAGACTGAACATGCACAGTTAAACACTTTGTGTGTACGAAATGTTAAAGGGACAATAAGTGGGATTTACCCCCATCTAGTGGTGAAATTTTATTTTGCTCTCAAGCACCTCGCTTTTCCAAATGCGTGTGGCAACTACGGTAGCCGTTATGTGATCACGGATCTCCTTGTCCGTTTCAGCTAGTTCACGTGTTCTGAATGAAAACGCATTGTGGAAACGCGTTGGTAGGCTAGTGCTTTTTGTACCTCTTCAATATGGCGTAACGACATGGAAGCCTCTTTGAATTTAATTGTTCAATATAAATAAAGAGAAGAAATTCTAAGCTTACAAAGAAAAGTCAGATCGTTGGCAGAGGTCATCTGACACCAACGAGGACATATTTATGAATAAAGACATTGATTTTTATTAATAAAATACTTCAAATCCTACTTACAGTTCCTTTAAAACAATGGTATATATATGATAACTTAACCCTTTCCTCGCCATTGACTAGTTCTCATCAATTAAGAAAAAACATTTGCATTAAAAAAATATGTTCCTGATGAGGTTGTGTTAATCTGTAATACCGCGATCATCCACTAGATGAGCACTTACACAATTTATAAAAAACTGAAGCAAAAAATGATTATTGTTTTGATAATCTAATCTCCAACAAAATTCCTTCACAAAAATTCAATTATTTCAGCTTTTTACTTTTAATGCTGGATTCACACAAAACGCGGTAGAGGCGGCAAAAACGCGCTATTTGCGCATAGTCGGATGCTTGAACATTTTGAGTTTACTCACTTCATTATCGCGTGAAATTCTAGTCATTCAAGACATTCAATCGGAAAGTTGCGTCAAGAGAGGAGCTCCTGCGACTCGGCTCTCTTCCTGTAATCACGTCACTACTAGAGCAAACTCCTAATGGTAAGTTGAGATTTTTCAACTCGCGCGTTTCACGCAGCAACGCTCAATTTACGTCATTCGCATGAGGCGAATTTGTGTCTACCGCACCGTGCTAAACGCCTCATTCGTGAGACCTCCAGACACGCGTAAACACGTCTTTACATTGACTTAACATTGAAATCATTCGTGCCAGACGCTCTATTCGCATTTGGTGTGAACGCAGCATAAGAGTTTATAAACAGAGAAATTTCTGTTTGCTTGTTTGTTTATTTATTGTAGGGGTGGGCCGGTTTGTATTTTTTTTTTACCGCGGTCGGTAATCAACAAATTCCCGCGGTTTTGCGGTTTATTGGCAAGACAATGAGTTAAATAACATGATTTATCTATCTTCAATACAAAACACGTGCAAATTACTTAAGGAACATGTATAGTGAATATTATTTCCTTCCACATTTCTTCAGTTTCAACATTCAACAACTTGAACAATTAATATTATCAAATAAAAAAAAATGTTAACGCATTGTGCGTGTCCACACGTCTTACAGACATTTCGCCACTTTTCTATCCTTAATTTGTGAATAGCCTGTAAATGACGCAAATTATTGCTGCCCTGATGGTCTGGTAAAATAACCATTTGTATGAGAAATCACTTGTACTGCATATGTGTCCGTGCTTGAGTATAACTGGGAAGCTGCACTGAGACGCGTGTGTGTGCGCAAGATGACGCGGTCGGTCTGTCTCGCGCGCGCCCGGGCAGTCCGCGTCTGTCTCGCGCGTGCCTGGGCAGTCCATTGTGGCTGTTAATTAAGCTCTCAGATAGCTCTATTAGGGTGGGGGATTTTAAACAAGTGGTTTTGCACCTATTTGGCTCCCCCTACTGGCTTAACTTGCAATCTCATTACTGATTGGCTGACTTTGCTGCCACTCAAAAAATGTAGCCAATTATTTTAAAGTGGAGGGGCAGTGAGATGCCTGTGATGTCATAAGCATCAGTTTTTCAGATTGGGCCGTTTTCTGGCTGACATTTCTAAAAGAGGAATTTCTATGAGACTGAGATGTTTAGCACTTTTTGTATGTTCGTGAATGCGGGTACACTACCATTATTCAACAAAGACAAGGTAAAAATAGTTTTCATTCTCTGTCCCCTTTAATTAATTTAGAAATTGTTTTATGAAAGCTGACTACTGCAGCAGTTTATAATGTAATTTTAAATAACTCAATATCTCAGCGGAGCACAAACTGTGCACAAGCATACCTGAAAGTAATTCTAATACAAGGCACAATCTTATTTAATATCACATACTGTGTCTTTTTATCTCGCTGGCATTATAAAGCAAGCTTTCTGTTTTATCAGCGATAACAATCGAAGAGTCTCCGCCTACAGCCCTATCAGTTTATCAAGGACAATGATAATCTTGTCTCTTATGTCTATCTGCCTTACAAGGTCTTACGGAGGACCGCTTCACCGCTTTGGAGGTTAAAAGAGGAAGCAGGTCCTTTAACTCTCTGTCACGAGAACTATAAGAGATGGGTCCAGGTTAAGTAGGTTCCTGCAAAGAGTACCGACCACCCATATCTTCTGGTTCCAGTCATGGCACCATGGGCAATCTGTCAGCCTGTTGTGGTTTAATTCACGTTACACTCATGTACAAGCGTCGCTCGCGCCTCTGTACTTTCCGGCATCGATCCGTTGCGTGTTGTAGAACAGGTGTTGGGTTGTAAATCACAGGTGCCACAGCGAACTGTCGAGGACATTTATCATCTTAAAAACAGTGATGTGGCGTACGTTGAACGAATGCTAATCTATAAACGCCCTCTTAATCGCGGCAGACTGATTGATTGATGCCATAAAGAAATACAGTTTGTCGTAAACCAGCCTCTTACTGTTTGAAACATCAGGATCAATTCAAATCATTCTGCAATTTTAGGCTACGTTAGACGACTTTCCCTGCAGACAAAAACAGCTTAGATCAGTCTAAGATTGTGTGCTGGTTTAGACTTGTTTTTTTTTATCTGAAAAGCAATGAAGGACGCAAACGTGTCAAAAATCAATGTGCAAAATCTGTCACTGAGACTGTACATTTAATGCACCCTTTAGGTGTACTTTTTGAAAAGGTACCACCCTAGATTTTGTACCTTTTGTATATAATCATCCAACGGATCAGTCTGATCAGGTTCAGAGATCATCCAAGACAAGCAAACCTTTCAGCAGTGGTGGTTTTCACACAGGGGCATACAAGGGGATCAGTAATCTTTATTAGAAAGCTTTTAGATGGCATTTGAAAAGATAAAAGAGACGGACGTGTCTGACACAACTTCATTTACCAAATCCATTTATCATCTTCTCCAGTGTTCATCGAAAGGTCACCTTTATTCATATTGGCAGCGGTTTCCATGTCCAAGCAGTCGTGGCAGAGATGGATCTGTACCGATGTACTGAACTGATCCTAGAGGACATCTTACAACTTGTCATTCGGCAACAAACATATTTTACAGTGCACATCCCAAACATGTAAATGCTTTACTAGATGTTCAATTTAAATTGACACATGCATACATCTCATTGCATACTCCTCAAGTCTCAGCATATAGAAACGTATTAAAAAAGGTGGTGATATCAGAGGCCAATTTAGCACAGAAGAAAATGTTTCATTATGTTGATAACTGTACGAGAAAGCAATACCACGTGGGAGTACAACAGATCTTAAATTATTCACTTGTGGATTTATTTATAGTTTTTTAACTGTGTGAAATGTCACCACAAATCAAACAGGGTTGAGTGACTGCAGATGGGAAGGAGAGTGCTGCCCTACAGTGCCACCTGGTGTTCTTCATATCACAGTACAGCATAATTCACAAGATTACAAATGCTGATACCAATGAAACAATACATAGTAGACTCTACACTGTAATACATGTCATTTATTTTAGCTATCAATAAGCGTTTAACATGAGCTGACAAATAGAAACAAGAGTATATCGGGCTCGTGCCTACATCAATAATCATTTTGTGTGCGTTTATGCCTACCATCCATTGCTTTATGTGATGTTTTTAACAATGCTGTTTTAAGAATTTGTGAGAAATTTGTCAATAAATGGCAATTTAGGCTAAATCAGTAAGACAATAATGTATATGATATGTGATATCACACACACACACAACCACACAGTACCCGTCAAAAGTTTTGATACACTCGATTTGTTTTAAATTGATCTGAATTGTTTAATTTGAAGGTGTATGGTTAAATGCTTGAAATTACTGTTATAGACAAAAATATAGCTGTGCCAAACAGATTAATTTCTGTTATTAGAAAACTAAAATTTATTTTAAAACATTATTTAACAAAAATCTTCAAATCATCCTAAGGTGAAACTTCAAAAGCTTCTTGATTAAATGAAACGAGTACAGTTTTGCAATTTCTAGACAAAGAGTGACTGCATAAAGAGGATAAAATATAACAGATGTTTTATTTATTTCGGACGCTTTTAGTCACCAACATAATTATTTATATATATATTTAATGCATTGTCTTGATAAGCAAAATGACAAACATATCAAATTTAAATGAATTTGTGCTTAAAACAAGCAAAAATGTCTGCCAATGGGATAAAAAAGTAAGTTTACTTGAAATAAGTTTACTTTTTTCTTAAACACTTAAGAAAAATTTGGCAGATTTGGTTGCTTTTTTTAAGCACCAATCCACTTAAATGAGACATTTTTTTTGTCTAAAAACTACACTTTTTTTCTTAGGTCATTTTGCTAATAAAGAAAATACATCTTGATTTAAGAACTTTTTGGTTATTTGTACTGAAAACAAGACAAAAATACTAATTAAGAAAGTACTTTTTTGAAGTGTACTGTATGATTTTTGTCTTGTTTTCAGTAAAAAGATCAAAAAATTCTTAAATTAAGATGCTTTTTCTTGATGAGCAAAACGACCCAAGAAAATAAGTCTAGTTTTTAGACCAAAAATATCATATTTAAGTGATTTTGTGCATAAAACAAGCAAAACAATCTGCCAATAAGCAAAAAATCATGAAAAATTTCCTTAAACACACAAAAAATTTTTTGCTTGTTTTGTGTACAAAATCACTTAAATTTGATATTTTTGGTCTAAAAACTAGACTTATTTTCTTAGGTCGTTTTGCTCATCAAGCTTAATTTAAGAACTTTTAGATATTTTTACTGAAAACAAGACAAAAATATTTTTTGCAGTGTAGCATGCTGACCATTTCCTATTTTTATTTGCTTTAAGATCTTTAAATCTTGAAATACTCAAATACCAAAGTTTAATCAAATTCACTTCCATTTGCAGCAACTATCATCTATTTCAAGTATCTACTCTATATACCTTGGTCACATATGCAAGTCAGCACAACTCAACAATAGTGTTTAATATAGTACTAAAGTAAAGGTTTATATTTGGAAGGCATAAAACAATGTCCTAATTCAGGTATCTGCACTCATTGGTTTCTAAATGATTGCTCTTTAAATATTCACAATTTGATCTCCACCATTCCTGTACAAATTTGGTTAAATCGCTGTCCCAGAATATAAAATATTAGTAGGTAAAAATTGCACAGCCTTTCTACTGTATAAATCAGAACGTGGTGACAACCAGATTCATTTTAATATCCCAAAAAGATGTGATTTTTAATGCCATGCTTGGCTCTGATCTCTGAAAGTCATGGATAAAGAATGCCATCTAGTGTGAGAACAGATAACATCACTGCCAACACTAACACAGCACACTATAAGTCAAAGTTATCTGTGAAAGGGAGGAAGACAGCTCGCAGAGTTTAGGTTAAACACCTTTATCATATCAGATGAAAACAGGGTTTTAGTTAAAAAGTTACAGAAGATGCCAAACACCACTGACTTCATGAGCCAAACTCTCTTATTTAGTTTACTCCAAGTTCATGCAATTCCTAACTGGGTAGATGTATAGAATTCCCAAAGAAAAAATTCTATAAATAACAAAACAATTTATTGGCTATTAAAAAAAAAACATCTGCAAATCCAACAAAGATGTTTTAAAAAAGGAGGCTGTGTAGACAATCCCCATCGTCTCTTGTGCTCTGAATGAAACCTTTATCTGCATAGATAGTCAAATTACAGGTTACTCTGGGTCTACTGCCAGCCGGCCTGTCTGTCCATTTAAAGAGATCAATACCTTCACTTCTCTGAGGACATCAGTTGTTTTCTCTGCCTTCCAATACGCTTTCATTCAATGAAAGTCTATTGTGCTACATTTTCACTTAATTGCTGTCTGTTGCTGTGAGGGTCAAGCCACAAGATTTCACTGCTTCATGCTGTGAAGATTGAATTTTATGTTACCAAAGATCGTTTTAATTCTTGCCACTGCGACCAAACAACATGCGTGATACAGACATGTAAAAAAAACCGCTGCTGCAAGAGATGCTACAACGCATCTCCTTTTAAAGATGAATTTGTTCTTCATATTTTTGTTTTGGAAAGCACAACACCAAAGTCACCAAAAATCTTTTAGCACAGTGTTTGTATCTAGTTAAGTGTGCTTGCAAAAAGCACACTTATTGTTCTTCATAAGTTTTTTATTATTATTCCGTCCTAATTTTTGGCCAGCTCCTGCGACTAGACCGTTTGACACAGAGACCCCGATCAAACTTTAAAACGTTCGGTCTAAGTTGTTTGCGGACATGACATCACGGATCCATGTCGTTCTTGTCCCCATATTGGATTGAACAGAAAACAAACAAACAAAAAAGATTCACGGGTCACAAATTTAGTCAGAACCTTGGACCAAGCCTCACAAAAGTTACTAGAAGGATTTTTGATTTTTTGGAGCGTTTGCCTGTCACAGCCAAAACGAAAAGTACGTTGAAGCCGTCAAAACAGGAAGTCGTTCATATCTCAGGAATGCTTTCACGTATTGAAACCAAACTTTGTACATGAACTTGGGACTCCAATGTGAAGATGCACAACATAAAAATAACACAAAAATGTATGCCGCCAAACAGGAAGACGTTCATATCTCAGGAATGCTTTCACGTATTGAAACCAAACTTTGTACATGAACTTGGGACTGCAATGTTAGGATGCACAACATAAAAAAACATTTTTTAAAATTTACGCCGCCAAACAGGAAGTCATTCATATCTCAGGAATTCTTTCACGTATTGAAACCAAACTTTGTACATGAACTTGGGACTCCAATGTGAGGATGCACAACATAAAACAACATTAAAACATTTTACGCCGCCAAACTGGAAGTCGTTCATACTGTATCTCAGGAATGCTTTCACGTATTGAAACCAAACTTTGTACATGAAATTGGGACTCCAATGTTAGGATGCACAATATAAAAACAACATTTTTTTAAATTTACGCCGCCAAACAGAAAGTAGTTCATATCTCAGGAATGCTTTCATGTATTGAAACCAAACTTTGTACATGAACTTGAGACTCCAATGTGAGGATGCACAAGATAAAAACTAAATCGGTGGTACCAGAGCAAGCACACTTTCGCAGTTCCTCTGGAAATGCATGTTCTATTTGTACTCATTTTTGCGTTATTAAATTGGCCATAAACATAGGTCAGAGTTTGGGAGGGGAAAGGGGTGCAATTTAAGATTAAAATTAAATTAATTAATTTAAAACCATATATAAAAAAAACATTAAGATACACTCTCTCGCTAATCTCAAAGTATTGCAGTACCTTTAGTTGCAGGTATTTGCCTCCATATTTACGGGTGCCCCAAGCACAAACGCAAAACTTTGCTCATGGCCATAGCACTTTGAGTGTTTTCTAATCTTAAAACATGTTATCAAATAATTTCTAAATGTTTTTGATTAAAGATTGTTTTGGCACATTAATAAATATGTTTTTAATTTCAATTTCATGGTGACTTTAACTAATTCATCAAGTCATTCATGATTCTTAAAAAACTTATTTCAACGTTATTTGTCTATCTGCAGGTGGCACTATACCAGTCACACATTCCCTCACTAAGCCGCTTCCCTGGGGATTCTGGAACATTCTTCCCACTTTAGGCTTCAGGGAGCAGCTACTGTACACTTAAAGAAAATATCCCAGATATGCTATAGCTTTGATCAACACCACTGGACCGCAAGGCAGGTAAATTTGAGTCGAATAAAATGTGCAGGCGTCCATCTGCCTCCTGCATCAGCCCAAGGGTCCGTTATCCCGATTCAAAGCTCACAGAAGCGACTGTACTCTTCTGGTTAGTCGAGGCAAAGAATTTGCATTTGCTTTGCATCAATCTCAGCTCCACAGACACTGCGCTATCGCTTCTAAGCGTTATCTCATGGCGTGGAAAAGCTCAGGATCAAAAGTGGAAGAAAAAAATGACAAAAAGAGATGAGGTTAATAAAGAAAGAACCAAATTCCTAGCTCTTAATAGAAGGAATTATCCTCGTGCCCACCACATGGCAGAGTTTTATTGTGCATGCCAGCCGACACCTACCTGCAGCTACTGCTCGATTCCACACCGCCAAATCAGGCAGTCTTGCGTAAGGCTGATAGCACAGAAAAGCTCAGGGAACAAATGAACTTAAAAAACACCTTGACTCCTGCAGTAACTGCACAAAATCAAGCATGATTTTTCTTTTGTGTCCTCAAACAAACACGGCCAAAAGACGCTTTGAGACACGAATGCATTGAAAGGCGAATGCAATTTCAAGGTCGCTACTGCTGTTATGAGAGAGATAACATTTAGGGCTTTATCATCGTGTTTCTTCCCTCGACTAGTTGAAAACACATTTATTTTTGTATTGTTTGGATAAAAGCGTCAACCAAATGCATATGTTGTAGTCATCTACAAATCTTACACATTATTTATATAAAGTTGAATTACAGTTATGGTATATAAGGCATATGACGTGTGTTTACCAAGTATTTACTGTACTGTATGCATGCACTAAATGCATGCTTTTATAGGTCAGACTTAATTTGTAACAAGATCTCCAGATTCTGAACAGCCAACCGCTACCTAGTTCTTAAAATAACAAAATCAATAGGCACCATACCATGAAAGCTAGCAACCTCACTTCCCCTCCACAATATATTGTTGTTTAAAGGGACATTCCACTTTTTAAAAAAATGTGCCCATTTTCCAGCTCCCCAAGAGTTAAACATTTGATTTTTACAGTTTTGGAATCCATTCAGCTGATCTTCGGGTCTGGCGGTAGCACTTTTAGCATAGCTTAGCATAATCCATTGAATCTGATTAGACCATTAGCATTGTGCTAATAACCAAAGATTTTCCATATTTTTCCTATTTAAAACTTAAATCTTCTGTAGTTACATAGTGTACTAAGACCGACAGAAAATTAAAAAGTTGTGATTTTCTAGGCTGATATGGCTAGGAACTATACTCTCATTCTGGCGTAATAATCAAGGACTTTGCCGCCGTAACATGACTGCAGGAGGCGCAATGATATTACGCAGCACCTGAAAATAGTCCCCTGCTATTGAAAGTAACCGAGGGGACTATTTTCAGGAAATGCATAATATTACTACACCTGCTGCAGCCAGCCATGTTACGACAGCAAAGTCCTAGAAAATCACAACTTTTAATTTTCTGTCGGTCTTAGTACATGATGTAACTACAGAAGAGTCAAGTTTAAAATAGGAAAAATATCAAAACTCTTTGGTTATTTATTTTTAGCACGATGCTAATGGTCTAATCAGATTCAATGGATTATGCTAAGCTATGCTAAAAGTGGTACCGCCAGACCCGAAGATCAGCTGAATGGATTCCAAAACTGTAAAAATCAAATGTTTAACTCTAGGGAAGCTGGAAAATGAGCATAATTTCAACAAAAAGTGGAGAGTCCCTTTAACACCCTTTTCCAATCGTTCTGATTCTTAAGACTATTAAAAACCCTGGTAAATCAAACTAAAACCTGGATTTAGACCCCAAATTCTGTCTCCCAACATCCACCTGGTGTTTCTCTCCTACTTCACTCCTCCTGAAGATATATGAGGACAGAGATAGATGCTCGACAGGACACAGGCTGCCAAGTCCAAGCCAACTGCACAAGACACATCCCTGGAGAGATAGAGGGAGACTGGAAAGGAGGGAGATGGGAGAAGACAGGTGGTGCACCTTGGAGCGACAGAGTGGCAGGATAAAAGCAGCCAAGTAGAGAAGAGATAGATGAGACGGGAGCAGTGTGCTGTGACCAGCCCACGGCAAACTCCTCCTCCCGACAGGAAGTTTTAACTTTCAGGCCATTGTGAGTTCATGTCCTTCAGTGTTAGACAGAATTTAAGAGCGCTATCTCTATAAATTGCATTTGTAGCATTCTGATGCTCTTCCTAGTACAAAAGGTTTGGGGCCGAGGGGGTTATCATCTTGCTGGTGTGAGCGTTTGATCGCTACCCTTCGCTTTTCGATTTTTAAGGTCAACCTACAGCGTGCCAAAACTATGAAACGGGTAATATGAAAAGCAAAGCTTTTTTACTACTGCGTATGAGCAGGAATCATTTTCCTTTTGACCAATGTATTTCCATGACTTGTCTGTAATGACATCCTGTTAATTGTGGTTGGAGGATACTGACTTTTACAAACGTAATTGATTCAAGATTTAAAACATTTATTCATCACACACACGCTTATATAAGGATACACCCAGCTAACACTTTCTGTTTCCCAGATTGTTGGTCTTTCGTTCCCAGAACGTAATTTTTTTAAGTTTTTTATGGATCCAATTGAAAGTTTTCTTTACGGAGATGTTTTTGGTTCCCACATGTTCTGGTAAACATTCTGAAATCTTCAGATTATTAGGTTAAAATAAAACCTAAAAAGAACTTTTACAGAGCGTTATAACTAGGGATGCTTAACGATTAATCGCGACTAATCTATAGCAGAATAAAAGTTTTTGTTTACATCATATTGTGTAAACTGTGTATAATAACTTTGTATAAATAAATGCACACACATGCATGTACATATTTAAGAAATGTTTACATGTGTATATACATTTGTATATTTATGTATAATTTAGATTATATATAAATATAAATACTTAATATATAAATATATATTTTTTCCTAAAATTATACATGCATGTGTGCATATTTGTATATATACATATTTATTATACACAGTTTACACACATATATGATGTATAAAAACTTTTATTCTGCTATAGATTAATCGCGATTAATCAGTAAGCATCCCTAGTTATAACCAAATAACGTAACCAAAAACCAACGTTAGGGAATGTTTGTTTGGCAACTTGTGAAACTACAAAATGTGCAAAATATTTAAGTATTTGAAAATAGCTTATTAAGCACTGTTTTTCTATAAACTGTAAAAAGCGAAAGTTAAAATCAACTTAAATTTTCTTGCTTTAAGTGAAAAATAAGGTAAAAAAAAAACATTTACTCAAAAAAAAAAAAAACTTTAATTGGTAAGAACTAAAAAGTTTTTTTATTTAAATTTTTCACTTAAAAAAAATAAAATAATATAAAATAAAATTTTGTTAATCTAACTTTCATTTTTTACAGTGTATACCTGTCAAATGTAAATGTTAAATGTTCAATTCAGTAAAGCATAACGATTGCTTTAACCAGTCACGCTCTGAGGCTATTTTGGGAATTTCCGCCTGGATTCGGCCTACCCAATTTCAAAAGCTTCCCATAGCCACATGCAGCGGTTTACATACAAAAGTTTGGTATCATTTTACAGGGAAACCTTTGAAATTACATAAAACACTGTTGAAAGTGCTAAACATGGTTGTATGTGTTGTCAGTCCTCTAATAAACAGAAAAATAAAAAGGCGCTTTTTGATTTTTTTTCTAAAGTTTGTATTAAAAAGTGTATAACTCTGGCCCTGGGTGCTCTAGCAACCTGCGGACAGTTTTGTTTGATTCCAGCAAATGTCAGCTTACAGAAGAAAAAGGGAATTTTTCTCTATCATAATGAATGCAAAAGTTATTCTATTCCAATTGAAGGGTGGAATAATACCATTACTCATTTTTTAAAGTAGGAGCAAAGATAAAAGATGGTGTAGCATTTGTGGCTATCTGAGGCAGTTCAGGCTCAAGTTTCACGTAAATTTACAAAAGACCATTTTTTACCTCATTATTCATTTGACTAAGGTTGGATATGTGATGATAATAGAACAAAAATAACGGTGTAGCCTTATTCCTGAGAATGAGAGCTTTCATTTGATATAAGACTTGCCCATGTTTGTCATATTTGAAAAATATCAAATATGTGAATATTAAATAATATAAACATTTTGAGTGTAAATTAAGTGTAAATAACTTTCTTACAGTAAAATAAATCTCAAAGTGATGCATATCTGCAGAAAGTAGAGATTCTAAGCTTTCAAACAGTATTTCATATGTGGTACTGGGTCCATGACAGAAAATTAAAAAATTAAAGGAATATTTTATATTAAGTAATAATAAGTAATTTTGGACAGGGTCCGCAGAGTTTAAAGCATTGCAATACACTTAAAGCCCCAAACCACCAATTTCTATGTAATGGGATCTGATATCGACCAAAAATAATTTTGTTGTGTGCTCACAAAGAGCAATTTCTAGCTTATTTAAACTAAAATAAAATAAATTTAAGGCTTGCAAATCCCACTGTTTCAATGTCTGCCTGTATTCAACTGTGTGCAGCTTTAAAATCAAATAAAAAATCCAAGTTAACAACGTGAGCAGAATTAGTGGTCTCGTAACATTTATTTTACTGGTAAATACAAAAATGAATTGGTTAATAGTTTGAAACGCTGGACTCTGGAGGCAAAACTGTTCGTGTTGACTCGATAGGAAAGAGTTTTAATATTTTATCGCACATTTGCAGCTCCTCTCTGATCTCTTTTAGGGATTTAAATCTCCATTCGCAATGTGCACAGGACTTCATTCCTCACTTACTTAAGGCCTCTTTTTAACTCTTTAACTTCCTAAGGGCCTTTGGTGGCTGTTGTGCCCGTAAACACAATCTTATGCTCAGCAGAAGCTCAAGTTTAGGGTTCGGTATGGTCCAAACAGATAAAGTACAACAACTTTTGTTATTCGTCCTGCATGATGAACTTGAATTTGGTTTTAGTGTTGGAAACATAGCTGAAGACATTCCCAATTTTGCACACACAGAACACTGGATAGCACATTTACACCGTGAAGAAAATCATGTTTCCAGACAGGGATGGCCTAGTTTCCACCGAATGAATGAGGAGAACACATTTACGATGGCTTGGAAATGACAGAAAACGATTATCTGTCACAGCCTTGATTCCTTTGTCCTGCATATCAGCAGCACAGATGAACAGATCCCTTTGCTGCTTTTGTCCCGCTGTCTTTCAAAAATCATCATGACGTTAGTTTTCTGACTCATTCGTTTTAATGGCCTCCATACTTTGAAAATATATTTTTGTCTATATCATTTCTATAGACGGTTTCATTGGACGCACGTGATACACGTCTGGATCCGAACCTTACTTCCGGTTTCGTTTTTTTAATGGTCTGACTAGTTACTAAACTGATCTCTTGAACGAATGCCTCGTCAAAAATAACAAATGTTTTGGTTTCCTAGGTAATATATGTGTTGTTTTTTTGCTTGTTATATAAATAAACTATGTTTAAAGAACTTTGTTGTTATTTATTCTTAGCGGAGTTTACCGGAAGTTACGTGCGGACCGTGACAGCCGCTTGTTTATATTGTTACTGCTGAAACGGTCTATAGTTCAGTGTTTCCCAATCCTGGTCCCAGAATGTTTTAGATATCTCCTTATTTAACACAGCTGGGTGATTCTCGTGAAATCAGAGTTATGAGGTGTCATGAAACTTTTCGATAAAAAAAAGTAAAATAAGAAGCATACAGTTACAAACATCTCTTCATGTACTATTTTGCACATGATTTCAAATGACATCATACAAACCAATTTTGTTGTTTTTTCCACATTTAAGGGGAAAATTTTCATTACCGCAACGTGTCCATGACTGGATTTGGGTTCTTTGACATGGAAATATTTATAAATAAAAAATCTAAAAAATAAAAAGCTTCAGTGTATGTTATACTATAAACATTTACAGTAAAGAAAAATGTGGTATTTGGTGATCATTGGTAAATGTAGAGACAATAATAAGGGATATAAATGTGTCCAAGACCAATTTTCTCATCCTCCGCAACAATTTTTAATCATTGTTTAAGCCCTAAAGGACCTAACATTAAAAAAAAAAAAAAAATTAAGGGGCATAATTGACTGTGACACTCAAGATGGCTACCAGGTAAGCAGTTCTTATTTTTTAAAAGTTGAAATTTTGTTTGTCAGACAACTTTTTAGTTCTCATTACCGAAACAGGAGTTTGTAAATGCATATATTTAATGTAATATCATGTTGCGGTAATGATCATTTTTAATAATGATAATCTAAAAAATGTAAATAAATCTATAGGAAATATTTTTTAAATCCTCTAAAAATAATGGTTATAGTAAGTTCAGACCTTAATCTTATATGTGCAAAAAAAAATTGTCTTCAAGGGCTTTTAAAAAATTCTGACGCTGGACACCTAAATTTGGATTTCGTGAGAATCACCCATCTGATTTAACTCATCAGCTTGTTAGTGAGACATGTTTACCATTTCGGAAGGAGGCTGATAAGTTGAATCAGGTGTTTTAAAATGTCCCTTCCCTAGTCAGGTAAAAACAGTAAAAGTGACACTAAAATGTATGAAAAATGCTTTCTGGGTACAAATAAACAGCTTCTTTTTTATGCTACCTGTCAGTGTGTTTAACAGCTGTCGTCTTGGAGAACCAGAGCGAATAAATTGCGACTACAGGCAGCATCCATCGCCCCGGGCACGATAACATACTGTGTGCCTACCACACACAAGCTGAAGCCTTCTGCTCACACACTCACTGCCTGTGATATCACCACACAAACACACACAGATACACACACACGTAATGTAATTCATCTGAATCACCGTATACCAACATGTCACATCTGTAAATCCATCTTTTATGATTACAGATCCTTCTTCGTCCATTCATTCTTCTCTATCTCTAAAGATCAATAGATGCACCCCTAATGCATGTTATTGGGTGAGCAAACATCATCACATTGAGATGTGAAAATGAACAGAGAAATGTTCTGATGAATCTATACACAAATAGTTATAACAAAAATATTTTCAGTTATTCCTACATCATCATCATCATCAATTCCTGTATTTTGAGTTAAACTATTTTTAACTTTGCACATTCAAGTTTTATTTTTATTTTTAAATATCAAAAATTGATATCTACTTAATGCATATCAAATATCCCACTTAGTCAAACGTATCAGATAACAAAGCCAAGACAAATTTAGGAGGGAGTAAATGAGCCCAGGCTGGGCGCCACAGACTGAACAGCCAGTAAATCTGGGGATCCTCTTCCCTGTCGACAGGGAAACGCCTCTAATGTGTGAGAGTCCAGCTTGCCGAATCCAAGGCTGTCATGAAGAGGACCGTTAGCCGGAATTTTACTCCACTCTGCGCTCGGAGGAATTGAAACCAAACACTCCGAGCACTTCCAGAGCGTCACGGGACTGCACTAAAATAACCCTCAGAGCGGGAATGATGTCAGAGCGCTGCCTTAATACGAGACTCTACTGTTAAACGTATTCAATCCAGCTCCTGAACGTTTCAAATTTTCTCAATTCCAGCCTCTCCACATATTGGCAGTGTGCGAAAGGCAAACCCTTTGTGAGTCACAAACCGAGCCTCTGACTTTGAAATCTAATTCCTCCCAGTTACGCATAGAAACCGTGTGCCGGTCCTTTAAATGCCACCGATTCAAGCAAACCACAAAAATACTCTCGCTATCTTCAATACACTGAAAGCTGTTGGATGTTTAGCAGAATGTCTGAGCTTCCTTTTACGCAATGCAAGCCAATGGGGACCAGAGGATGTTTAGTTTCAAAAAGGAGAAAATGCATCATAAAAGCGGTTCATACGACATGTGTGCTATAGTCAGAGTTTTGACAAACCAGACGAACAGATTTAAAATTATACATTTGCCTCATAGCGATGTTCACCATTCACTTATATTGTATGGGAAAAAATGAGCTAAATAATTTTTTATTAAAAAGTTATAAAAATACGTAATTAATTTTTATTTAATTTTTTAAATAATTTATTTAATTTTATTCCATTTAAAACCAATTTTTAAGGGTTATTTTTTTCTATTTTTTTTAGGGATGCACCGATAGGAATTTTTTGGGCTGATACCGATTTAAACAGACAATTTTTGTCCGATACCGATGTCGATACCGATAATAAACACTTCTATACAATACTATACAGTTGGTCTATTAGCAAATTTATTTCTGCATCAAATAATTTTTACTGAACATGAATTGGATCTAATTAACATTCAACTGACCAACATAATAAGAGAGGCACAAATTAAGCTAAAACTAATATAATAAGACAGGATAACAACCTTCAAAGGTGGTTTTTACTATTCAGCATTAATTTTATTAACAACATTAACTCATTTTTTACATATAATGGATTTCTTTATGCAGTTAATTAATAAACAATCGGTATCGGCCTTTTTCGTGCTACTGCCGATATGCCGATGGTTTCAAAATCATCAAAAATCGGCCGATAAATATCGGCGGCCGATACATCGGTGCATCACTAATTTTTTTATATATTTTTAAACAATTAATATAAAAATTTGCGAGTTAATATAAGTTATATAGGTTTCAGTGGCGGCCGGTGACTTCTTTTTCAAAGGGTGCACAATGCAAAGCTCGTCACAACATGTATTTAGCCCTTCGTGTGTGTGGCTCGTCATGTCAAAATATGTGTTTGGCGCGTAATGTGAACCTATGTTCATCGCGCGACATGTCAAAATACATGCTTTCTGCTGACGCTTCGAAAGAGTTTATGATAAAAGATACGCTCACGTTATCCAGATACTAACTTAATCTCATGTATACGAACGTGAACGTGAGCTCTCTTTTATCATAAATCCTTTCGACAGGTATTTTGCACATGATGCACATAGTTCACACGACGCAACGAACACATATTTTGAACTCACGCCCCTTGGAAGATAAGTCACCGGCCACCACTTATAGGTTTGGAAAAACATGACAGAAGGTAAATTTACACTGTACAGTTGTGCGAAATTGTGCAAACAAGATGTACAATTGTGCATTTGGCACACACTTTTATGCAAAGTAACTTTGTGATGCCCGTCTCTTTCAACAATGTCTTCACTGCGTTCATATCAGACACGGTAGAGGCGGCAAAAATGTGCTATTTGAACGTGGACGCTTGAACGTTTTGAGTTTGCTCGCTTAATTTGCGCATGAAAGCTGCGAGTGAAATTCTAGTCATTTGAGACATTTGCTTCCTGTAATCACATCACTACCAGAGCAAGCTCCTGATTGGTTAACACGGTGCTAATACCCGCCAAAGTTCAGATTTTTCAGCTCGCGGGTTTCCCGCGCCAACGCTCAATTCGCACGGAACTTGTTATCTGCGCCGCGTCATTCGCGCCGCAGCATGCCTATTCGCGTCTTTGCATTGACTTAACATGTATATTACTCGCACTTGCCACCTCTTCCACATCTGGTGTGAATGCACCATTAGGAGGTGTTCCTAATTTTGTTTGTCCTATAAACTAATCGGTAACAGTCCTCAGTAAATGATGAAAACTCTACTGCTTTACTCTCACTGGTCGCTCCTGAAAGTCGCTTGTCATCATCCACATAAAGTTGAACTTTTCTCAACTTTGTTGCATAGCTGGACATGCCCACTTCCTGTCGCCAACGGTCTATGTCACTCGTGTTGCCAGAAGTTGCCAAGCTTCAATTCAAATGAGCGAGATTGCGTTGCTCCACCATCGCTAGTCACTGACGTGTGCATGTAGCATTACAGTGCATTCAAGTTATACATTTTTATCAGTATGTATTGCATTGCTAATACAATGCTCTAACCAATTAAACTACAGGAAAACAGGTAAATAGTGACTTTTGCGTGAACTATTCCTTTAAGTAAAACAAGCGAGGTTTGTCATTCAAAGGACCAATAAACCGCAATCAAGACCCTCATTCACTTCCTATGCCAGTGTTTATCATTTAATTGCTGCACCGGCTTCCCGCAATCTGATTACTGCAGAGCGAACAACTGCTCCGAATCTCCCGCAGAGCAACAAATCGAGGGAAAGAAACGGAAGACTGCAATGCCTGCACTGAAATAACCACAAGATCATCTCTTTTTGACAGAAATACTTGAGCTCTACAAAGAAACTGCACAAAAGCCAGAGTCTGATATTCTGACAGGTGCTCGAGTCAGCAGCTGGTATCAGAGAAGTAGTAATTGTTTATATAGCCGGCTTTTGTCAGCTTCGATTGAGCTGAAGTATTACCTTTTTTTGATGATGATAAAAGGTGACTAGGCATATAAACAGAAA
The DNA here is from genome assembly GCA_025389145.1 of Misgurnus mizolepis. Classification (NCBI taxonomy): domain Eukaryota; kingdom Metazoa; phylum Chordata; class Actinopteri; order Cypriniformes; family Cobitidae; genus Misgurnus; species Misgurnus mizolepis. Next base: position 15,356,833 of record JAIFKI010000004.1, read on the forward strand.
AGATTCAAAAGTGCAATATCTTAACTTTGGAGAACATGTTTATTGTTAAATCCTTAGGCCTGAGGTACAGTTCTTTTTTTTAAAGTCGCAATGAAGCGGAAGTGGCGATTGTTTTATTTTCCCCGTAGTGACTTACAGTAGAGAATTGATTGGATTGTTTAAAGTTGGGTCATGTTGCTAGTTGCTAATCGCTGCAATCTTTTCCGGGACCCCGCCGAACTGCCATTTCATATTACCAGAAGTAAAGAGAGATCGTTTCGAATAGGGGATTTGCTTTTTTGATTAAATAATTAAAAAAATTATGAAGCTCACAAATAAGTTATTTGTAAAAAACACAATATTTCAAAAAAAAAAAATTTATTTAAATTTCATTTTGACTAAGCGTATGTGCACATTTGAACGCACAGCCTTTCAAAACAGAACTTAGTTTATTTGACTCGGATGTTCGACACATGGCCTACATACTACATCCTCTAGGGCTGCATAACGATTAATCACAATTAATTGGTTGCAACGTAAAAGTTTTTGTTTACATCATATATGTTTGTGTACTATGTATAACAATTATCTATATATAAATACTAGGGGTGTGACGAGACACTTAATCCACTAGACGTGACGAAACACGAGATTGGGTTCACGAGAACGAGACGAGCCGATATTTTTACACTTTTTAAGAAATCCTCAATGATAAAATGAATGAATAAGAAACTGAAATCACGTCATTTTTAAAAGTTTTAACTAATCAAGGACTGTCCCTAACAATTATTTTGCTAACTGATAATGAAGTAATTTGTTATTTTGGGGTAATAAAAATAGACCCAAGTGAGCAGTAGCCTTCAAAATTACATAATAACGAAGATGCAATAATAAATTGTTCAAATAAAGTATTAAAACCAAGTTAAATTAGACAACATTACATTAACAAACACATTAAATTTGTGTCCTATAAATAGAAAGCATTATGTATGTTATATAACAAATGCCTGCAGGGGGCGATAGAGGACTCGTCTTGTGGACGCTATCTTCACTTTCACTTTCACTTTAGATGGAGAGAAACGCTTATTTTTAGCCAAACAATGTTTAAACCCATTTGAATATTTAATATATGTCCATTTCTTTACACTAGAAATGATAAAGCCACCGTCATTTTTGAGCAAGAACATGCAGACATTAAATCATGAACTCTGAGGGTTTAATCTGCTGAGACTTCACATCTGACACTGATCAACAGACAAAAACAACGTGTCTCAGACTTCACACGAGTTCACAAACAAACATTATTGGAAACCCAAACAAAAATGCAAACGCATTAAAAGACAAATATAATGCATGCACAGTAAAAGGATCTAACAGAAAGCTGCATCCTCCGGAGGTCGCATATGCAGGCTGCATACGTCATCAAGGGTTATTTCAGTTAATTATCTGAGCATTACATACGCATGTCGTGAGCATATTACAAGTTGCGATTAACTAAATAATTAGTAAACTTTATTATTGTTAATATTCGTCTTTATGAAGTAAATGCAGTTTAAAAATGCAACCTCCGAAGGATGCAGTCCTTTATTTGAGAAACGGCCAGCATTTCACCTTTACAAGAAATTCGCGAGACACATTTAATCTTGCGAAACACATTTAATCTTGCGAGATCTCGTCGAACAAGATCTCGTCACACCCCTAATAAATACACAGTAGTATACACAGTACACAAACATACATGATGTAAACAAAAACTTTTATTATGCATACGATTAATCGCAATTAATTGTGATTAATCGTTATGCAGCCCTAGACCTAAGCATACAAAATACAAAAATACAGCTGTGCGAGTAAAGTATGTGTGTACTTTCATGATGACTCAATCTGCATCACACCCTCACGTATGCATAAAAACTGAACTATACTTCAGGCTTTAGACTAAAATCTAATTGCTTTCGAATTTGTATGTCGCTTAATTATAATTATATTTATTGTAAAAATATAAGAAATTATTCTGTGACTAAATATTTTCAATTCAATGACATCCAGGCCTGGAAATTAGGGATGCACCGATACAGATACTGGTATCGGGTATCGGCCTCGATACCACATTTTCTAAAGTACTCGTACTCGTTAAAAGTCCCCCGATACCTGTAATCGATATCACAGTCTGAGAAATGTCTATGTTTGAGCAGCGTGTAAGGGGTTAATGCCTCGTGTTGTCCAAAGAGGCAGAGTTTACAACAAACTGGAAAACTAGTCCAGTAAATTAAGTAAATTTAAATCATGTTTTTTTATTAAGTACTCGGTATCCGTATCAGCAAGTACTGCAATGAAAGTACTCATACTCGTACTCGTATTCCAAAAAAGTGGTATCGGTGCATCCCTACTGGAAATCACAATTTAACAGTTCTCCATAAAATCTGTTTTTCACAACCATGGGAGCCCTGGACTATATAAGGGACAAGATTAGGACGATGACTGTGATTTTACTCCATTTTACACCCTGTTCTCAGTTTAAATGTGCCAGCTTCCCATCTGCGCAAGACGGGTGAAATAAAATGTTCTGCTACGCACTGTGATTCAATCTGGTCGAGGCGTCAATAACTCATTGGGTATTATAAATGCTTTTGGGTAAGCTCGGTGGTGCTATACATCTCAGGGGTGCTGCTACAGTCGCAAATAATTTGGGAAATAAACAAAAGTATTATTTTTCATCTCTGTCTTTCGGAGAACCACGCAGCTGTGCATTCGCTTGCGAATCGTGCCTTCCTCTACTTACTTTGCAGTGACACTCGATAGTAATTTGTGTGTTTATTACGCCTTTGGATTTTAGTGGCACAGGTGTGAAACATATTGACAGAGTAACAATGGAAAATGTCATTTCCGTTTCATTTCATCATGACATCGAGTCGATCGATACTCTGTGCCAACAATAAATGTCAGTGCGAGGGGAAAAAAAAGTGTGGAGTAGTCGTCTCAGATCTTCAGCTAAAACAAGAAGCTGGAAAAAAGTGGGCACAATCCCCGGTTGAAAAAGTTTTTCCTGGAAACCTTAGGATAGACGTGTGAACAACATGATAATTCTACCGGCATGCATTAAAGAGAACGGTTCATTTAAAATTTAATTATATATCCTATATTTGTGTCCATTAAACACAAAAGGTGAAAATCTAAATAATGTACAGGGGTCATTTTCCATGCAATTACAATAAATCATAAAGCAAAGAAGCATATTTTGTCATTTGGGCTATAGCATATGGACACGTTGGGGGACTTTCTCTTAAATTTATTCTTCAAGTGTTTTTATTTAAACAATGAACTTGAAGAAAAATTTGCAGTCAAATGGTGTAAACAACCTCAGTTTCTCTTTAATGTTTGATTCGATTTGGTTTACAGAGAGGCAGAGAAGATCAAGCCGAGGCTTTCCACAATTTTAACACAATTAGGAAATCATCACTTTAAAACATCCATTAGCTTCCACTGTGAGCATTGCAGATGAAAGATGGTGGCAATAAACAGCATGTTCTTAACACAGTTGCATCTCCTGATGGGCTAAATGGTGCTTTAAGACAGAAAGCTGCTAAGAGGGGTTACCATACAAAGGGGTTACGAACAAAAAGTGGGCAGTGCCATCGAAACCACACTGACATTTGTCCTATCCATTTAGAGACTTTACAAAGTGGTCTCTCTCTGTACTGATTATTGTCTTGATAGTTTAACACACAGTAATATTCCTTTAGCTGTGAGCTCCAGGGAGTAATGTGGCCAGCGATCACAGCCCCCTTAGGGCCTATAACTGAAGGGGAAACCTTTGCTTAAAGACAACTGGGCCATTTAAGAGTCTGTATGGCAATACTGCTACATTTTAAAAGATTCACCAAGTCACTGTGAACTCAAAATGTTACTCTTTTTGTGGAAAAGATGCATTTTGCAGGTGGCGTCTTTACTACGCAATTACAATGACTTGGACATTTTTATTCTCCAATAATCAGCACAACCATAGACTGTAAAAAATATAGATGTAGTGTCCGTGGCGTCACCCATAGGTTTGTGTAGCTTTTTTGAAGCCAATAGTTGGCGGAGCCTACCGTCGCCATCTTGGCATTGCGTCCCCACGCATCACTCACAAATAACCAGAAATGGGTAAAGAGTCGGGCTGTTGGTGAAGCTGAAACCACGCCCATCTAGCTTGACGGTAGTGACAGCAGTGGCTGTTCACCTGTCACTCAAGTGCCCACGCCCTTAATTATGCAGACGTTTAAGGCTTAATATAATTTAAAAGGATGAGTTACCAAAAATTCACCCTACTCACAGTTGTCTTAAAGGGCAAATTAGCCATATAGACCAAAATAATTTTTTGAACTAGGCTTTAAACTATTTCTGCTGTAAAGTTGAGCATTTTAACATGGGGGGTCTATGGGAATTGACTCCCTTTTGGAGCCTCTAGTGGTCAGTCGATGAATTGCAGTTTAAGTCACTTTCGTGTTGGCTTCATGATAGAGATTGAAAGGTTGCTCCTTGAGCAACAAAAAGTATTAAAATAGTAGATGCGACTTTTGCGCTACATTCCAAGTCCGACATGTCCTGCAATAATGCTGTATCGTATCCATTTTGTCTGGATTTTAAGTTAAAACGCTTGTCTTATGGCCTGTAGAAGCTTTATTTGGTTTTATGCAATACAATTCGACATGGCAATTCTTATGTATTTTCGAGGTGGGTTATTAGTATAACCAGGGTGCGATTTGCCGGGGGGGATGCGTGGGATTTCCCCCTTTCTGGTCAATGTATCCCTGCCTCTGCTTAATTATTTTTATCCCCGGTGGGGATAAATTTATCCCCCTCTCAAAGTGATCAGTGCTACTACACTAGTGGCGGGACGGATCACAAAACTTATCAAGAATCCGTGGTTTGATTAAAGTAAGTTTTATTTTAAAATACGCTACTTTGGCTTGCTCTGATATAGATGCCGCGCAGCCTTTCTGTATTCACCACTCTGCGAGACTTGCTCAATGTCCCGCCCACGGCGCTATCTGATTGGTTACACACCCGCTTACACCTCACGAGTAATATCCTATCAACACTTGCGAGATGGTTGTGGAGCTGTCAGCTGTGTGTCGAAACGAAGGAAAGCAGCATGCATATTCACCAGCATATTATAAAGCATATTAATAAAGCGGGAATAAACATCACAATCTGATTATCTGTTTATGATGACAAGCAGAGTTAGTGTCCCATTCACACCACACAAAATGGCCGAAGTCACATATATGATAAACGCCAATGAGGCGAGGCGCGGGCGCGTCCAGTTTGCGCAAATGAGGCAAATTGACTAACACATAATGCATCTGTCTTTTCTATCATTTCACTGTAGCTCAGCATCGCGGTGTAAAGTTAACGTTATTACTTTAAAAGCAGCAGTAAAACTGTTTCTACTGTAATAGTTTAACTTTGCAATCAATCCGTGTGAACTGTCACTTCGATAGAACAATAAAATCCGAAATGGACAACACCCACTGTCATCGCCAGCCTTCTGATAGATGACGTTGCGGCTAATTTATCTGATCCTGTCCATTTCGATCCATGTACAGCTTTTCAGAATGTCACCAAGTACAAATGTTTATATAATATATATGATTTCAGCGCGAAAACTCTAGCTAGCTAGCTGGGAACAATGAAAAGGGTTCAGAGCAGTATATCATCGTATTTCACAGGAGGGCCATCACAAAAAAATCCTAAAACTGCAAATGAGAATGTTACTACTACAGGTAGGATGGACAGCAACTCACAACCTCAGCAGAACTCACAGTCCCATGTTGACTCAAATGAACAAGGACCATACAACCCAGACTTACAAGCTAATGATTCGGTTTCTGGGGTTGTTGGAGGTTGCATTGAGCCAGGGCGCTTTGCTAAATGGAGAGAGGGTCGAGAGTGGCTTGCTGTCACCACAGATGGATCAGTTCAATGTTCAGCTTGTTCTGACATTAGAGATTTAGGCCCATATACACAAGAGAGGCTTCACATTGACTCTGCATTTATTAATGGCATAAAAGCAAAGTCTGCAAAAAAATTAAATGACAAAATAAGCAGACATGGAAAGTGTCAGTCCCACATCAAATGCATAGAAATTTTGCAGAGAAGACACGAGACAGCAATTGAAAAGGCAGTAGATAACAGTGCAGCTCTGTGGAGAAAACACAATGAGAAGACTTTAAAAGTAACTGAGAACTGCATACGTACAGCCTATATGATCTGCCAAAACAACCTCTCATTCAAAATCCAGCCACAGCTGGTGGAACTGCAACAACTGAATGGTGTAAACCTGGGATATATGCTGCATTCTGACAAGGCTTGTCGTAATATGCTCATGTTTATTGGAGAAAAAATGAGAACTCAGCTAGTGGACTTTATTAAAAACTCATCTGATAAGTTTAGTATTCTCATTGATGAGAGCACAACGGTGTCAAACAAAACATGCCTAATCATCTACATTAGGATTCCCTATGAAGGTGAGGTCTGCAACTTCTTCCTTCAACTTGTTGAGCTGCAGTCATGCACTGGATCGGCTATCTGTGATACCCTGCTCCAAAGCCTTTATACACGGGGCATCTCTGAAGACATGTTGCGCACCCGGCTTATTGGCTTTGCAACAGATGGGGCCGCTGCTATGATGGGCAGATACAGGGGAGCAGCCACACTCCTACGTGAGAAGATCAACCCTAACCTGACCGTCATTCACTGTATGAACCACAAGTTAGAACTTGCTGTCCATGATGCTGTAAAACACATTACAGAGGCGAGCCATTTTCAGATGTTCATTGACTCTCTGTATTCATTTTTCTCTCAAAGCCCAAAACATATGAGAGAGTTTGAGTCTGCAGCTTCCGATCTGGGCATGCACGCTCGCAGAATAGGAAGAGTATTTGATGTGCGCTGGCTGTCCTCATCCTGCACGTCTGTGACGGCTCTCTGGCAAAGCTATCCAGCCTTGGTCAAACTCTTTGGAGTGTTGATGGAAGACAAATCCAGATCTTCTGTGGAAAGAGCCAAATGTCAGGGCATTCATGGTAAAATGACACAGTGGCTTTTTTTGGTGGAGATGGCGTTGGTAAAAGATGCACTGGAAACCCTGCAAGCCTTGTCCCTGTTTCTGCAGAGGAGAGATGCCACAGCCGTCAGTGCCAGTGCTGAGGTGGATGTTGCACTGAGAACACTGAGGTCTATGCGGCAAGCAGATGGTGTAAACGCAAGAGGCCTGAAGGAAGAATTTGAAAGTTTACACTCTTTCAAGGGAGTGAATGTGTCTCAGCCAAGTGATAGTGATCATCGGAAGGCAGAGGTCTTTCGTGAAAGACTGTTTGTTTCTCTGGCCGACAACATTGAGCGCAGGCTGGATGACAACGGAATTATTTCTGATGCAGCCGTTCTAAATCCGTCAAATTGGCCATCTGATGAAGACGAGCGCATCATTTACGGAGACAACAAACTTCTCACCATTCGGAAGACTCTCGCTGTTGACGCTGCAACCAGTACCATACTCCTCAAGGAATTCCACCAATTCAAATGTCATGGCACCACAGGAGACAATCTGCGCAAAGTGCTCATCACTGTCTCCACACTCCCAGTGTCAACAGCTGAGTGTGAAAGGGGATTCAGCGCCATGAACCGTATTCTCACAGATGAAAGAAACCGAATAAATGTGTCCACACTGAACAACCTACTGTTCATTTCCATAAATGGGCCTGAGGTTGCCTACTTTCCTGCCCGGAGATTTGCAGAAATGTGGATAAAAGAGGGACGGCATGATGCAGATGACGCTCCCACAGGAAAGCAGAAAAAGACCACAGAAGTCCATCATCAAGGCAGACTGTTTTCCTAGTATGATGCATAGGCCTACACTATAGCCTATTCATGTTTAAGTTGACACTACGTTGTGCCATATAGTTTTACCATTCATAAATATGTGTTTTGACATGAGTGGCAATGGCATTATCCATGGTACTGGGAGGGGGATTTAAAGGGATAGTTCACCCAAAAATGAAAATTCTGTCATCATTTACTCACTCTTATTTTGTTACAAACCTGCATAAATTTATTTGTACTGATGAACACAAAGGAAGATATTTTGAGAAATGTTTGTAACCAAACTGTTCGTGGACCCCATTTACTTTCATAGTATTATTTTTCCTACTATGGAAGTAAATGGGGTCCATGAATGGTTCAATTACAAATATTTCTCAAAATATCTTCCTTTGTGTTCATCAGAACAAAGAAATTTTTGCGGGTTTGTAACAACATGAGAGTGAGTAAATGATGACAGAATTTTTGTTTTTGGGTGAACTATCCCTTTAATTCTTGTGTTTTTTTGTTGTGCATGTTCACAGTTCATATGTGTTAATAAGAAAAAATATTTTACAATTCCTGCAAATGCAGTGATGAAGTTCATGTTCTCATGATTTATTTTTATGAATTAAAATGTTTTGAAATGTGCTGTGGACAGAGATGCATTCATTTTTTTCTCTTTCGCGCAAGTTATGTTTTGAAAGACAATGTCCTGTAGCTCAGGCACTGCCCCAATTTTCAACAGGCTCACCTAAAACTTTATTTTCCAAAAAAAAAACACTTTTACTATATTCTAATTTTGTCAAGTATTAAAAAAAAATAATCTCATAATTTGTGCTAAAATAGTCTAAATGTTTAGTTTTAAAACCATTTTGAGCTGGTTATATTTTGATGTTTCTGCTTAAGTTCAGCAGACAGTGAGGTTTGGGTTTGTTCCGATCAGAGCTTGTGAGCGGAGAGCGCATTTCTGTATATTAGAAATATTTTAATTAGAAATATAAAAAAAAATATTATAATGAATTTTTGTTAGGTCGGACAATGATTACCAAATTTCTCTTTTATATTGCTCCTCATAACCACTGAAACAGTCAAAAAATCAAACCAAAAGTAAATTATGGACGGAAGTGTTGGGCACAAAATGACTTATGAAAACATCCCCCCCTCTGTTTTTTTCACAAATCGCACCCTGAGTATAACCACATTCATACGTTTTTGTACTTTTTTGCTTTCCCCATGACATTGTTAGGAGGTATAGGGTCTGTATTTCATTATTGCTTTTTTATAATAACCGTACGTTTTTGTACGATTTATTTCATACGAATTCCTACAAATAAGGCATCTCGTAAAATAAGTAAGAATTCCCGTGAAATCATTGACTCATCATTAAACGATTCGTTTGACTATGTTGACGCGTCTTTCCAGCCCTAATGGAAATCATTTCGCAATAATTTATCATTTAGAAAATAACGCTAATGGTTCGTGCAAATAATTTGTTTGTCCTCACATTTCCAATAAAAAACACATTGATGGCTCCCGGGATAGATTATACCCATTTAAGTGGGTCGCAAAATGAAAAGTTTGGTAACCCATGGTGTAGTGTAAGACCGCACTTGACAGCTCAGCGCTGAATGTTTGCCATGGTGTTGGAAGGCTGTGGGCATCCACAAAGGGTCACAGATGTGGTGTGAGATAGGGGGAGAAGAGAGCAGTAGAGGCCAGGACAGGGACCAGCTTGTGGAGGTTTAAACAAATCAGTGATGCATCAAATCAAGTCTCTTCTTACAGATACTTAAGGTGGGAGGAAAAAATAAAGATGAGCTGAGAGCTGTAAATGAGTCTGAAGGATTTGCAGATAATCCAAACTCATTTTCTCTCTTCACAGAAAATACAAATAGCAATCATCATCATCACGTTTCCTGAAATGGCCATGGAGTGGGGGTACGATGAGTCTTATAAGGGTTTATTCATCTTGGGTCCGCACCCACGAAGAGATACTGAATGTGAAGCAAAAGCTTAGAAAGTGAAAATGCATGTGGGTATGTAAACCAAGCAACGATGCAAGCAACATGTCCACACGTCCCAGAGACTTTTTGAATCAAAGATAAAGAACGACTTTCACTATTTTGTTTCCAAAAAACTGATCGCTTATCATCAATTAGGGCTGGGTATCGATTCAGATGTTCCAGATCGATTCGATTTCGATTCACAAGCTATCAAATCGATTCGATTTCAATTCTGAATTAAATTTTTTGATTCTGGTTCTCGGGGGACGATTTTTATACTCGATTCCTCGAATCAACTCAATGAATATGGATTTAATACAAATACTATATTAATAAAAAAGTGAACAGCAGTTTACAAGTGGGTAATTAATAAAAAGAAATTAAAAGCCACAACACTATCATCGTCGTCTTGCATGCGAAATCTAAAATGCTTCAATATCTCTGACTTTTTATGTGAAGGTGACATCAACGTTGATGAAGCACCTGAAACCGCCATTTTAAGCACTGAAAAAAATGAATGACAGGCTCGCCTCTCAAGGTTTCAATAATTTATTGCCATACAACTCGGTACAAGTTGTTAGGAAGACATCTAGTGAAAAAGACTAGTAATTAGATTAACGTTAATCTTACGTTTAATGTTTGCGAAAATAAATATGAAAAAAAATTGATTCTCCTCTTTAAGAATCAATTACGTAAAAAAACAAGATTAATCGGAAAATCAATTTTTTGCAGTGGTTCTCAAACTTTTTCAGCGTGTTTTTCAGTCAATGTTTATACACATGCAAATATTTCTTAAATATATACATGCATGTGTGTGCATTTATATATACATAATTATTATACACATTACACACATTTAATATGTAAACAAAAAGTTTTATTCCGCAAACGATTATTCGCGACTAATCGTAAGGCAGCTCTACAAGGTACTACAGTCCCAAACTAATTTTGTCAACAACTTTGACGAAATTTGACGAGTCATTTCGCTTCCCCGCCAATGACGAATTTTTACGGCAATCTTTATTTCTGCTATTATTCACTAGGTGATGCTCTTACCCAATTTATAAAACACTGTAGCATCCACTGACCCAAAAGCAGTAAAATCTCCATGTATGTTTTGATCTTCATTTTGAATCTGATCTCTAATCTGGTCCTTTAAAAAATGCAATTTTCTCAGCTTTTTGCTCAAAATTTTATATTTAAAAAAAAATTACCCATATCTGAGAGGTAATAAAAAGAAAACAAATGAAGCAGATGGCCTGTTGTTCATTTGATATACTGTATATTTATATATTTAAAAAAAGAAGATTTTCTGTAAAGCATTAAACTATGTGCAAATCATAAAAAAATGCTGTTGCTGCTGTGGGAAAAGAGTTAATTTAACGCGGTCATCCTTAACTGGCTTACAAACATAGCCTTGCACCATCATCAAGGCTGTCAAAAAGATATGGCATGTACATACAGTATTTGCATGCAAATAAATAGCACTAGTTGAAGCAGAAAATCTGTTTTTGAATCAACCCAACATCTAGCAAACAAAATAAACAAACATCCTCCCCTGTGGCAAAACTGTAAGCAATAGCCAAATATGATTGACAGCTCTTAGAAAATAAATAATAAACTATCTCTTTAATAAACTTTTATAACAGTGCCCACTTTGTTATCAAAAATGACTCTATTGTATTATAATAATACTGTATAACCAAAAAAAGCACAGCTGACAGTCAATCCAACTATATTTTGTGAGCTTGGGTCTGCTATGCAAACAGTAAAGCGGATTAGCATTTATATGGTCTTTGAAAGCCACTGAATCCTCTCAGACAACATTTTTCACATCGCATCTTTGAAGAATATTTATTTAGCTTAACTTCATGCACGTTGACCATGAAGCTATTCGTCGATGACGTAACCGCCCTCCTGCGTCGATCTGAGAGTCATATGGCTATCTGGGTTCCTTTGGAAGTGCATTTGTCTATGTAGATCTACAGTATGATGGGTGTATTAATGTTAATTTGGACATGCAAGATAACATTCCCAACCGGCTCTTTCCATTCTGTTGTGAAAAAATGTGTCTGTCCTCCTCATCAGCCACCCTGGGAGAACCGGCTGTGTCTGTGCACTTATAAGGATCTCTCATTAGCATTCAGCGCTAACGGCCGGAGTTGAGCGTTTGAGAGAAAAATGGGTGCGTATTGACAGAGGGAAAGGAAGTGAAGACAGATGAGAAGACAGAGGTGAAAGGGCGATAGTGTGCTCGAACCCTTGTCAATCAAGCTTAGCTGCACATCAGACAGCGATGTGATGGCGTACAAGCGGAAGCAAACAAATCTGTTTAGGAAGCAGGCAGGGTGAGATAATTCCTGTGCTTCGAGCAAACGTATAAGGAAGCAACCCAAACAATAAGCCCTTGGGTTTTGCTCGTTTTATCATTTAGATGCACTATGCAAAAGTAAATTAGGATGCCTGCTATAGCAAACACGGAGGCGAACAAGAAATTAAACAATGCTGCAACTTCCCGAGGATTAAACATAGGAACAATTCTGAAAGAAGCTTATTCTTGTACCGTGCGCACATGACAATGGCACGAATCTTGTCGCTTTACAGGCAGTACCTCGCGAGTATGGGCAAAATGCAGAGATTACGGTACTCAAAAAGGGCGATGAGTAAACGCTTTATCGCAGTTCAACAGAAATGGCCTCCTACAGTACAAGAGCAAGGCAACAGAATATAGCAACTCAATCCACAGGGACTGAAAGTCATGTCACGCACGGATCTCTCAGCGCGACTTCTTAGCCGTTGTGTAACCTACTGTGTGGGCTACAGTACGCATATCATCTCTCTCCCAAGTAGCGATTTGTCATGCTGCAGCAGAAAGGAACTGAGAAGCTAAGAGGACCCGTGTTGATGGTGACGTTTGTGTTGTGTAACTCCACTTCAAGGCTACCTGCAAAAGTAGTGATGTGTGCTTTCTTTGTGAATCGGACATTCAATCACAACCGCTCGAGTCAGTGGTTTAGACAAAGACAAAAAGACAAATATCTACAATAACATTATGGACCCAGCACTAGTACACTTCAGTCTTAAGTCCATATCAGTTACTGAACTAAATTGGCCAGAGCTGAACCCCATCTTTTGGGTAAATTGGACTGCTGACTGGACCGGACCCTAGCTTGGATCTGAATATGGATAAATCCCAACAGCAACGTTCCAATATCTAGTTGAAAGCCTTCTTGGAAAAGTCAAGTGTTATAGCAGTGATGGGGAGTTTTCACCCCCTATTTACACCAACTGTTTTGAAATTCTATCTTTAGCAAGCATGTAAGGGTTTTGATCAGTGGTTAACAGATATATTGCTGAGGTCGAAATATCGGCAACGCTGATAATAAAAAAATACAAATATTGGCTAGGGCTGCATGATTTGCAGAAAAATAATCTAACTGCATTTTTTAAAATTAAAAATAGCAATTTAAATTGCGATTTTCTACTAAGGGTTTGTTGTGGTGCTTTAGCAGCATCAAACAATGACCAAGCGTAATGAAAAACTATTCTAGCACTGTTGGGAACTGTTTATTTAAAGGGGACATATCATAGAAATCTGACTTTTTCCATGTTTAAAGGGATAGTTCGGCCAAAAATGATATTAAACCCATGATTTACTCACCCCCAAGCTGTCCGAGTTGCAAATGTCCATCGTTTTTCAGACAAACACATTTTCGGATATTTTAGAAAATGTTTTAGATCTTTCAGTTGATTAAATGTAATGTTACGGGGTCCACCCATAGTACACAACCTTCAAGTCCAAAAAAAGTGCGTCCATCCTTCACAAATTAAATCCAAACGGCTCCAGAATGATAAACAAAGGTCTTCTGAGGGTAATCCGCGCGGTGTTGTTGTAGAAATATCCATATTTAAAACTTTATTAACGAAAATAAATACCTTCCGGTAGCGCCGCCATCTTAGACTCCTCTGTATTCAGGAGAGAGTATTAGCGTAGTGTACGCACTTTTCTTAGTGACGTATGACAAATTCGGAGGGCGGGGGCACAGAGCAGCAGCAGAGTAGCCTCCGTAGGCTGCGTAAGCTCTCATCCTGAATGCGGACGCGACTAAGATGGCGGCGCTACCGGAAGGTAGTTATTTTCGTTAATAAAGTTTTAAATATGGATATTTCTACAACAACACCGCACCGATTACCCTGAGAAGACCTTTGGTTATCATCCTGGAGCCATTTGGATTTAATTTGTGAAGGATGGACACACTTTTTTTGGACTTGAAGGTCATGGACCCCGTAACATTACATTTAATCAACTGAAAGATCCAAAACATTTTCTAAAATATCAGAAAATGTGTTTGTCTGAAAAACGATGGACATATGCAACTCGGACAGCTTGGGGGTGAGTAAATCATGGGTTTAATATCATTTTTGGCCGAACTATCCCTTTAAGTGCTGTAATTGGGTCCCCAGTGCTTCTATCAACTTAGACAATGTAAAAAAGATCAATCTAGTAACTTAGTTTGGTAAACCATTCTCTACAAGTATTAAAAAATAGGTAATTGAAATTTGGCTCCCCTTGTGATGTCAAAAGGGGATAATACCTCCCCTTAATCTGCACTATCCAATCACGGCACTGCCATTTAGTGCAGAGATCAACTCATTTGCATTTAAAAGGAAACATCCAAAAACGAAACATTTTTGCTCACACACTATAACATTTTTTGTAGAAATTGCAATATTACTGGCAGCTGGTTGCCAGTAACTTACTGTAGATTTTACATTTATGTTATTTACTGGCAACAGTTTGTTCGAAAGTTAAATGAACATGAAACATTTTAGTCTATCTCCTACAGTAAGATACTGGCAAACAGCTGCATAATTACAGCAATTTTTTTTACGGTGCACCAACAAAGTGCCAAATTTAACATATTAAAAATAAATTATCTATATGATATTTTGAGCTAAAACTTCACATACGTACTCTGGGGACACCAAAGATTTATGTGACTTCTTAAAAATTTCAAAATGCAAACATCTGTCATGACAAATTAACTCTTTCCCTGTCATTGACAAGCTATCTCGTCAATTAAGAGAAAACGCTTCCCTGTCAATAGCCTCTTTCACACAGTAATACTGGTAAATTACCATGAATTTACCAGAATGAATTTACCAGTAAATACAAAAATGTGCTGTTCACACACGCAGTGACGTTCCGTCTTTTTACCAGTAAGACATCATTCACACATCAGTATCAAAATACCGGTAAATTCGTTGAGAAAGCGGAAGTACCTGTGGCGCGCGGCGAGCTCAGTGTTGTATTTGTAAACAATCCACGTCGTTCATATCCACGGTCCGTATTTTGTTGTTTTCACGTCTGTGGTAAACTCTGACAGTCGCGAAGTTGCTCATGACCAAACAACATTGCATGAGGCGACGTCAAACCGATGGCGTTTTAAACAACAGTACTTTTTGCACATTAGGCTTCACATAGGGCGTGCTAAGGACGTCGGCAATTCGACAAGTAGGTGGTAAGTAAGGGATAATGTAGAGGCAGCCGGTAGTTATTGGGAAATAAGCCCCGACAGTGTGATCAGGACCCGACGCGAAGCGGAGGGTCTTGTATCACACTGAAGGGGCTTATTTCCCAATAACTACCGGCTGCCTCTACATTATCCCGCTTATTACACGGCTACTTGCCACATAAGAAAAAAAACTGGACATGAATATGAATTTGAAACATTTTATTTGCATATTTGTTTTAAATTAACATTTTTATCCTTCCGCGAAAATTTGCACAGATGCATAAAATGATCGTAATACCTTATTAAGATCCTCTGCTTCATACTTGTCTCCATTTTTTCTCTTTTAGCCAGTCTTTGAGAAGTTTTAATGCCCATTCTGTATGTTTTTGTGTGTTGGCTTTGTAGCTGTCATGCTCTATTTTGTCAAGTTCAGTCTCAGTAAGCTCTCTGTGTCTTGTCGTGGTTGTCGAGTGTTTGTCACAAGATGGCGCCAAACAGACAGTAATCTTTATTGATCTTTATTGGCGCGGAGCGATTTTACTCGTGAAAGTAGTCCGGCTATGCGTTATTAATTTGGAGCGGTTATTATTTGAAAAGAACGAACCTGCAAATGTCTCAACTGACCAATCAGAATCAAGCATTCCAGAGAGCCGTGTAATAAGCTGTTTTAAACAACTTTGGTGAAGAAATGTGGACGTAAACTTCAAATGTGCTCGACTTTCAAGCACCGCATGTGTGGAAACGTCCGTAAACAATCTGGGCGTAAACGCGTCATCTGTTTTAAATCATTATGATTGGCCCGAAGCTGTCAGCGCGGTCTGACGTCGTTCGTTCTAAATGCCGGTAATCCTATATTTTTCGTTCACACATAGCGCTTACCGGTAAATTACTGGTAATCTTACAACCTGTCTTACTGGTAAATTGGGAGCACTGATTTACCGGAAAGGTTCTGTTCACACATGATCTGTTAACTGCAATTTACCAGTAAATTACCAGTAAAGACTGTATGTGTGAAAGGGACTAATGATGAGTTTTTACGGCAATCCATACTTCTGCCATTATCCACTAGGTGGTGCTCTTACACAACTTATAAAACACTGAAGCACCCACTGATCCAAAATCTGTAAGAACTCTGTGTATCGGTCTGAATCTAATCTCTAATAAAAGTCTTTTACAAAATGCAATTATCTCAACTTTAAAGTGAAAAAAAATATTTGAGAGGTGATAAGAGAGAACAAATGAAAATATGATTAAACATTTTGTTTATTAATTTCATATATTGCATGTTTATATATTTAAAAAAGAACATTTTCCTGGAAGGCATTAAACATTTGTGAAAATCATAAAAATGCTGCCGCTGACTGGCAACTTTTTTATAAATGCTGGGGAGGAAAGAGTTAAGAAAATTCTTTGTTTATTTGATTATCACATGCAATGTTAAAATGGCAGAAAGCAAGATGTCAAGGACTACGTGGAGGCTTGTTAGCATATTTGATAGTCAAAGGATTTTGTTTTACAAAGATTAATTGTGCATGCCTAATATCGGCCAATATTTTTGTCTTTGCAATATATCGCCACAGTCAAATTTTGGGTCATAATTTCAAAACAAACAAAAAATATTCATACACTTCTCATGATAACATAGATCACTAACGTTGTGTTTGCGCTGTTGCTTCTTTAAAGCATCTGTCAGTCACAGTCAGTCAGCCCCCCCATAAATATTATGCAAAATAAATGTTTCTCATTTACTATAATAACATTTGTTAAATCTGCCACATTGCTTTCTTAATATCAGCATCGGGCATTAAGTTTGGTTGTCCACATATGTCATTGTAGAGTTTCAACTTTAAGTTTACACATAACCTTACACTAAGGTCACAAGCTTTTATCTGGTCAACAACAATTTTGGATAAACTCTCATATGACTGCTGAGTCACAGTTTTCCTCACAAACTCTGTCTTGACACATCATAAGCTAAATCCTTCCGGATGGCATGTACTCTTAAATCGTCTCAATACCTTCTGTACACCTTCATAACCCAAGCCAGGTGGAGTAACAGCTGATCAAAGCCCAGTGGCGTTGACTTTAGTGATGGCAATTTTCACCTCTGATGAGCACAGCATCGGGTAAAAGCTATCTGTCCCACGGCAGGGCTAGTGTAGGTCAGAGCGGCTCAGGCCACGTCTTTGATAGAGGAACAAAACTAGACCCTTATCACTGCGCTTAAGAGCCTGGCAAGCCTGAAAAGTCATTACTGTTGCCAAGTCCTAGATGCCGAGTCAGTGTTGTGGGAGTCCAAACTGTTTCCCAACTGATCCATTCAGAGTCTGTTAGCTACAGACACCGAGCCAAAAAGAAGTGCCTTTAGGCCCTTTTTGTGACTAAGGCTGATTGGACCTTGCACAATATTGGCATGGTGTCTTTTTTTGTCTGCACTGCACTTCCCCGCAGATGTATTTTTCTCTTTCACTTGCCAAGTCTTTGTTCATTTGCAGTCTTGGTTAGGGATGAATTTAGGATTTCCTCACTGAAATGCTTTTGTGGATTCTCCACAGATGTAGAGCGCCGTTTAAAGTTCGCATTAACAATCAAACCACATTTTACTAATACCGCAAATTGTCTGAGATCCAAGACGACTCGGTCAAAGAAAGTTTAGTTTTAAATATGTGCTAGCTCACAAAATTTCGAAAATCTTATATTCTACGCCATGACTTTGTAATCGTACATAAGAGCCATGGCCAAAAAAAACCCACAAGCTCTTTCAACAACGATAATTTAGTAGGATTTGGGTTTTCCTAAAGGCATCCAAACCGAATGAATAGCTGAAGGAGGTGGCATGAATCCTCCTACCCAGCAGCGTGGGTAATTATTTTAAAAAGCTGTGTTTGTACCGCGGGCGACATCGGCTTAAGACGTGGCAGGGGAACGCAGAAGGATCAATGCTGTCTTGAGGAAATGTGTCAGGATGCAGGTATACAAAAACATTGCAAATCGATTCAAATTCACAAAAGCACACAACTATATGAAAGCTATGCGAGCCAATAACAGCCGTCATATTCCATAGTACCTTGCATTCGTGCCAAAGTTAGACATTTTAAACGTTTTCACAGCTGAATAAAACAAGAACATTGGGAAACAAATCATTTTACAGTCAAGTAAGTGAATAAAATCACCAAAATGCCACTTTTTTGTTTACAACTCTATTTATTTAAAAGACAGAAGGCTAACTAAATCCCATCCCCAGTGACAAACTTAAAAGGTAAATGCTGTTTTGTTTACAACATTGAAATAGTTAGAAAGCCCTGTGTGACAATTAACCTCAAAAATAAAGTCCCAAAATGCTGAAGTCACGAAAACTCAATTTAAGGCCAACAAGTCTTTACTACTTTTTAACTTGATACCTTTGGGTAGACCGCAGTGGATAGTAAAGTCTCCGAACTGTTTCCCAATCATACCGAGGAGACTGACTTTGCCAGATGGATCTGTATGCACCGCGTGGCCTCAATTTCCTTTCACAACATACTTCATTAACAGTATGTTAATCTCAGGTTTGTTGATATGACTTTGAGAATCCATTTCGCTCCGAGTGCATCCATCGCTCCGTCTCTCATCATCCTTCATTCGCGACCTTCTCACCGGCTGTCTCTCGAATCGAGTGTGGCGGTTCCGAAAATGAAGAGTTTCGTTTCTGCCATTTAGTCACTTGAAAAGCTCATCTGAAGCCCAGAGATAACTCATTAGCATATGCTTGAAGCGGTAAAGAAAAAACGTAAGCGCCAAACACTGTCGTATATACACTCTTGAACAGACTAAAAGGTTTTCAAGAGCAAACCGAATGATGTCAATCCAGCCACAAAAATAGGATCATATTGCATGTTTTAAGATTTCTACAGATCTAATGTATAAGTTACTTTCTGTTTTATATTTCAATGCAATCCATTTGGCGCTAAAACAAGACATAAAATCAAAGATGAAAACGTTTAAAGGGATACTTCACCCAAAAAAATTACATTTATCATTTACTCATCAAGTTTTTGCAAACCTGTATAAATGTATTTGTTCTGCTAAACACAGAAAAATATTTTGAGCAATGTTTGCTAGTTTTTGGTGCTGCAGCTTCAAGCTTGATTACATACACTCACCTAAAGGATTATTAGGAACACCATACTAATATTGTGTTTGACCCCCTTTCGCCTTCAGAACTGCCTAAATTCTATGTGCCATTGATTCAACAAGGTGCTGAAAGCATTCTTTAGAAATGTTGGCCCATATTGATAGGATAGCATCTTGCAGTTGATGGAGATTTGTGGGATGCACATCCAGGGCACAAAGCTCCTGTTCCTGTAAGATCTGGTGACTGTGGGGGCCATTTTAGTTCAGTGAACTCATTGTCATGTTCAAGAAACCAATTTGAAATGATTCGAGCTTTGTGACATGGTGCATTATCCTGCTGAAAGTAGCCATCAGAGGATTGGTACATGGTGGTCATAAAGGGATGGACATGGTCAGAAACAATGCTCAGGTAGGCCGTGGCATTTAAACAATGCTCAATTGGCACTAAGGGGCCTAAAGTGTGCCAAGAAAACATCCCCCATACCAATACACCACCCCCAGCAGCCTGCACAGTGGTAACAAGGCATGATGGATCCATGTTCTCATTCTGACTCTACCATCTGAATGTCTCAACAGAAATCAAGACTCATCAGACCAGGCAACATTTTTCCAGTCTTCAACTGTCCAATTTTGGTGAGCTCGTGTAAATTGTAGCCTCTTTTTCCTATTTGTAATGGAGATGACCCGGGGGGGGGGGGGGGGTCTTCTGCTGTTGTAGCCCATCCGCCTCAAGGTCGTGCGTGTTGTGGCTTCACAAATGCTTTGCTGCATACCTCGGTTGTAACGAGTGGTTATTTCAGTCAAAGTTGCTCTTCTATCAGCTTGAATCAGTCGGCCCATTCTCCTCTGACCTCTAGCATCAACAAGGCATTTTGGCCCACAGGACTGCTGTATACTGGATGTTTTTCCCTTTTCACACCATTCTTTGTAAACCCTAGAAATGGTTGCGCGTGAAAATCCCAGTAACTGAACAGATACTCAGAATATACTCAGACCAGCCCCGTCTGGCACCAACAAACATGCCACGCTCAAAATTGCTTAAATCACCTTTTTTCCCATTCTGACATTCAGTTTGGAGTTCAGGAGATTGTCTTGACCAGGACCACACCCCCAAAATGCATTGAAGCAACTGCCATGTGATTGGTTGATTAAATAATTGCATTAATGAGAAATTGAACAGGTGTTCCTAATAATCCTTTAGGTGAGTGCATCTTTCGGTTTATGGGGAAACGAGGAAAGATTTTTTTTGTGACTATCATTTTAATCTTCCCAGTGCACCTGCAAATACCACACCAAAATGGCTTTTTTTTGGTTATGACATAAACATGAAAAACTTAAAGGTATAGCGGAAGATTTTCCCGAATTATTTAAAAGAACCGCCCCTCGATATTTTTTAAAAAATGCTCCCGAGAGGGAACGCCTGTTAAACGCGTGCACGAGACAGAGAGAGAGCATGCAGGAGCTCAGTTCTTCTCTTCGCTCTGATTACAAGTTGTGTCGGCATTTTTACCGTGTCTGTGCGGTTCGTGACTTGTGCCAGGGCTAGCATCGCAAATCATAGCTTACATCAACTTTTACCAGCAGTGATTTTAAATGGATTTCTCCAAATAGCATGACAAAATGTACCTTTCCAGTAGAAACTTCGCGTGGGAAGCCCAACCTGTCCTTTTAGCTCACGCCAGCGTGTGAAATAGTCTCCCATAAACATCTGGTCTTGTTTCTTTATTTATAGTCCTTTCTCTTCTTGTCATACAATTCGTAGACACTTTTTCTCTTGCAACCCTCAGACATTTTGAAAAAAACATAGTGAGAACGCGACCTTCAATGAATGGTTGAAACCGTAGCACAACACACATACACGTGAAAGTGCGCATGTGCAGAAAGCGAACGTAGAGGCGAGCACGTGCAACGGTTATACGTCAACATATAATCAGAATGATTGACATCTGGGATGACCAATAACAGTGGTGATCCACCCGGAAAACGAAAATCTTCCGCTATACCTTTAAATAACAAACACTATGAGGTGGTTTTCCAGACAGGTCTTATCCTAGTCCCAAACTAAAATGCATGTTTAAGATGCCTTAATTTAAAAACATCTTGCACTGACACATCTTAACATATATCAGTGGAATTGTTTTGTCTCAATATGTATACCAGTAATATTTTATACAAGGTTTGTTTGTAAAAACTACTAAAATGGTCGGAGCCGATGGTGTAGTGGGCAGCGCTCCGACATGTGGTGCTTGTCAGGTTCTGCAACCTGAGTTCGATTCCCGACTCGTGGTCATTTGCCGATCCCATACCCGTCTCTCCTCCCTGTACTTTCCTGTCTTCTCCTAACCTCACTGTGGAATAAAGGCAAAAACTGGCAAAAAAAATACAAAAATTTTCTAATAAAACTAAGGCCTAGTCCTGGACTAATAAACTCTGTCTGGGAAACTGCCCCTATGAAGAGGGGCTTAACGGCGGCAGTGATAATGTTAAAGTAAGTTGAGATATCGAAAAATGGGCATTGTGACATGGCAAGTGACAGCACATAAAAATGATTGTATCAATTGAGAAAGAATGAGCGAGCAAGCAAGCGTGAGAGTGGACGAGAGCAGGAGAGAGCGAGCGAGCGAGCAAGAGAGAGAGAGAGAGAGAGAGAGAGAGAGAGAGAGAGAGAGAGAGAGAGAGAGAGAGAGAGAGAAAGCAAGTGAGCAGGAGAGAGAAAGCAAGCGAAACAAGCAAGATGGAGAGAGAGAGAGGGAGAGCAAGCGAACAAGCAAGAGAGAAAGAGAGAGTGCAAGCGAGCGAGAGAGAGAATGACTCTTTGTATCAGACCGTACAATAAGACAAGTTGCAGTACCTTGTACTTTCCATCTTTTGTAGATAGCTAGAGCAATTTTATGTTATCTTTCATGATCTTAATTAAATCTATTCAAATATAAACCAAAGCAGAGCACCTACAATTTAAAATCATCGTACTGCAGTATCTATCTACTATAAAACACGGGCTGTAGATGTAAATGCAGAATACAACAATCCAAGAATTTACATTATGGCAATAAACTAATAGACCTCTGCCTAAACTCCATGACAATCTTTCTGAACCCAAAACTAACACACCTGATTCAACAGCTACGTTCATCAAATACTAGATTTATTGAATCAGGTGTGTTTGTTTGGGCTTTGTATGAAAGCCGTCTGACATGGGATCCAGCAACTTGAAGGGAAATCAATTTTATGCACCGAGTCTGCCTTGCGGTAGCTTAAGGTATTGTAGAGGTCAAACAAAGTTAAGCGAATCATTTGCAAACCCCAAACGTGTGAACATTGTGCTAAACAGTAAAATGCCAGGAAAGCTTTATTCACAGTGATCCTGAGGTGCTCGGGCACAGCAGAGGACCCCTAAGGGGCACTTAAACCTATTCTGCACATTCACTGATAGAAACCACATAAAAATATTTTTTTTATTATTATTTTAGTTAGTAGAAACCCAAGAGTTAAGTTTCTCTGAATGATTATTAGGTAACCAGGTTGTAACATTTCTTTACACTTTTAAAATAAAGATGCTTCACAATGCCATAGAAGAAGCACTTTTGGCTAAACAGTTCCTTAAAGAACCTTAAACATCGAAAGAACCTTTCTATTGCACAAAATGGTTTAGTAACACTTTACTTGAAGGGGTGTTCGTAAGACTGACATGACACCTTGAAGGAGTTTTATGCACATTTATGACAATTGTCATTATGTCCTTTTTAATGCAAAGATGACATTGTTTGGGATGTCATTGTTATAACAACTTGACATAAACCAATACAGCATAACTTCTCATAAATCTGTCATAAACATGACATAAGAGAATAATTATCAAACTAAACTTTAAGGAATATTCCATTTTCTTAAAAGAAAAATCCAGATAATTTACTCACCCCCATGTCATCCAAAATGTTGATGTCTTTCTTTGTTCAGTCGAGAAGAAATTATGTTTTTTGAGGAAAACATTGCAGGATTTTCTCATTTGAATGGACTTCAATAGAGCCCAACATTTAATACTTAACTCAACACTTAAAAGTTTTTTTCAACGGAGTTTCAAAGGACTATAAACAATCCCAAACGAGGCATAAGGGTCTTATCTAGCAAAACAATTGTCATTTTTGACAATAAAAATAACAAATATACACTTTTAAAGCAAAACTTCTCGTCTAAATCCGGTCCAGCGCGACCTAACGTAAATGCGTAGTGACGTAGGGAGGTCACGTGTTACATATTTAAAACGCACATTTGCGGACCATTGTAAACAATAAACTGACACAAAGACATTAATTAGTATCAGTTGACATACAACAACGTAGGAACGGTCCTCGTTCTCAACACTTGTAAACACTGGGGCGGAGTTTCGCGTTCGTCCTCTGTGACCTCTTGAGGTCACGTTGGCGCATCACGACCGGATTTAAACGAGAAGTTGCGCTTTAAAAGTGTATATTTGTTATTTTTATTGTCAAAAATGAAAATCGTTTTGCTAGATAAGACCCTTATGCCTCGTTTGGGATCATTTACAGTCCTTTGAAACTCCGTAAAAAAAAACTGTTAAGTGTTGAGTTAAGTATTAAATGTTGGGCTCTATTAAAGTCCATTAAAATGAGAAAAATCCTGCAATGTTTTTCTCAAAAAACATAATTTCTTCTCGACTGAACAAAGGAAGACATCAACATTTTGGATGACATGGTGGTGAGTAAATTATCTGGATTTTTCTTTTAAGAAAATTGAATATTCCTTTAAGAAGCTACCTAGATTTATGGGTTAACATTACATTAAACTGGCATTTAAAATGTCATTAGGTGTTAAGATTCTCTCTTATAGTTTTATAACAGCATCATGAATATTTTTCTTGACCTCAACTACAGTGGTACAAATTGAACTTGTCATTAAAATGTCATTATGTGTTAATACTCTGTCAAATAGTTTAATAACAGCATCATGGATATTTTTCTTGACCTCAACTACAGTGGTACAAACATTGAAATGTCAGTAAGTGTTAATACTCAGTCAAATAATTTTAAATACCTTAACAAATGCAAGACACGTCCAAATTTTATACTTAAAATGTGTGTATGTGCACAATAGCATATTAACATAGAATACAAACATTTAAATAATTGAATGTAATGAACTGTTTTTGCAGCGATATGGACCCAACGCTGCATGGCTTAACTCATTATTGTACTGTTTTCTTTTAATTTTAACGAATTTTAATTATTTTTTATCAATTTTAATTATTATTATTATTATTATTATTGGATAATTGATTTTATTTCTCTAACATATGGAGGAAATTTTACAAAAAAAAAACATTTTGAACTAAAGAATATTCATGAAGCTGTTATAAAACTATTTGACAGAGTATTAACAATTAATGACATTTTAATGACAAATTCAATTTGTATCACTGATAAAAAGGGATCAGTTATGTTGTCTTGGTAATGTCAAGTTGTCATAACAAGTTATGATGTATTGCTTTATGTCAAGTTGCCATAACAAAGACATCTCAAACAAATGTCGTCTTTACATTAAAAATAACTTAATTGAACAAATTACACTTCATGACAGTTGTCAAAAATGTGCATAAAATCTCATTCATGTCCATGACACAAGTCATGTCATGATTATGAAGGTGTCATGTCAGTCTTATGAACACCCCTTCAAGTAAAGTGTTACCAATGGGTCTTTAAATTATACAAATGTAAGAATAGTTCTTCTATTGCATCGCTATATAGAACTTTATAAAATTTTTATTAAAAAAAATGTTAAATCGTAAAAACCAAACAGATCTGGGGCACCATTCACTTTCCATAGTATTATTATATCCTAATATGCAAGTCAATGGTGCCCCAGATCTGCTTTGTTACTAACATTCTTCAAAACATTTCATTTGTGTTCAGCAGAAAAAAAGAAATTTAAACAGGTTTGAAACAACTTGTGTTTGAGTAAATAATGGCAGATTTTTCTTTTTTTTTCTGTGAACTGCCATTAAGTTTTATATGTGAAATATTACCTACTAAATTTGATTTGTGTGCACACTTCTGGATTTAACTTTCACAAATGTAAAATGACAAACTGCTTTATAACTTTACATGTTGATAAAAGTCTTTTATCCTATTGAAATGAGCACATCTTGGCCAAAATAAGCTGTAATATGAATCACACTTTACTCCAAAGTCTAACAACTACTACAGCACATCAAAGAGAAAATGCTTTCTGATAAATCCTGACAAAAACATTCACTCAGGTTTTTCACATTATTCTCTGGCAATTCTCATCTCAAACAAAAGCTTCTTTGTTTAAATTCACATAGGGATATCTTTTCATCTACAGTAGCTGACAGTCTTCACTTCTGGAGAAGTAATAAAACAGTTAGTAATTTTGCCTTTGTGTTTTACAAAACCAAAAGGATGCAACACATTTGTTATGTTAGGTATCCTTATGTAGCACAATACAAAGTGAAGAATGGTTAACTCCACATAG
The DNA here is from genome assembly GCA_025389145.1 of Misgurnus mizolepis. NCBI lineage: Eukaryota > Metazoa > Chordata > Actinopteri > Cypriniformes > Cobitidae > Misgurnus > Misgurnus mizolepis. Next base: position 15,382,799 of record JAIFKI010000004.1, read on the forward strand.
ACTGCTCGTCATACCCTCAGGCTGAGCCATTTAACCAGCCAGTGAGGTAAAACTTCAACAGCTACACAGTTGTTTGGTATGTTGCTGGTCTGCTGGATTGTCAAAGCTTTTATAGTGAATGCATGAAAGTCAAAACATTACAAATGAATAAGGTAAAGTGCTAATACAAACTGTTTATCTGTAATGGCTTCAAACATAAGTTCAATAAGTTCACCCCCCTTAACCTCACTCCCATCCGGGTCACGGCACCACTGTACTCGAACCCACCCCGTGCCCGGCATGGGAATCGGGCGCTCTATCAAGAAGGCTAAAGGCCATGACCTCTAGTGAATGTCACTAGAGCACCTCTCGAGGTCATACAGCTAGCTTTTACATGCACACAGCTTTCAATCACTAACTGGCCTTCGTTGCAGTACTTAACTGTTTGAAACATTTGAAAACAAGGGTGAACCAGCTAGACTCTCAGGAAAGCGTATTGGCAGCAGCTCAGTCCAAAACAGAATGAGTGATCACTCAACATTTCATCCCAATTATCGCATCAACAAGTCAATGTGGTTAATGACCCGAGAGCTGACGCTGGTAATGTTTCTTTAGCATTTAGCCTTTAACATTTCTCAGACAACACAAACCTGTTAAATGTCTTTTCAGAGGGTGTAAACAAAGCTGTAGAGGTGGCTCTGCATACATAGTGGATATCTACCGACTGTGCAAAGTAATTAGGGTGACCAGACAGCTTTATGAGATGGGTCCTGTTACCTTAGATTCAGCTGGCAGATTTAAGTCAAATTTATACTTCTACATCAAGTGTACGGTGTAGCCTACGCAGGGTTTCTTGCAGCACTTTGCATTTTCAGGTGGCCCGCCTAAGCTGGGAAACCCTACCGCCCTAACTAGGTCGTCCAAAAAAAAAACAATTTGCTGCACAAAACGCCGTCAAGTGCATCTCGGAGAATAAGCGGACGTGCTTTACACCACGAGCGTGCACACGCGCCACATGGCTGAAATGAAAGTAAGACGTGGTCCGTCACTGTATGGAGGATAACTAGCCAGTTAATAAAACATCTCGGAAAATAGCGTGGAATGACGGACGAAAATAGATAAAGTATAGCTGTTAATAAGCTGAAAGATGCTATTAAAGTATTAACAATACAAAACCTGGCTGCAGTAATACTTTAGACGCATACTGCTCTTCTTTGTTGACCTTATTGTGAGAGCAGATTCTCGAATTAGCTAGCTAAGCTGTTGAATGGCCAAACCATAATGCAATTTCAACTAGGAGTTACATTACGTGTAATTACATTTATGCATTTGGCAGATGCTTTTATCCTAAGCGACTGAAAGTGCATTCATGGCATGCATTTTTATTGTTGTGTGTTCCATGGGAATCGAACCCATGACCATTTGCAGCGCTAATGCGATGCTTTACCGACTGAGCTACAACATAAAACTGACACGCAACTTTGACTTGTAACCCAATTAAAATTTCAAACAAAAGCATGAGGCTTTTCTTCTATAAATAATCATGCAATCCAGACTCCTGCATCGGTCAGCACTCTGGCATAATAAATCACCAAGTACGAGGAACCGAGCCAAAAAACAAAATGTTCGTGAAAATAAATGGATCTGATAACAAACTCATTTCCCCACTGCACTCAGGCAAAATACAGGGCATCCTCGTCGTGCCACCTCGGCAATGACACCAGTAATAGTGTGAGAAAGCTTCTTTCATCACCTGCAACCACTACATCTGAACGCTCATTGATCACCGGGTTCACTTCTCTCCAAAAAGTGTCTTCGGCAATCAATTTGCACATTGTGCCAGCAGGCTTTAATTATGCCACTTTGTCAAGTAATCGCACGTAATTACGGCAAGAGCACAGTTCGGGGCGCTAAACGGCAAACGATTGAGGTCTCTTCAATGCACTTTTCAACTTTTGCCGGTGACATCGAAGCGAGATTTGTGCTCTATACAAACATGAATGCTCTGTTTGAGCGCTGAATGAGAAAGGCAGAGTAATTTGCAGCGAAAGTTAAAATGAAATTGTTGGGCGTGTCGACGTGTCGTGTCCCTGGCTGCGTCAATAATCCCGATGGCCTATTGATGTGGAGAGCCGTACAAGCTAACGCTGAGCTTTCATGGCTAGCGCTAAGCTGGAAAGATAAAAACACAAGTTTTCCCCAAGCCAATTAGCAGCGTTGTTGGTCTTGAGGGGAAATTGTGGGGGATCTCTTTCACACACACAGCCACCAGGGATCCAATCGGGCATGCTAACAAGCCCCACGTGCTTAGCCAAGACAAAGCGAGCAAAAAAAAACAAAAAACACCTGAGGCCAACACTGTCACTCATAGTGTCATTCGAGTGGCATCTTTAAATGCAAACAAATGATAAGCTTCAATTAAGAAGAAGAAGAAAAATATAGGTTACCTTGCCAGAGGCCCCCCGGCTCCAATTGTTTTTGTGCGCAGTTCATAATGTCACCAAAAATCAGGCCTTAGGGGGACTTTGGGGTATGAAAGGTAACGTGACCAAAGATGAATGCTCAAGTGAGCCACAGCGATTCACTAAATCCAGTTTAATTGATCCCTCAGAGCAGGAAAGCGGCACCTGGTGTGGAAATTGTGGAGGAGTGGTCGACCATAGAGGGGATTGTGTTTGGTTTGTAGTTCCTACAAACATGGTATTTTTGCTACAGTAAACATCATTACTCTTTTAAAAAGAACAGTTCACACCAAACTAAAAATTCTGTCATTATTTACAGAACTTCATGTTGTCCCTAACACAAAGGCTGGTATTTTTATGTATTGAACAAAAAAGAAGTGTGTTTAAAGAATGTTTGGCCCCCAAACTTGTGACTGTAAGTTGCTTTGGATAATAGTGTCTGCTAAATAAATAAATGTTTGTAAAGTTCTGTCAATGTGAATCAGATTGGTAAATCAATTGTCATTTGAGTCAGATCTGTTCACTTTCAGAAACAAAGATACAAAAGCTGTCACTGGGACGCTACCCTTTTAAAAAATATACCTTTGTACCTTAAGAATGCATAGGAGTACCGCAAGGGTACATATTGGGACCGTTTCAAAGAGTACCAGGTTTACAAATGAGACTTAACAATTAGTTCACTAATTTGACAGATTACTGATTACAATCATGATACAAAGTTTACAAACACAACATCAGCGAATTTCACAAGTCAAGAGCTCATTGTAAGGGCCAATTTCAAGTAATGGATGCCTAAAATGTTTGGTCTTTTCTGAGGCCATGGTTCCTTTGAATCGCTGCTTTGATTTATTTACTGCAGGTTCATCTAAATATCTTCTCTTGTGTTCTACATGAGAAAGAAAGTCTATTTTGAATCACATATTTAGCATTTTCAGATGATTCATTTCTTTTAAACATTCTTGCTCTAAGCCATGACTGGCTCTAGTGGTGTCCTTAAATGCAAGCTACTTTGAGGACTTCATTCCTCACGGTTAAATCGCATTAAAGACAGATGACCTTACTCATCATCTTTATCATGTACGCCTTCCAATTCCATTTACAAGCACAGTCTGTCAAACTGCTGACAAGAGGAAGCCCCGGGACTCTCGTGAGTTCCTCGTGAATGCTTTGCATCGAGAATCCTACCGCTACAGCTCAACGTCCCGCAAATTTAGACGAGAAATTATGGGAATTGCCATTAAAATAGCCCTCACGGATAGCTTTCCGTCAAAGGGTTTGTGACTTTCAATGACGGTAATTTAACCTGGCAGGGAAGGAATAAATTAGCTTGGTCACTCACAGAGTGGGAATTCATAACTTGTCACAACGTCATGTACAATATTTCACTTTCCTCCATGTGCCAAGAGTCCGCCTTGGGTATTTTATCACCTGGAAATGAGTAGGGACAATAATGGCTGTTTAAAAAGCACTTACATTTACTAAAGAAATAACAGACCAACGCTTACAGTATAAGGGGAAAAAAGACAAATTGCAACCATTAAAGCTTTGCAATTGCATTGAGTGCCAAAATTCAAGCTGGGGTAACAAATGTAGACCTGTATATCAATGGTCTACTGTCCGGCAGAGACTGTACTGTACTGTACATCATTACTGTGAAAGGTTCTCAGAACAACGTCATAAATCTGTCACACTTTGGTGTAAGTGAAGAAAACAGTCCTGAGTTATAGCACAGCTCGGTCTTGGAGCAGATACGTCAGACACAAGTACAGCACAAAGTCGGGAGCTGCATTGCGGCCACAGTAAGAGTTGTGTATGTATAGGTTTAGCCTAGTAAATTTCATTATCTGGCTATGAAATCCAATGATTGGAGCAACAGGATGAGCAGCCTCTCCATAACAACCAAGGTCCAGAGGGTTGCACAAGACAATAGATGTCAAGCTATTAGTCTGTGCCACCTGTTACTGGATACGGACAGACCGCTGTGTCACACAGTACTCAATATTTAAGCTCATATCGACATTCAAATGGCTACACAACATGTGAGGTGTAATAGCAGGCTCCTGTGAAGAGGTTGGAAATCAAGGGGTTGAAATCAATGTCTGCCTTACATTAAAATTATGCGAGTCTCCAGGCTGATTAGTGTCCCAAGTTGCCGCCACAGGATCAATACACTAATAAAGACAATCTACAGCCGTCCAATCGGTCGGGTAAAGGCTGCACAAAGTTCCCATTCCTGACCCAAGGAAGTCCTTGTAGGGGCTTCCTGGACATAAATTGCTGTTCAAGTGTAATGATGTTTGATAAGGTGATGAATTGTGTTGGTGGTGGTAAAGCATGCCCTGTTGCGGTAGTGGACCCACGCGGTGGTGAAGCGCGACCTGCGGAGGTGAAGTGCAACACGCGGTGGTAAAACATGACCCACGGTGGTGAAGTGTGACCCGCGAAGGTGATGCGTGACCCACGGTGGTGAAGTGCGACCCGCGAAGGTGATGCGTGACCCACGGTGGTGATGTGCGACCTGCGGTGGTGATGTGCAACCTGCAGTGGTGATGCGCGACCCGCGGTGGTGATGTGCGACCCGCGCTGGTAATGCGTGACCCGCGGGATGAAGCGTGACCCGCGGTGATGAAGCGCGACTCACGGAGGTGAAGGGCGACCTGCGGAGGTGAAGGGCGACCTGCGGTGGTAAAGCGCGACCCGCGGTGGTAAAGCGCGACCCGCGGTGGTAAAGCGCGACCCACGGTGGTAAAGCGACCCACGGTGGTAAAGCGCGACCCACGGTGGTAAAGGGCGACCCACGGAGGTGAAGGGCGACCCACGGAGGTGAAGGGCGACCCACGGAGGTGAAGGGCGACCCGTGGTGATGAAGGGCGACCCACGGTGATGAAGGGCGACCCGCGGTGATGAAGGGCGACCCGCGGTGACGAAGGGCGACCCGCGGTGACGAAGCGCGATCTGGCGGTGGTGATGCGCGACCTGGTGGTGGTGATGCGCGACCTGGCGGTGGTGATGCGCGACCCGCGGTGGTGGTGAAGGGCGACCAGGCGGTGGTGAAGGGCGACCAGGCGGTGGTGAAGCGCGACCAGGCAGTGGTGTACATGTCACAAACTATGTAAAAATTATAAAGTACAATCTCGCCCAACGAGAGTGGAGGCAAGAGTGTTTCTTAAACACATACATGAATGGGTGTGTGTGTGTGTAAATATACATAATACATTACACACATCACACACTCATATATTATGCAACAATTCACTTTTATTTTGTATGCAATTAATCTTTGCCCACCACTAATGTTTACACACAAAAAATAGCTTGGTTTTCACAGTCTGGTCACATAGTTATCAACCAAAATTTTTTAAAGAGTTCACTTGTTGCGTACATCATCCACTCCTAATCACAAAAATTAACAAACCATCACATCCTCTTTTAAAATCCCAATTGGGCTGCGTGAGGTAATGACTGGTTTACATTACAAGCTTGATTGGGTTTACATTAAAAAGAACGGCAGGAGCTTTAATACTAAAGAAGAACCAAGCGCCAATCTTGTCAGACTGATCGTGCATCACCTGGGAAGCTCACAGCTGTGAGTGAAACTTCAGATCAGACAGCACACAGTGACATCCATTTCAATACGTTGGGTTCACATGCTGACAGCACATTAGCAGGTGCCGCCTTTAATGTCCTGCCAGATTTACTGATGAGAATGCCATCCAACACCTGTGTTTTTATCTCATTTTGAAGTCGGGTTATAAAACTTCAGGAGTTTATGGTGCATCCTCACTAGTGAAGAGAACTGCGTTATGGGTGGCGAAGCCCCATACACATAAATAAAGCCAGAGTGGAAACCCATCAGGATCGCTACACTGCAGCAAGATGCTCGGCACTGCAGGTGCCCTCTTCCACTCCGACCGATAAATGAAGTGTGGAAAGGTCACCGAGACTGCCCACAGCAGCAAAACAGACCAATAAATAAAACTGGCTGGGTGTTGAACTAGAACTAATCAGAGGTCAGAATGGGTTTTTAATTCCCCTCCCTCTTTCCCAAGTACCACTTGGTGCACCACAACTGATGCGATGCCTAAAATGGAGGAGTAATTTCCTGGCATCTATCTTTGAAAGTTGTCGTTCACAACGGTCTTTATACGATGGTGTTGTGCGAAAACAATCTCTGAAACAGGATAAATAAGATGCCCTGTTCATTTCCTGACTAACTGCTATACGCAGAGGGAGGAAGAGACACAACGCGAGCACCCAGAAAGGATGAATGAGCTGATATTTGGCCATTTTTAAGTAACTGTGTACACTTAGCCAATAAACAGAATTTTTTATACTGCTTACTAGTTTTGAGGGGCATGCACACCACAGTTTTACGCCTGCAGCCGGCGTATGTTTTTCAATTGTTTCCAACGGAAAAGCCAGCAGCTAGGGTTTTTTTTTTGTAGCTGAAATCCGGCATTGGCTTTTTTCCACATTAAAAGCCGCCACTCTGCGTTTTTTTTATGCTCAGCACTGAGTGCAGAGAGTTATCAACTTTGGGTGAAAAGCTCAGCATGTCAATGAGTGCGTTTACATGTACAGTCTTACACAGATTATGTTAAATAAACTGATAATGATAACACATGGGGTCATGCAAACGCGCAAAAATTTTTTCTTTTATCGGGGAAAGTCCATAAACAGCGCAAGCAAAAACTGATCAACACAGGTACACTCTAAAAAAAAAAACGGTGCTATATAGCACCAAAACTGTTGCTTTGGATCGTAACCATAGAAGAACCATTTTTAGTGCCATATAGCACCGGTGAAGCACCTGTGTAGAATCATATAGGGGCCATATAGCACCACATATGGTTCTACAAAGCACTATATGGTTCTACACAGGTGCTTCACTGGTGCTTCACCGGTGCTATATGGCACTAAAAATGGTTCTTCTATGATTACAAGCAAAGAACCCCTTTTGGTGCTATATAGCACCGTTTGTTTTTAGAGTGTATAGTTTTTTGCTCATTACCCCAATTGCGGCTCTCTCACGGTTTTGTCCATATGTGTGTGTCCTGCGTGTGAAAGATCAATTTCACACCGTATCTTCTCCAACGTAAATCTCTTTTCTTGGACTACAACAAACGGATTGTAGGCAACAGTTTACTTCCTGAGATTGGTGAAGTAGTCAAGACCAACATTATCATAATTCCTCCCGCTTCGGACTCACAGCCTGTAAGGTAACTCCTGTCAGCACTGCATTGTGAGCGAATCTTTCAAACATAGTAGGGAGCGTCACATTTCCTGCTGACATCAGAGGTATTCAGACCAATCACAACATACAGATTAGCTGGCCAATCAGGGACACAGAGCTTTTCAATTCCGTGGATTTCAGGAAGAGAGGGAAATCTGGAGCTACAAAAATGTACGGTATGTAGAAAAGAATGTGTTTTTTACCATAAACCACGGGAACACATTATTATACCAAATACACAAAATAACATTGTTTTTTAGCAATGAAATAGGTGCACTTTAATACTTACCATTTAGGTACAGATATGCATACATTTGGTACAAATATGTACCTTTGAGTTACTAATATCCACTCTTTGGTACCAATAGGAAGCTCTTAGGTACCTCTTTAGGTGTAAAGGTGTACTTTTTGACCATTTTTTGGAAATGTTTTCCTTCCTTAGTGATGGAAACCACATCCATGATTGGCAATGGTTTGAAGGATTATTTCCAAAGGTCAGTTCAAATGCAAAATGGGAAATGAAATAAGTGGTTTAACCGCGTTTTGGGAGCGCAGTTATAAGACAGTCATGATTGACTCTGTAGGTCCTGCTGAGATAGAGATATATTATATATCAGATCCTTTCTCCTCACGCAGCCAAAAATGGCAGAGCTGCAGGCGGTACCAAGCTATCGGTGCATGAAAGACCCAACTGCAAAGAGAAATTAGCAAAAGTGAGGATCAATTCAAAACTCACATCGCTCTGATTATTCAAGGCATGACTAAAAAAACAAATTATAACAGCCTCTCGGGCTAATGATTTCCCTGGAGACGCTTTATAAAGATACAGCAGGTCTTCCATTTCTGACACCGCCAATGTGGGACGTAACAGAGAAATAATAAAAACAAATGCAGTACGTTCACAAGGCGACCGCTCACCCAGGCAGGCGAATTATGAACGATAATTCGCTTGTGCTATTCAACCGCCATTCCAAAAGCAATTTGTCCGCATCTTCCGTACATTAAAACTCAGATTAAGAGACATAGTTGGTGGTAAGGAGAGTCTGGAGAGCATCTTCTCGTCATTAAACGTAATTAAAGTGCCAACCTCGTCACCCGGGAAGGCAGACGGGCGGTCTGACGGCGATTCAAATTGTGGCCCTTATTCCGCTTTGTCACCTGCTCTCGATCGGAACAAGATGCAAATAACCCCTCAATCTCATCGTGTTCATTAAGGTCGGAGAAGGTCTTTGATTCTTAATTACATTTTCGCAGCTTATCTGTGGAAAAGTGTCGGTTCTGCTCGATTTAAATGCAGGAGCAAACCATATTGTGTGTGACTGTTTTATTAATAACACCAATCTTATGTCCCGTTAAGGCAATAAGTGGAACATGGCGCTTTAATCATATTTAAACTACCGTTATAAAGTGGCCTTTTTGTAGTGGATGGCAGATGTTGGAAGGCCTGACGCTTGAACCATACCTATTACTAATTTAACAACTTCAAAAGGCACAGTATGTAAGATTTAGCATTAAAATCACGTTGCTAAAGTCCCCCTGTAGTCGAAAAATGTTATCCCTTAAAACGTATATTTGTGCATCAAAGCAGCATGTGTTAACGTTTTTTCCTGTGATAATAATTTATTCATGCCTTAAAATAGCTTGTATGTAACTTTAAACACGTTCCTCAATTAATATACGCAGGGCTATGAATATGCAAATTAATCAATCACACAAGATCGGACCATAAATATTTATGTGCAAATTAGTCCCCATGGTCACTCAATTGCACCAGCTCACACTTAGATTAAGGGTGTCAATATTTCAATTTTAAATCAAAATTAAGTCACAACCTCAATCTTCGAATAAAAAAATGGATGCCACGCCCCCATGTCACCTCCGGTCAGCTTGCCAAGCTTTTGTAGTGTAAACGCAAATGTGGTTGAATGTGTTCGAACAGCCACATGAGACAGCCCATTTATCTAATCTGAGGTACTAAACACAATGTTTTACATCTCTTCTGGCGTGGACACACGGTGTAGAGAGCTATTTTTAGCCTTTCATTGATAAAACTAAAGCGGCTGATCTCCGCAGTTTCATTTTGCAAGCTTGTGAAAGATCTTATTTCATCAATTGCGCTGAAAATTCGGAGAAAGCTCTTACATATTCATGTACAAAACACGCAGCATGTTTAGTTACAATACCAGCAGCGTACTCCGACATATTATTAGTTTGAGTCCATATAGACGGTTTCAGCAGGAAAAACATAAACACGCGACTTTCGTGGTCATCGCGTAACTTCCAGTAAACTCTGCGAAGAATAAATGACATCAAAGTCCTTTTAAAGTAGTTTATTTATATAACAAGCAAAATAAAAAAACATTTAGATTAAATAGGAACCCAAAACACGAGGTATTTGTTTAAGAGTTCAGTTTCAGCAACTAGGCAGACCATTAAACAAACAGAAATCGGAAGCACGTGCGCCCGATGAAACGGTCTATAAATTCGTCATTACCCCCGCTTGCATTCAAATGACAAGGTGCAAAGTACTAACAGTTATGTTCATCTGACAGAAAGCTAACATGGCAGGGCATCTAAGGGTTCAAGGTAAGATATTATATTTCATAAATGTCTAGTCTAAAAATGGCATAGCATTTTTTGGTGCTTTCAAAAAAAAAAAAAAAAATCGAAAATCAAACCGAATTGTGACCTTAGAATCGAAAATGTAATCGAATCGAGAATTTGGAGAATCGTGAAACCCCTAACATAGACATATATGTACATAGATGCTGCATTTCCCAGTTCGACACGTAGCTGATGGTTTCACAATGCATACGCGAGATGCGTGTTTGTAGCACATATTTTTTCAGCAAATTTCTACAAATCCTATTACTCCAAGCTTCTTTAAAGAATCACCAAGCCACGCCTTCGTTGTGGGAAAAGGGCATCAACATAGCTTGTTAACATACATGAAAATGACCTAACTTTAATAAAACACACTGCTTCTGAATTTTACATGAAAGTTCAATCATGAACTCTTAAATATTCCACTTTCATAAAAATCCCAATATGTACTCACCCCCATGTCATCTACACTGTCGAGAAGAAATTAAGTTTTTTGAGGATAGCATTCCTGGATTTTTCTCAATTTAAAAGACTTTATTGGACCTCAACAGTTTCAATGCAGCTTTAAAAGGCTCTAAACGATCCCAACTGATGCATACGGATCTAGAAAAATGATTGAACAAGACTGAAAATCTAAAAAAAATAAATATGCCCTGAGGATGGTCGCTTGACAGAAAGCTTGGTGATTCAATTTGTTTTAAGGATTCAAGTGTGCAGACAGATTATTTAGTCAGTTTATTGTTTAAAATGGGCCGCAAGCATGTGTTTCACATATGTAATGTGTGACCTTTTGACGTGATTATGTAATATGTAAGATCGCGATGGCGCATCACATGGTTAGTGCAAGACGAGAAGTTATGATTTAAGTAGGGCTGGGCTTGGATTAATTTTTCGATTAATCGTTTTTTAAAACGTGGTCGAATAAAAATCGGTTCTCATAGAGCAGAATCGTTTTTTTACATATTTATTTTCACAAACATTGAACGGAGGAATGGAAGTATTTTAGATTTCGCAAGCAAGAAGTGTTGTGGCTTTTAATTTCTTTTAATTAATTACCCACTTGTAAACTGCTGTTCACTGTTTTTTTTTATTAATATAGTATGTGTATTAAATCTATATTCATTGAGTTGAATCGAGAATCAAGTATAAAAACCTACATGAGAACCAGAATCGAAAATTTAATCGAGAATCGGAATCGAATCGATTTGATAGCTTGTGAATCGAAATCGAATCGATCTGGAACATTTGAATTGATACCCAGCCCTAGATTTAAGTGGATATTTTTTATTTTTCTTGGCAAAAATTATGATCGTTTTGCTAGATAAGACCCTTATGCCTCGTTTGGGATCGTTTACAACCCTTTAAAGCTGCATTAAAACTGTAAACTGTTGAGGTCCACTAAAGTCCACTGTATGGGGATCCTGGAATGCTTTCCTCAAAAATCTCAATTTCTTAATTTCAAATGAAAAAAAAACAAACATATTAACATTAAACCAGTATGACTGATTTGTTCATAAATCGTACATCTTTACTTTGCTCATAAATAAAACAAAAAGAGCATGCAAGCTTTAGTCCCCACCCATTGTTCACTGTACTAATTTCTCCTTTGTTCACAGATAAAAAATAAATGAAAAATGTAATCTCCAAATAAATATGAATCAGGTCATCTGACACATGACTTTGTAGCACATATATGTGATCCCAGATCAAATCTAGGTTTGTTTTATTTCTTATTTTGTGATATTACTTGTGCAACACAGAAAAAAAGGCAAAATAAATAATTCAATATCAGTCAGGTCAAACCTTTTCCCAAGTCACCACACTGACTCTGTTAAGCAGCTCAGAAGCCTTGCCTAATCATTTCAGCATTCCACCTCAGTGCACATTTGAGATTTCATGAAAACCCAACAACAGAGACCAACGGGGAAATTGTATTCCGACTGGAATGCCCATCCCAAGACACCCTGCGGAAAAAACCTGCAGTAGAGACATCCTTTCCCGTCTTACGGAAAAAGTTCTGCATCACTGGAGGAAGACGTCAAAAGTAAACAGATGGTGAGAGAGAGAGATGAAAAAGAGAGTTTTTTCACTTGCTTTCTTGGTTCTTCATCTAGAAGATTCAGAATGCATTGGTATTCCCTATGTTGGTGCCAGCCGTCCAGCTGGAACAAGAAGAGCGGAGGGAAAGTAAACTTAAATAAAAAAATCAATTTGCATGCATCTTGTCTGTTCTGACAGCGTAAAGGAGGAAATATTCAATACGATGTCCGTTATAAGAACTGAAGGGCATGATAAACAAAAATGGCAGTAACTAGTTTTTGCCTTTTTCAGCATGGACTGAAAAACAGAAATTGCCTCAAAGTGATGATGATGTCAGCCAGTAAACAGCTAGAAGCAATTTGTCATCGATCGCAAAACGGCCCCACCGTACTAAACTCTATTTCTCCATGTTAATGGCCTGACAGGGAACTTCAAATTATATCTGAGATAAATAAATTCAGCTTGACCCAAGAGACAGCACACGAGGAGAGCAGCAAGACATCCAATGTGCTTGAAATTGCCCAGGATTGGTCAGATTATGATTTTAAAAACTTTGCAAATTTAGCCACATTAACATAGTTAATGCATCTTTTTTACGCACAATTTAAAATATTCATTTTAATGCCAATAAATTTCAGTTTCAAAGGTGTGTCAGTCATTTAGCAGGAATAATAAGCAGGGTTCCCACACCTTAGTTAACTTTAAATTCGAGGAACTTTCAAGGACTTTACAGGTACAATACCTTTAAATTCAAGGACTAAATGTGGGGACACATTTCAAGTGAGAGCAAGTTAACATCGTGTTACCTCTTAAGATACATTGTTACAGTTCCCTTTCGAGGGAACTCGCGCTGCTTCACTGCGGTGACACTTTGGGGACGCCTCCAGGGGTAAGTGCGTCTGAATGTGTATATCAAATTCAACCAATGGTGAGGCTTAACGACAAATACATGGTGATGCGGGAGCCAGGAAGTATATCGCTATCTAAAATATTGCCAAAGACGGCGTTACAGGGACGCAGGAAGTATGGCAAGGAAGACGCAGCATCCGTCGCATACATACGTAACCAGAGACGTTTTCATGTGTCAAACACAACTATGCAAAAAGCATTTTGGTATGAATCAACATTTGCATACAGAAGATATAAGCATTTAAAGCCAACAGTTTAGCAAGTGTGCTTAAAAGTCTAGAATTTAATATTTTCATCCTACACTACACAGGGAATATAGGGATTTTTTCATACATTTTCATTTCAATGACCTGTATCTATGTATGTATATTTTCAAAAACTTCCCATTAATTTTTTCTCCCAGATTCACAAACTTTCAAGGACCCGTGGGATGAAACAAATTAAAAAAATGACTCTTCCAGTAAAGTGTGTATTGAGTGACAGAAGCTTTAGCCCAAACAAACATTCGCTCATTCCTCTAATCTGCCGTATGTAAATTCTAACCTCAATTCATAAATCTCAGTGTAATAAAGATTCAACACGATTCACTAAACCAGCAACAATCTTTCTTGAGCAAAACAGCACGTTTAATCTTCCTCCTGACTGCCAGGTTAGAGAAATACGGCCATCGAGACGAAAAGGTGACAGTCTATTAAAACATCACCACCCAATTCATTATGTCCAGTGAGGCATCATCTAGATTTATTCTCTGCTGCTTTATCTGAAACCAATCAGGGGAATTTACCTACATGGGTTCAATTTACAATGGGATTTCCATGCCTCATCTCACTCCATTCACCTCAATGAAAACATCCAATCATTTTACACCTGACGAGTTGATGCTGGCTTTTCCCTCAAGAACATGAATAACTGGAGCGTTCACACAACCGTGGAATCCATAACGATTTTCTGGCTCAAATCTATAATGCTGTCCTGTAAGGAATTCACAGAGAACCATGCATCACTGACATACAGTCAATAAAGATAAAGGCCGGTCAGACATCTCTGCGCTAAGATCTCAGAGCTATATGCTATTAATAAACATCTATTAAAATACAGCAATAGCTGCATCAGTAGATGCGTTTCCGTTACCCTTTAAATTGCACAAATTGTCATCGCAAATAAAAAAAAAATGTGGCCAATGGAAAACTTTACAAAACATTCACAAAAACTTTAATATCGCAAAAAAGTTCTTACAGTCGCATGACTAACTTGTTTTTATGAAAGAGTTTGAAAAATACCTCACTTCAATCAAATGTCTGAGAACAAAACAGCTTTAAAAACGATATCTGTCTGTAATTCCTTTGCTTTTTTTGATGTCGTATAAATCTATAGTGAACACATTTTATTTATATGATTTATATCTATCCGCCCAGGTTACTCTGCTTTGTATCTTTTTTGTTATTATTGTTTTTGCTTTTGTTGTTGTTGTTTTCATTTGTCATTATTTGTTACCTTACATTTAGGGGTGGGCCGATACGATATTTGGTATCAATATTAGTCCGATATTTGCGAAAAAGGCTGGATCGAATATCGAAGAGGCCAGGGAGTACAATCCGATCCAATACCAACACATACCTTGTCATGGCAACTTGGGGTAAAGCGCGACTTGCTGAGCAACATGAATTTGCACAAAGTTGCACTTTAAATTGTCCAAAGTTACACCTTAACATTTTGAATTGTTTTGCTGACTAACTAAAAATGTTGCCTCTAGTCTGTTTGAAACATTTAAATAAAAATGAAGCAGCAGTATTGCACAATGTTTCACTGAGTCTTAAATTTGCTTTTTGTATGGCTAACAAATGTGTTATTTGCAGCTTAATTTATTAAAATGGTGATAGAGATGGTATTGGATCGGTATCGGTATCGACAGATACTCAAATTTGTGGTATCGAGATCGGTATCAGACATGAAAAAGTGGTATCGGCCCAGCCCTACTTACATTGTTTTGAGCTTCAAATAAAAAAGGAGGCAACATAAAAAATTAACTACAAAGTTGTTCATGTATTTATTTACAAAAAGTATTTAGTAGTCTTGTCTCATGCTTTGCACAGTTTGTGGGAAAAATCTGTGGAATTTTGCTGAATACGTATGATAAGATATAGCATAAAACTACTCTTGTTGGAAATATATAAAATTATAAAAAATTTTACCACGAGACTGTTGAATGCTTTATTCTGATTGGTTGAGAAATGTTCCATGCCATGGGTGTTGATAATTTTTCAATCACCGCACACCTAACCTTTAAAATTTCTTAAAAATAGACACCAGAGCAATATTTTTGGTAAGCAGAAAAATTTACTCCGGTGTCCGGTCCTCTTAATTATTCAAAAATATACAATATGCATAACACCCTGTTGTGTGTGCATTATTTTCTTATAGTTTTCTTATAATTTTCTTATAAAACAGCTTGTCTTCAATTATTTCTTACTTATACATAAACAATATAATAAAATAAAAATAAAAAAGATTAACAAAATGAAAATAAAAATAATATTAATCAAATAATAAAGTTGCAAACGAATACATTAAAATATAAATAATAACATATAAATAACATTAAAATATAAATAATATTTAAATATAAATAATAACCATTTGCATCAAAGCACCCAAGTCAATAACAGTTTAAGGGGAATGTTTTCATTAACCCTATTAAACTGAATGTGTCATCGACGACACATTCCAAGCTATATTCATTTTACAGTAACCCTTCAACCATTTGCATTATCAAAAAAGTAGACAAATTTCATTTTTTGACGAAATATGCTTTATGGAAATTTCTTGCTTTCCGTCAGCTAACTGATTTTTTTGTCTATTTAAAGTCTATTTACAAACTCACAACTTTATTGAAAGCTATTTGTTTTCTAAAAAAAAAAAGATACCTTGGTGCTAGCACATAGAACTGTGTTAATCTGAATAGTAATTGTGTTCATTTGAATTTGACAGCCAAAAAAGTATAAAAACCTATTTTTGCTTCAGGTTCTAAAGGGTTAAATCAAAATGAAATGAAAAAATGCTAAATACCATGTTCAGTGCACTGACTGGCAATCGATTTACCTTTTCTAAGAACGTAGCCCATTTTAATTCGTTCTGTCCTGGCTCATCTGAATGCAGCGTGCCATTGGATTATTTCTAGACCACCTCCTCCCCAGCACCACCTGCCTAGATCTGCTACGGAATTTGCCCTTTTTCCTTGCAGCAGCGTGTATCTCTATCCTCTGTAATTGTGTGTGCATGATTCAGCAAAAGTCTTCACTCATGTCAGCAACAGCAGCAGCGTAGCAGATCTTGACCACCAAGAAAAAGCTTCTGTATATTATATGCTACATTAAAATGAACTGATGAAATGATAAAACTACATTCAGAGCGTTGTCAAGACTGAAATGGTATTCGCCTATTTTTTATGCTGTGTACTTTACACAAGAAAATACAAATTACTTTTTGTGAGCACGGGCATTAAAGGCTCTCTAAGCGAATCTGCGAGATGTTAGTTATTGTTGACGTTTGAAACTGTTTTCAAACAGATGGAGCGTAGCTAACTCCTCCCCCTCCCCCTCCCTTCCGTGCTTTCATGAACGCGCCCAACCCCCACCCCCAAATCCTTTTTGTCGTTTATTGGCTGGAATACTTTGTTTTGTTTTGTGATGCTAGGTTTTGCCACTTGTTGATATTGCCGTTTGTGAAGCCTGGGCTGTCTACAGAGATCGCGTTTTTTTACAGTTTGATCAGCGGACAGGCAGCAAGCAGATAATGAGGAGATGTTTCCGGTATGTAACAAAAAATGTTTTATGGTCTAAAACGCTTCAATTCGCTTAGAGCGCCTTTAAAATCAGTTTCTGTAAAATTGTACAGATCAGCATTTTATACAAACCTACATATTGGCATTATAGTGCATATTCACTTAGCGTGTGGCTTAGCCAACGTTCCCACCTGAGATACAATCACTCTTCTTTAAACAAAATTAGATCATGGTTTGCTAGGAAAGCCACACACAAAGTGAATTTACAGAGATTTAAAGCTTTGACTCATGGGGTTGAGGACTGGTGAGTCAGTGAGCACAGGAAATAGCACGCCCCTTCTCTGCTTGCGCACTTCCTGTCTGCTTGTTCTGAACTGCCCGGCAGGTGTCTGCTGAAAACCTCTATGAAGACCTCGGAGATTAATTAATCGGAGAAAAGTATTCAAATCGTCTGACACAAACCAACAGACAGTCAGTGTCCTTCAAAAGTCTGACTACAGGTAAAAAGACTGGTTTGCATATTTCACCAATTTTATTCTTGAAATGATATCATCAGCATGAATATTCCAACATTACAGCATTTGGTCACTTGTCATTGCATTTAATAAAGGAAGCATGCACTTCAGATGGTTTTAAAACCTGATGTTATCTCACCATGATGTCTTTTTTGCTTTAAAGGAAGCAAATAACTAACAAGATGTCAGAATGGTCAATCTCATTAATTTTCTTATTGAATAATGTAATATTGGCCAAGAAATAGTTTATTTTACATCATAACCGGTTAATTATTATTAATTTTATATACACACGTTTCTTTTCATGTTTGATTGACAATAATAAATGTATAGCTCGAATGTACTGCAAGTCGCTTGGGATACAAGCATCTGCCAAATGCATAAATGTAAATAAGACACGTTTACCCAAAACATCCGGTTTCAATTCGTTCCATTTCATTGCTGTCTTATACACGTCCCTTTATCCCCATAAAAATAAATGAATTTGGCAATAATAAATCCCAGTACCCTGCTGGATCTGTCTGCATGCCTCCACTCAGTCACATGCATCTGTTCATCATCTCTTTTTCACCATAACTCTCAATAAAAACAACAGACACTAATTCATATAAAGAGTAATTAGCAAGATCCTTTATCCACCTCCATTTCTACTCCAACAATCCAACTAATGCAAGACTGAGCTATAAAAATATCTCTTGAAGTATTGCCACGAATAATGATATTATCTTCCACTTAAAAAGAAACTGGCATTGCTTCAAAACTATCAACACTGACTTGTTTTCTTGGTGGGTCCGTGCCAAAATTTTAAGACCAGAAATCTGTAAACTATGAACAAATACAACATACCCTAATTGAGCAACAAAGATGTTATACAGTATGCAACTATTGGCAGACTAGTTGAGTAGTAGAGACTATGGGGTATAAATAATTGGCGCAATAATGCAAAGAAGTTGTTGAGTTTATTATTGCAACCTGTCCTCAATGGTGCGGCACAAAAATAAAATGGGCCGCGGATGCACTTACACATCATTGTCAAAGCAGTTTATGATGGTGCGAGTAGTACTGTAGTAGTAGTAATCTTAACAAAATACTTAAGGCACAAATTGGAGAACAAGAATTACAGGAAGGTAGGAAATGTGAGGAAGAATGAAGAAAATAATGCTTTGATTTATGCATTGTGACTACACTTTCATGGCTCTTAAGCACAGGTGAAAAACCCTTTTGCACAGTTAAGCCTATCGCTCCAGTCTCTGCAGATCAGCCCCGTAGCATGCGGCACACTTCTTACTGGGTCGACTCACAAAAACATCATACATCAACCGTGACAGCAGCATGCAACACACACTACCACACATTACAACTGAGGAATTATCCGCAACAGTCGAATATGATAACTTTGTGGTTAAAGAAAAGCTGAACAAAATATAGTTTTGTTTTTGTTCATTATTTTGATGTCACATGGTTTATTTCATTCGACATGAGTGAAAAGTGTCAAATCGGCGGTTTCATCGGACGCACGTGCGGTGACGCGATACCCGTCTGATCCAAACTTTTCTTCCGGTTTCAGCTTTTTAATGGTCTGGCTAGTTGCTAAACTGAACTCTTGAACAAATACCTCGTCGAAAAATAACAAATGTTTTGGATTCCTAAGTAATCTACGTGTTGTTTATTTAGCTTGTTACATAAATAAACTATGTTTAAAGGACTTTGTTGTTATTTTATTCTTCTTAGTGGAGTTTACCGGAAGTTACGCGTTGACTACTAAAGCCGCTTGTTTATGTTGTTACTGCTGAAACCGCCTATAACTTATGTCAACTTATCACAGGTGAAAACTTAAAATAGTAGGTTGAATTGACTTGCAAAACATTTTTACAGTGTGTGTACCTTTAAATGCAAATGAGCTAGGGCCAATCACTCCAAAGCTTTTGGATAAAATTAACCAGTCAGTCAGTGGCTGGGGTCGGGGCTTTGCTCGTGTGATGTCACTAGGGCTGTAACAATTAACCGTGCAAATCCGCGTTCTCAATGAATAAATTTGAATGAATTACGGTGAAATCCCGGCACATCCGAACGCCAGGGGGCGCTCTCATGCAGAAACTCCCTTTGTGTGTTCTTCAAATTGTTTCCGATATTTTCATGATAATAAAGAATATTTTGAATGATTTTGCTTAACGAGTGTTGCTTTTTTAAATGCACGTTATAAACTACTCCGACTCATAATGATTTTAGATTGATAAGGACTTCCTACTGACCAAATGCCGTAGTACACGCACAAGCTGTGCATAAAACAAAGAATCGCAGCCTTGCAATTCAGAATCGATTTCAGACAGGCATTTTTAATGAGGATCGCGATTGAATCACGATTGAATCGTTACATCCCTAGATGTCACATTAACAGGAGAATCAAAACATCATGTCTAATGAAACTGCCCAAAAAAATCTATTGACTCTTTCTAGAAATACATCGCAGGATGAAAATTGTACTCGTATTGACATATTTATTGGAGATATAAATATATTGCAAAACAGAGTCACGAATAACTATATTAGTAACAAATTTAATAGAATTGTTTATCCGCCAGCTCGTTTCTTTGGGACTTCTGTTTTTGGGCAATGTGAATTTGGGCGAACAGTGGACACATTTTCTATTAAAAACGAAATATATTTTTTTTAAAGAATGGATAGGCAGTTAAACAATTGTTGAATATCGATTACTCATGTTGTTTATGTCCAAGTGAAAAGGTATTTTTCCATTGTATACATACAAAGATGTTTTGGGTTGAGTTGGAATGATTTATTATGAAAAACTGAACATTGTTTTACAGCTAACTGGACTGGACATATTAATATAATTTAATGCTCTTGATAAAGAAAATGAATATCTTATTCAAATGTTGATTTTACTTGGGAAATGGTCTGACTCCAAAACAAATTTCTCTCATTTAAAAATGAGCTTAAGAATTATTGTACTGTGCTAAAGTTAAAAATCAGATAGAGCTAATAAGATTACAAGAAAATATGACATTGCTAGTTAAATGACGCTCATTTCTCCATTTGTTTATTTAATAATTTTTATTATTAACTCTGGCTTGTTGATTGTGTAATAATTGTATTCTTTTGTTTAATTGCAAAGTTTCTCATTGTACTGTTGTATTATGGCAAATAAAAAATAATGAGACTGCTTTGTTTTTTATGGGGATTAAAAAGAGAAGGCGGATTTTTTTTCATTGTAGGGTTGTTGTGTTCACACACTGCCAACACACATTTATGTCCAAACACTTTTTAAAAGGGGATTTTGCATATCCCCTTTTAAAATGTAATAAAACTAGTACAGAATATTAAATATTTTGGATACACTATAAAGATATTAAAAAATATATGCTAAGATTTATTACAGGGTTTAATCTAGATTATGAATCACAGATATTCAATGTGATCTTCGACTGTTATGTATGAACCTCACAAGAGTAGAAATGGTTTTGTTTTAAGCAAATCCACAAGTCTTTTCTAAGAAAGTTGCGAATAACATATTCGATTGTTACGTCGAAAACAACAGATGTACAGCTACAATCCACTGTACGGTTTTCAACAAACTGTCCTCTGAAATGACTTCTCAAAAATGACCCTCTGCATAATTCATCGCTCTGGAGACTCCAGCACAGCCCTCGCAAAATAAGAAATCCTACCCTACACTCGAACTGATCCAGTTATACAATGAAATGTCATCTTAAAACCTCCAGCTCGAGTTGTTGGTTTAGAGATCCGTGGGCACGGAGACTGGTAGACGGCAGGTACATTTCCTATGTCAGATACAGACAAAAATACTGCATTCATAGAGCACAAAACTGGCAAGAGTCTGTGTAGTATAATATTTCTCTCTGCCCATTAATAAATCTTCCTGTCCAGTACCCTCCTGTAAATTTGCTTTGAGATTAATAATCTTCAGATGATTCATTTACATATGAATCATTCATGCTTGAGGGATATAAAGGTGCAGATTCAGATCATGAAGAAGTAAATATGCAGTATGCATTGGCAAAAATTATTATTATGACATGATTTTATCCTTTTTCACTGCACACAAATAAGCTCTTCTCCGCACTATAAAAATTGATAATGATTCATGCTTCACAGCTCCAAAAAGGACAAAATACAGAGATGATAATACAGAAAGAGGATAAGTATAATTTATTTTTGAGTGAACCATTCCCAGTCCTTTCCGAAGCATCCGTATGTTTGAGGCACACAGGCTGAAATGAAAGCAATCATAATCGGTTTTACACATAAAGATGAAAACAAACTTAACAAGTGCAGTAGATTTAGGATAACTTAAAAAGCTCGTCTGCGAGTTACTGAAAACGGTGTAGTGGGAAAGATTAGGAGTGTGGCTTCTGATGTGCCAAAATATGAAAGATTAGCGGCGTTAAAAACGTCTTTGATCTCAACTAATTAAAACAGATGAGAAGTTACATAGAAACAAATAAGCAAGGGTTACCTGGGCTGCAGTCGGACATTATGACCCTTAATGTCACCTTGAACCTTTGACACATGCATGATGTTTTACATAAGATCACATTTCCACATTCAGATGCAAAACCCTCTAAGTACATCTGACATGTTTTCTTTCAACTGCTATTTTCAAGGGTTTTCATCCATCAAAATGACTTTCAAATTGCATCCGACACTTAATATATTTCCAATGGAGAGATGGTGTCGTCATCGTCGGGGTGAATTTTATGCACCAGTTGGACAGTCACTGGTGTGATTATTAGTCCTAATGAGAGCCATCCAGAGTCCTACATGTGCTCCAGATTGCAACGCTGCATTGCGGGATGTAAATTATTCTGTGTGACAAAAAGAGCAAATTGGAATCCATTACCGAGGCCGAGGAATTATAAATGGGACAGAAAACTTCATTAATCCCAAGCCTTGTGCTCTTTTTGGGGGACGTGAGTGATTGCTTTACCCAGCTTTGTGACCACCTATCTGCATGATGATTTTGTCATCTCTAGTCACGTCTATCAAAATGATAATATTTTTCTGTCCGGTCAGACAGTGTATTGTGTTTCAAGAGAAACCGTATAGTCATGCAGTAATAAACTACGCTTCGTTCACACTTCTGATTTAGTTTCAAAAATCTCATTTTAAACATTGACTGTATGTGGTTTAATTTTGCAAGAGATCAAATCTAAAACAGCTGTTTTTTATAACCTTTCATTTACATTTGTCCTTGGCAGACATTTCGTTTGTTGAACGCTATGCGAAATGCCTAATGTTTAATTCAATAGCGCCAAAAGCAATAAATCGCCCTAAGCTCTGCCAAAGCACATCTTTCAGCACCTACAACTCATTTAAAATCCCACTTCAAAGATAACCTACTACAGAAATAATTACAATTCTTATCTTTAATGCAAGCAAAAACACTTTGAAAAAGAAGCAACGCAGAACCTTAACAAAATGCGTTTTTGACAGAATCCTAAAGGTAATGGTTATGCAATGAAACATCTTTAAAAATTCGTACAAAGAAGAGAGCATTATCTCTTTCCCCGCAATTGACGAGTTATCTCATCAATAACAAGAAAACACTTCCCTGCCAATGACGAGTATTTTCGGCAATCCATAATTCCGCTATTATCCACCAGGTGGTGCTCTTACACAACTTATAAAACTGGACACAATACCTTAGATCAAACAGTTCAAACTCTGTGAATTTTTTGATCATCGCTCTGAATCAGATCTCGGTCAAAAGTCCTTCACAAAAACGCATTTTTGAAGAAACCTACCCATATTTCAGAGGTGATAAAAAGTGAACAAAGGAAGGAAGGATAAAACTTTTTTGTTTGAAAGCAGAGGGTCTGTTCTTTCATTTGATATATTGTATGTTTATTAGGGGTGTGACGAGACACTTAATCTACGAGACAAGACGAGACACAAGATTGGGTTCACGAGAACGAGACGAGACTTTTACATTTTTTTAAGAAATCCTTAATGATAAAATAAATGATTGTGAAACTGAAATCACATTATTTAGAAATGTTTTAACTAATCTAGGATTGTCCCTAACAATTATTTTGCTAATTGAAAATGAAGTATTTTGATATTTTTGATAATAAAAATAGACCCAAGTTTGCAATAACCTTTAAATTACATAATAATGATGATGCAATAATAATTTGTTCAAATAAAGTATCAAAAAGCAGCATGTATATACTATAACAAAGAGATCTCGTCCAACAAGATTATGTCACGTTATAAAATAACCCTACTTTTTCCTCCATTACCGAATCCATAAAGGACTTTACGACCAGATAAAACCTGCCAGAATCCCCCCACACCCAAAAATGTGGGCACTCAGGAACAGGCTGCATTTACTGGTAAAACACAATGACTTGAAATTTCTTTTGAATGTTGCTGTGCACCCCTGCACCCCTTCGACAAGACGGCAACCACAAGTGCCATACCTCTGAAAAGGTTTCTAGGCTAAAAAAAAACTAAAATGTATGTATGTAATGTTAATCTTTGAACCAACATAAAAATGTGTTCAACCAGGGTTTGCGAAACCCTAGTGGTTCTCGAGGGAATTGCAAGGAGTTCGATCAATCACAATTAAATAATAAAATGTATAAATAAATTATTTTAAAATAGAAAAATCTAAATAAAACACTTACTAACATTAAATATATATTTTATTTGTTTAATCTGCATGTCATGACCATTACATAACATTGCAATATATTAGAAAACTGAGAAACTCATGCAAAATGGACAGATGCGTTTTACGTACCAATACAAGAAAATTATCAGTTGAAGGTTCAATAAAAGGTAATAATAATGAAGTTTAACATGAAACTAAGCTATTAAATATTAAAATACTCACATAATATCTCAGGAGGTACTTCCAAGTAATTAGGTCAAAGGGGTTCAGCTGATAAAAAGTTTCAAAACCCAAGTGTTAGACCAACAATTATCAAGTCTCATATAGTTTGTTGTCGCACTAGCCTAACAAAGCTGCCAAAACAAAATGTATATTGAACAACACTTGGGATTTCTTGAGGCTGTGTCTACTCCCAGAATGCACTGCAGCATTAATAAATTATGCTGTTAGTTTTTTGTGTTTGCTGACTATTAATCATGTTGTTTTTCTAGTCACTTTTAAGTTATTTGTTGTGCAATGATAAGAGCTTATCTTTTAACTTCAAGAGTTAAGTCAAATGTAGACCTGCAGCTCAGACTGCGTTAGCAGCGTAAAAGTCACGGGTTCAATTCTCAGGGAGCACACATAACGAGATATTAATAAAAACGTATTTAAACGCTTAAATGCACTGCAAGTCACTTAAAAGTCTTTGCTAAATGCATAAATGTAATTATAAATTATAATACAATCATACAGTCATAAAACAATATATAGTGTTGAAATTACACTTATTTTATATCATTGCTGACCAAGGAATCTTTAGCTGCCTTTTCAAGAATTTACAGGCTGCAAGTACGAACTATAAAACCATGTTACTCCATCACGTTTTTTTGTTTGTTGGCAGGTGTAAGTGGACTTCCACCGATATCACATGAGAAAGCCACCATTAAAAAGCACTGAGGCCGTAATGAGGTGCTTCATTTGCTACTCGCAGCCCATGAGGTGAAGTTACGCTCTTTGTAATGAAGTTAAATACTCTGTAAACACAGCGAGGCTTTCTCTCATGGCCTAAAGGCAATCACGAACAGTTTAATAGTAGAAAATAAATCATCTATGCCTAATTCATCACTACTATGAGCCAAATTAAACCATTTACTTGCTGCTAACTGATTGTATATGATGATTACCATTCATTCGAGCCAGTAATATGCATTTAATAATGCCGTGAAATACTGTACAGTGAGGAATGAGATTATGACAACTTCAATGAAGGATTATCAGATTTTAGTCTGTGATTTAAACCTGAAGTCTGTAGTAATTTCAGAAACACATTATAAATGTATTGTTAAAACACAATACAAAGACTATGAAGTACTGAATTGTGGAGTTACACTGTTAAAAAGTTTGGGCGGGGTTAAATGGCAGCTCGATGACACACTGAAGCCACCAAGCATGGCCCCGCCTCTACAACAATCGCGAGCATCAGCGGACACGCCCCCCAGCATTTAACAGCAGAGAAGCCTACACTGTAAAAAAATTCAGTAGAAATTGCAGCTGGGTTGCCGGTAATTTACCGTAGATTTAAATTTATGTTTT
This sequence comes from Misgurnus mizolepis, assembly GCA_025389145.1. Taxonomy (NCBI): domain Eukaryota; kingdom Metazoa; phylum Chordata; class Actinopteri; order Cypriniformes; family Cobitidae; genus Misgurnus; species Misgurnus mizolepis. The sequence goes on from JAIFKI010000004.1 coordinate 15,408,552, forward strand.
TTACTGGCAATATTTTGTTCAAAGTTAAATGAACATTAAACATTTACAAGTCTTTGTCTTTACAGAGTAAAACTAAAAAACAGCATCAAGCAAAACATTCTGGGAAACAAAATCTGAAGCAAAAAACAGAAAAAGGTTGATGATGATTTCTGGTTCCCAGAATGCTTTGCATGAGGCTGTTATTGTATAGTTTTATTCTGTAAAGATAAAGACTTGTTAATATTTAAAATTGATTTAACTTTGAACAAACTCTTGCCAGTAAATAACATAAATGTAAATCTACGGTAAATTACCGGCAACCCAGCTGCAATAACATTGTAATTTCTACGGAATTTTTTTACAGTGTACCTGTTTTCCAAAATTTTGATAACTTATTTTATTTCTTTGCCGTTTTTTCAATCATTCAAATTTAGCTGGGTGGTTAACTCTTTCCCTGCCAGTATTTTTTTTAAAAAGTTGCTAGCCAGCGACAGCATTTTTTTATTTTCACAAAAGTTTAATGCCTTCCAGAAAATGTTTTTCTTTAAATAAATAAACAATACAATGCATCAAATAAAAAACAGACTATCTGCTTTAAACAAAAAAATTAACAAAAAACTTTCATCATATCTTCATTTGTTCTCACACCTAATTTGCATACAAATGCATATTTGTAAAGGACTTTTATTTGAAATCAGATTCTGAACGATGATCAAACATTTTTTTACCGTTTTTGGATCAGTGGATGCTTTAGTGTTTTATAAGTTGGGTAAGAGTGCCACCTAGTGAATAATAGAGAAAATATAGATTGCCAAAAAAACTTTCTGTGGTCCGACAAACTAAGATCACATTAAATATCGGACTTTACACAGACTTTAACTCTTTCCCCGCCATTGACGAGATATCTCGTCAATTAAGAGAAAACGCTTCCCCGCCAATGACGAGATTTTCCGTCTTTCCGCAATACCGCCATTATACCTTCCGCAACTTTTTAAAACCGGAAGTATTGCCCTATGGCAAGCTGCTGCATGTCCGTGTCTGTTTTAAAGATCGCTCTGAATGGGATCTCTATGAAAAGTCCGTCATAAAAATGGAATTATCTCTGCTTTTTGCTCAAAATATGTTGTTTTTGCAAAAACCTACCCATATTCAAAAGCTGATTACAAAAGAACCACTGAAGGTAGGATGAAACGGTTTTTTTTGTTTGAAAGCAGAGGGTCTTTTCTTTCATTTGATATATTGTATGTTTATATATTTAAAGAAAAACATTTTCTGGAAGGCATTAAACTTTGGTGAAAATCATGAAAAACGCTGGCGCTGGCTGGCAACTTTTTTTAAAAACGCTGGCGGTGAAAGAGTTAAAGTAACAGTTCAACCAAAAATTCGGTATATGTTTTAAAGGGCACATATTATGCCCAGTCTCAGGTGTGTTCAGAATGTGTCTGTGAAGTCTAAGCTCAAAATACCCCACAGATCATTTATTATAGCATGTCCAAAATGCCCCTATGTGGGTGGTAGCAAAAACACACATTTTGTGTGTGTCCCTTTAAATGAAAATAAGCTATTGCTCTTATCTCCCTTACCAAAAGAGATGCTTTTGTTAAAATAAATCTGATTTCGCAAAAAAAGCATTAACAAAAATAGCAAAAAAGTTCAACTCACTGAAGGCAGAAACTATGGTAATCGTTACATTAGCACAGATTGTCAAAACTGTACCAACTTATTTTTAAAACGTATCCAGATGGATATACATTGTAAAAATAACATTGCCTGCTTCAGCGCACTCTTTCTGCTTCCATCACGCACCTCACGCCAGGAAGTCGATCATGAAATTCAAAACTCCCAGCTGAAAAAGATAATCGTATTCTGCTGGTATGCGAACATAACGTTGGTAATTTGATGTTATTTGTTAAAACGTCGAACCCCACTTCATAACAGAGTGATTGATTTAATGATATCCATGCAATTTCTGATGAGATAAAAAACTGTGGTTCTCCTAGAGCTTTCATTGGTTCACCGCTCTGACAAATCCACTGATTATAATGGCAGCAAATGACCAACTACTGGACTCCTGCGGTGCCGCAGCTAAGTTTCTTTTGTACCCCTGAAAAGTGATAAATAATTCTCAAAACTTGCATAAAGTGGACTTGCACACCACTGCTTTAGTTTGAATTCTGTATATAGGGCTATGTAATATTTGTCTTGAGTATTGTGCAATTAAAAATGTTGTTTCGTGCAACGTGGTTGCTGCCTCCCTCCGGCCTAGTTAATGAGAATTAACAAGACTAGCATTTCTGTATAAACATTTATTCAGTTCGGCCTGCTAAAAGACCATTTTAATTACGGCGAATTACAAATTGCATTTTAAAAACTGCTACTAATGATGTAAACACCGAGCGGTGAGAGAAGTTCTCTGCATACAAGCGCTGACTGCTAAAATCTGAGTTTCCACCTCCTACGGCTCAGATGAATTAATTGAACAAGCCAAATTATCAGTACAGCATCTCTGGCTGCCATTCCTGTCTATATGAGTAGGACTTAATGAATAGATTTATGTAATTCCTAAGGCTGTACATTTCAACATCACTTACGTACTGCGCAAGAGCTCCTGTGTTCCTGTAGCTCAACTGGTAGAGAAGTTGCATTAGGAGTGCAAAAGATCGTGGGTTCAATACACATCAGAGGACATTGTCAGTTATTCCCTCTGATATTGTATTGACAGTTATCATTTGGATGAATAGTATTTACATTGTTTTCATTTTATTATTATTGTATACCCGATGCTTACTGTACGTTCACACCAGCCACGGTAGAGGCGGCAAAAACGTGCTATTCGCGCGTAGTTTGAGGCTTGAACATTTTAAGTTTACTTGCTTCATTTGCGCGTGAAATTCTAGTCATTCGAGACATTCACGTGGAAATTCGCATCAGGCTTCTGCGACTCTATCGCTTCCTGCAATCAAGTCACTACTAGAGCAAGCTCCTGATTGGTTAACGCGGCACTTGTTCAGATTTTTCAACTCCCACATTTCCTGCACACGTACCACGCCGCAGGATGCCTCATCGCGTCATTGCATTGACTTAACATGTGAATCACTCGCGTTTGCTGCCTCTTCCGCATGGGGTGTGAATGCCACATTTATTGTAATGCTAGGTACACACGTTACTCGCGGGATTTAACTTTGTGTCATGCCAAATGCAATATTTCGCTCGAGTTAAATATTTTTAACTTGGGCGAAGATGCGTTTGAGGTGAATAGCGTGTTTTCGCGACAAACGCGCCGCCAATACCGCGTCATTCACATCGCCCCATACGAGGACGCGTCTGATCGCGTCTTTGCATTGACTTTGTATGTAATCTACTTGCGCAAATCGTTGAACTCGCGTCTGGTGTGTACCCAGAGTAACACTGTGTGACAACTAACTCTGCTGTGTAAAAATGTTTTAATCCCAGCTATCAGTTACAGGGTTTCCCGCAGAAAATGTTTTAGTTAAGGTGGTAGGGTTGGGCGGGTGGTTGATGCTGAGGGAATGGCAATCAAAGGGGCGTGGCATATGCGTCATGATGAAAATTAAAATATATTTTAATAAAATAAATAAATAAAATATTTATATAAAAAACTTAATTTTGAAGAAACTATGACAAAAATGAACACATACTAGATTTTTAATGAATTAAATGTTTTTACCTCTAACGGGAATAGCTGCGTGATGAAGTGAAACTAAAGGGTTAATAAACATAAAATGAACCAGATGTTGTAGAACGTCTTGCGAACGATGATAGATAGCGCAAAAATTGTAAAAACTGATTATTTCCCACTATTAATTACATTATCTTAAAGGAGTGTAACTACTGTAGCATGTAAATAATGCATATAAATAAAGTGAGCAAGAGAGCTAAACAATTATATCGAATCAACAGGCACGTGAAACCCGAGCAGGTTGCTCAAACAACAAAATCACCAGCTAACTTACTTTAAATTTGCAAGAACTATAGACTAATACAATAAAAGGCTTAAATAACAATAACAACCCAAAACATTAGTTCACTTACAGTTCTCACGGACACGCGTTTTATTAACTGGCTATCCTCCAGACATGACGGACCACATCTTATCTCATTTCGGTCGTGTGGTGCGCGTGCACGCTTGCGGTGTGCATTGCGTCTGCGCTATACTCAGAGAGGTTTTATCAACTGGCTAGTTACCTCCAGACAGTGACGGTCTGGACCACGTCTTTATCATTTCGTCCGTGCGGCACGCGTCCCCGCTCGCGGTGTGATGAGCGTACGCGCTATTCTCCGAGATGCACTTGACGGCCTTTTGTGCAGTGATCTTTTTTTTGATGACCTAGTTAAGGCGGTAGGGTTTCCAAGTTTAGGCGGGCTGCCTTAACTGAAATATGCTGCGGGAAACCCTGAGTTACTAGGAGTTGCTGACGTGTTTCAAAAGGTGTTATGTTTTAGGTAACAAGACAGTGATTAAAATAATATAAGGTTGGACTTGGTGACTTAACTCAGATAAATAATTTTATTTTCATGTCTCCAAAACACTTTTTGTTCAATATCTTAAACAAAACACATAAAAACTTTTCAAAAATTCACAAGAGATCTTCTGACAGTAAGAGAAAAAGACCAAAAGCACAGATTGCTCGGCCCTAAATAAATATGTAAAGTAGCCGTGCTACAATTAACCCGTGAGTTTGTGCCTCTCTCACCCATACCTATATTAACTCTTTAGGAGCCAAGGTGTACTTTTGTGAAAGGGTACCACTGTTTGATTATTCTTCTGACACTGTAAAAGAGTCTGCCAAATGCATAAATAAAACAATTATGTCGACCATACTGACGAACATGAATGCATTAGAAAGTGGCAGCTTTGAATCCAGTGTCTTTAAAGCTCTTGATCTCATGAGGTTTGTCCTTCCGGAAGAAGCTAAGTGACTACAGCCACATTAAAAGCACCCATGGGTAAGCCACCGCCACTAACTATAGTCAAAAACCCATGCCAGTTGCTTAATTCTCTTACTGCCTCCATTAAAACAGGTGAGCAGAAGGATTTCAGTGCAATTCTTGTGCTATATAATTGCCCCATTCAGCTGTAATATTACGTATTACAAAGCTCTGTTATGGCTTTCTCTATTTATCTCCAGAACAGAATCACAGAAGTCCATACAAGTACCTGTGAACGTCTCAGTGAAATAGGGTAATTCCGTTTGTACCAGGGAATCTTGTTGAGATACAGGAATATTGCAAAGGAGCACTCGCCATAGAAGTGTTTTTAAAGTAAAAATACAATCATTTAGTAAAGTTAAATTATAGACAACACACTAGGGCTGCACTAATTTGACCAAAATTGCAATTGTCGTTTATTTACCTTTGTATTTTAATTGCTGATTAATAGATTTTACATTAACGTTTTAAAATGTTTCATAACATTTGGAGAAGTAAAATTCTAAACATCCAAAACTAAATAATATAATGTAAATAAAAACATTATCGTTTAAAGTTATGTTGTTAGTAAAGTATCCAAAACAATTAACTAAAGTACATGTCATCTTATCGATTTTAAAATCTCACCCCTGTATTTGGTGCCCAAACATACTGCCGAAATGCCCCGAAACGAGTACAAATAGATAGATGTTATTGAGGCTTTTGGTCATTATGTAATTTTTTTCACCTGTAATTGTAATCCCGATTAGTTTTTCAATTAATTAAGCCCTACAACAAACTTGAACCATTTACAAGTTTGCAAGAGAAATTAATAAAAACTTTTGACTTCAAATCAAATCTCCCGCCAGTAACTTTGTCATTTTGTGTCGCCCGTCTCTTTTATTACCGTTGTTAGGAGGCGTTCTTAAAGGTGCAGTGTGTAATTTTTTGAAGGATCTCTTGACAAAAATGCAAAATAATATACAAAACTATAAAACCATTACGTTTTTATACAGAATGAGAAGTTTTTATCTACATACCGAGGGTCCCCTTACATGGAAGTCGCCATTTTGTGCCGCCATGTTTCTATAGAAGCCCTTAACGGACAAACTTTTTTTACTAAGTTGTTTCCGAAGATTACATGTTTGTCCAGTGATGGCTACCATAGATTCTCTATGCGTTTCAAAAGCAAGGGGTGAGCAGTGAACGGAACCATCGGTTGCAATTCGCAACCTCACCACTAGATACCGCTATAATTTACACACTGCACCTTTAATTCTGGTTGTCCCTTTTAACAATTATAAACAAATGAGAAATGTCCTCTCAGTAACTTGATGATGTAACTGCTTTACTTTCATTGGTCGCCGCTCCCGAAAAATCGTTTTCCATTTGGATAAAGTTGAACGTTTCTCAATTTTGTTGTGTCGCTTGAAACGCCCCCTTCCTTTCGCTGACGGTCAATGCTGCTCATGTTGACGGAAGTCAGCAAGCTTCCATTACAATAAACGAGATTGCGTTGCTTCACCATTCGCTAGTCACTGGCGGTGTGCAAATTTTGTATAATTTACTGGTCAACGGTTATTAATAAAGTAGCCACTATATTAGTGTCGCTTCAGACTGATCTAGTCTGAACATAGTCAACATATGTTGGGAAGGAAAAAAAGCATAAAGGGATTATAATCCAAGAAATTAGTAAAAGATTTCAGTGCGAACGCTAATTTGAATTATGACATCATCTTTAGGGCAGCTGTCACGAGTCTGATGCCTTTCTCCTTGTTAGAGATGCACCTTAGACCATTTCTGTCAACGCACCAAAACAAACCCGTCAAAGCAATGTCTAAAATAAAACAGTTTGGATAAAAGGCCTGCTGTTGACATTTGCCTCAAAGCTGATATAACAGATCAGTGGCTTTATAGGGGAAATATAGCCTTTGTTTTTGGGAAAAGTGCAATAAAATGTCATTCTGACATATGCTTGAAAGAGAGCTATCTCCAAATACAGGCTCTAAAGTGCTTATCTTTAAAGAAAGATTTTTATGTATAGTAGCACAGCCACTGTGACCCGAACGAGGCTTTGCGGGGGCCAAAATTTACTTTAAACGGCCAAACTGGACTTAAAGCCTGGGCATGTGAGAACCAACAATCAGCATTTATTTAAAAGGGGATCAAAAAGTGACCCCCCCCCCCCCCATAATCAGAAGTGGTACCCCCACATCCATTATAATAGTACTATGGGGCATTCCAAATAAGTCTAGAAGGGGGTGCAGTGTTCTCTTCAATCACTACGATTGGGGTCAAAGCCAATGTCCAAACTTTTATTTCCACTGTAAACCCAAGTTTGCTCTTTTTTTGCTTTATTGTCTTCTGCCGAGTCCTCTGTGGCTGGCTGAGAGAGGATTTCTCAAGCCGCTAGTGGTTTGGGAGTAAACGTTTCAATTAGGGCGATATTTGTGCAGTGCCATGGAGAGGCAGAAGGCCACTTATAACCTTACTATTGTCTGCTTTCTGGCGCAAAACTCCAGCCACAGGCGAGAATCAAAAGATGAAGTACCAGCATTCAGTATTATCTAATGGTATTGGTGACCAAGGCCAGAAGAGAAGGATAATTGGGGGAGATAAACAGGGAGAGAGAGTAAGAAACAATGGATGAGGGGAACAAACATGGGTGTAGAAATATATATTTTCGGCAGGCCCTGAAGGCATACTGCCTCTTCTTTTTACCTTCAAAGAAGGATTATGAACCAGAAATGTAAGTAATCCTCCCACCGCATTTCCCCCTCAGGCACCTTTAATCTTTAAAAAAGGGGATGAATCACTCAACACTTTACTGAACAACTTATTGAATTAATTTCATATATAGAAAGAGAGATGTTGAGGACAACAGGGACCAGAAATGTCTACAGGAGCCACACAAATGGTCTTAGCAAAAATGAAATGGGAACTAAAAAGTACAATAGTGACACGAAATGATACCTCCACTACACACTTCTCCTTTAAAATAACAGTGCTGAATGAGGAGTGAAAAATAACTTGACTTCAAAAATGCTTTTTAGTTTTCTATTAAAGTTGACATGAACTGTGAGGCAATTTCAGTCACACTGAAAGATGAGACACACGAAAGCACAAACTCCAAAATGCAATGTTTTTAAGTCGAATCATTCCCACAACTTTTCTGGCCAAGGAACCCTTAATGGATAGACCCCAGCACATTTTATGATGGTTACATCACAAAGATATTCAAATATTTTTTTGGCAAACTACATAAGATTTTAACTATAATATTATGTTAGGGATGCACCGATAGGATTTTTTTGGACCGATACCGATTTAAACAGACAACTTCTGGCCGATACCGATATTAAATACTTGTATACAATACTATACAGTTGGTCTATTTGCTAGTTTATTTCTGCATCAAATTATTTTTTACTGAACATGGATTTGATCTAATTAACATTCAACTGACCAACATAATAAGAGAGACACAAATTAAGCTAAAACAAATATAATAAGACAGCATGACAACCTTCAAAGGTGGTTTTTGCTATTCAGCATTTATTTTATTAACAACATTAACTCGTTTTTTTACATATAATGGATTTCTTTATGCAGTTAATTAATAGGCCGATACCGATTGTTTTTCTCGTGCTATTGCCGATATGCCGATGGTTTCAAATTCATCAAAAATCGGCCGATAAATATCGGCGGCCGATACATCGGTGCATCACTATATTATGTTTTTAATTTTAATCTAAGTTTACATTTTTATTATTAGCCTATTAATTTTTAGTTTGATGCCTAATTTAATTTCCCACCATAAATTATGCTGCATTTAAAAGATATTTGGATGACCCCTTGCAATACTATTAGGGACCCCAAGGGTCCCCGGACCCCCTGTTGAGGACCCATTGTTTCAAACATTTAAAATAGTAATATTGTGAAGTATTTGGCAACGTCTGTGATCAATAAAATTTAATGAAAGTCATTTGGCAAATACTAAGACAAGAGGTGTTGATACACTTTAATCAATATTTTAAAAGTACTTGCCGGTGTTCTTCTGTTATCAGCATTTTGCATCATGAAGCTCCGATTTCTTACCACATGATACATTAAACTGATCTAAAAGACAGGTATACACAAAAAATAAGTTGGTACAAAACAGTGAGGCCAAATTACTTTGCGACCTCTCCTTGGAGATTGGCGCGTCTCATGTGCTCCTGTCAATACTAATGCCTGCGAGCCGTCATATATGAGCCGTAAATAATGATCAGAGATTTGTAATGCAAAGCATCCATCAACTATGAGATTTGATCATTAAATACATTCATTATTCACAATCAACCTTGCCCTGGGATGAAAAGGTAATGATTTACTTTCTAACTCAACAACAGCTCAATTTTTTGCCACCGTCTCAACACATCTAAGGAGGATGAAAAATTATGCATGCTTTAATATCAATGCTTAAATAAAGAGGGTGATGCAAGGATAAAAAATGGTTCATGCACTTTATTTCCATTAGATGTCTTTACAAGGTCAGTTTCTTGCTTAAGCGTTTGTCAATTTGCAAGGCTTCTGTCAGCATTTCGCCTTCTGATGAATAATTAGAAACAAAGAATTGTGCATCCAAAATCCCCCATCACCTGTTATTGCATCCTATGCAATAAATAAGCCAGAGAATAATGCAATTAAATATGCATGTATTCGTGCATACTCATGAGCACACTGATATGATGGGGCAACCATAAGCAGGCAAGTCTGCATACAAAAATATACAGTATGTGCATGTATGCTGAGAGATATGCACACGCTTAAAAAGAGATGGGTGGAACAATGCATCCGAATCCTGGTAATCCAGTGGAAGGTGCGTGCTAAATGCTGACATCAGCATATCTGAGAGGTCTGCGCGAAAGCGTATGGGGAGGGGAGGAAAGCGCCCAGCGCTGAGAGAGTTAGAAGAGGTCAGCTGACACTGCAGTGTGCAGATGAAGCCGTGGCTGCTTTGTTCGATACAGTTTGAGGCAAGAGAGCCGTGATGGGGTGGTATGACCAAAGACGATTCTCTCGGACCAATCATTCATCTCCTTAGTGTTTAAACACCACACTTTTTAGTATCGGTACGGCTTGCTTGGAACCTCCTAGTACATGCCAAGAACCACAAAGCCCCATGCAGAACCATGACAGTACATAAAGCCCTGTACGTGCTGCTAACACTTTTAACACTGTAATGATTAGAGACACAAAAGCACCCAGTGCGGTTTGGCTTTAATGCAAGTATTTAATTAGCAATCAAAGCACCGTTGCGGCGTCTGCCAAAGACGACCAGCAACTAAGCCAATTCCGAATGTTAATGCCCCGTGTCTGTGCAATGTTAATGTCATGCAAAAGAAATGCCCAGCGCCCACAAAACAGGTAATGACTCACTGCAGAGAGGCCATGGGCACATAAAGGTGGCATTAACACGACTAATGCATGCAGCCCCTACAATCTCAGTGGACCATCATTGTTCAACCTGGTCATGCAAACATTGAGTCATCACCTGAGAGACACAATATTTATGCAGGCAGGGTTGTTATTAGTGCTTTTGTGTGTTTGTGTGTTTGTGTTATGCAGCTGGTGTGCTATGCAAACTCTTCACCCTGTATGTGCATTTCCATATTGACAAATGAAAACAGGTGCAGTCGTAGGTCAAAAATCGACCCTCCTTTTGTTAAAGGTGAGGTATGCAATTGTTTGCACTGGCAAGCATAATTCCAAATATAAACTGTAGCCCCGCCCCAAACTCCTTTGATACAATGCCATTGGTTGAGCCAGTGTTATTATGGTTGGCCCATTAAACAAATTTAAATTTCATTTGGTTCTCCACTTTCAAAGCTCAGATAGGATGAAATATTCAAATATTTATTCATTAAACAAGCACTTTTACCCAAAGTAGGGATGCACGTAGTGTTGGGCGATTTGCCCCATTTTGAGATCATCCTATCGTTAGGACCTATCGAATTAAAACAACACTTTCGTGACCGCAACCTTCTTAAAACTGATGCCATTTGTCCGAGGGGCTCTAAAATTTCCTGCGTGCCAGGGAGCAGGAAAAACACATTTTAACCCTCTGCGTTCTAACTAGAGCCCGACCGATATGCGTTTTTTCGGGCCGATGCCGATACAGATATTAGGGAGTAAAAAAAGACCGATAACGATATATCGGCCGATATTCTTTATGTGTATATTATAGTTCAGTATATACTACTATTATACTAAAGTACTGTACATAGAATACACTATATACTTTAACATAATATACTGTATATGAATAAATACAATGCAATGCAATGATCACTCACATATGTGGTGATCACTCACAAATGTGGTGATCCAACACTTATATTGATGTGACAAAGATATGTACTATAGGCAAGAAGTTAACAATAAACTTTATTATCCAAAATTAGTTGGATATCAGTGCACTAAACAGTAAACTTGACTTATTATAAATAACTTTAAAACACAAAGAGAACAAAATACATAAAACTTGCATCATTTGCAGTTTTGACGAGAATAGCGTTATAAAGAGAAACTTATGAAGTCATTGATTAATATTAGCTTTACAGTAAGTTGTGTTCTTCACAAATTAGTTAGCCACTCACAGTTACGAAGACAATGCTTGACGGAGCACATACTAATGTACGCTATGTTTAATGTTGTGCACAACGTTTTTATAACACAAACCCAGGGTTCCGTGCAAACTTTAGACTTTTATAAAAATAAAGCGTCTTCGCTCCGCCTCTTTTATTTAGCAAGGGTGTAGAGTTGCGCGAGCTTATTGAATCAATTGCTAACTAACAACACAAGCAGCAGTAATCTTATATAGTGATATATAAGTGCACGGCTGCGCGTAGTTTAAACGTGTAATTTCTCCGTCTCGCGTCATTTCTCCTGCTTGCGTTTTAACTCGCAAGTCGACAAAGAGACGGATTAAAAACACCAAATGTAAGCGGGAATGCGTCTCTCTTGTCCATTTATAATCCAATCGACCAAAGCGCGTCTTAATACCAGGTGTAAAAATGTTGTGAAGAAGACACTGCGTGACTGCTTCAATGCCACCTGAACTGAGAGACTGACTGAACTGAAGTGAAAGGGGTGGGGGATTGGCTGGTGTCACTACAGTGAGTGATCTGGGTCGCCATTAGCAACCAGTATGGCGCACTCTGCTGGACAAACAAGTACTTACATCTTTCAAATGCATTTAATGTGTTCTGTAACAAACGTTCATATCGGCGCATATCTGCGGCTTATACGCCGATACAGATATATCTGCGACATGCTCATATCGGCCGATAAAATCGGCAAAACGATAAATCGGTCGGGCTCTAGTTCTAACAACCTCTCTATTACAAGGAAATGTCAGAGCCGCGCGTATTACAAGCTCAAGTGCGAGGAAGAGAGTCCATGCCGCGCTCATTCAGGTCCGAGCAAGAGTCCAAGACGTGCGCATTAAGTCCGGGTGCGTGCAATGAGGAATCTGAGCAAAGTAAAACCCACCAGGGTTCCCACACTTTAGTTAACTTCAAATTCAAGGACCTTTTGAGGACTTTCCAGGTCCAATACCCTCAAATTCAAGGACTAAATGTGGGGGAAACATTTCATGTAAGAGCAAGGTTAAATCGTGTTACCGTTTAAGATACATTGTTACAGTTCCCTTTCGAGGGAACTCGCACTGCGTCACTGCGGTGACACTTTAGGGACGTGTCCAGGGGTAAGTGCGTCTGAATGTGTACATCAAATTCAACCAATGGTGAGGCTTAACGACAAAGACAGGGTGCCAGGAAGTATATCGCCATCTAAAATATTGTAAAAGACGGCTTTGCAGGGATGCAGGAAGTATAGCAAGGGAGATGCAGCGTCTCATTCCATTCTCAGGGATCAACAAAAGTTACATACGTAACCTGAGACGTTTTCATTTGTCAAACAACTCAACTCAAAGTCAACTATGCAAAAAAGCATTTTGGTATGAATCAACATTTGCATAGAGAAGATTTAAGCATTTAAAACAGTTTAGCACATGTGCTTAAAAAGTCTAGAATTTTTATGATATTATCCAACACTACACAGGTAATAATATGGATTTTTTTTCCAGAGAACTTCTTGCATAAAATTTATTCAAGCACTTTCAATGACCTGTATCTATCAATTTTTTTCCCCCAGATTCACAAACTTTCAAGGTCCCGTAGGAACCCTGACCCACAAACCCTCTTAGGCGTAGAAAAGCATGCAATGTGCATGTAAATGTGAAATTATGATGATAATAATAATAATCATCATCTCCAACTATCATCATGAAAGCATGCTATTGGCGATATGTCTGACGATCGTCAATACACGATACTATAGATGCACCGATACAAAATTCCTGTGCCGGTACCAATATTCGGAAAATCTTGAGTGCTACCTGCAAATAATTGATTTTTATAGGTATATGAAAAACATTAATCCCAAATTAGCATTATCAATCTCATCTGCAAATTATACCTTGTACAATTTCAAAAAAAAAAAAAACAGGATCTCTGGAGAGCCACAGTCAGCCGTTGTGAACCCAGCACCAGTTCATGTCTGCACTATCAGCCGATCACTATTGAGCAGTCTGGTCTTGGCAGGCAAGCGAACTTCACAAGGCTCTTCATCTCACCCATGCCTCGCTGACAGCATCTCCTGGCATCCGTACTTGTATTTCCAGCACTGGGGCCGGCTCATGCTCAAGCTACACTGCTCTGAGCCTAATAAGTGTCTATTACAATAAATATCAAACTGATCCAGATTCAGCGAGTGTTGTTTATGTAAAAGAGAAGAAAAACGGCAGGCGGTAGGTAAAAGACAGACAAATAAGATAACACCCATGCTGATTGACCCCAACCCAGCACTGTGATTTGAAATCGTTATGGGCTTGACCCGAAGGTTATGACCACCAATCACAATCTATTATAATTACTTTGTTTGCCAAACCGCTCATCATGCATTTAAATATGAGGGCCTATTAGATTTCTTAAACACCCACATTGTTCTGCAGATCATGAAATGATGATAAATTACACTGCATTTGGAGTTGGATGTGTTTGTAAAAGCGAGGTAATTCGATCGCCACAGGTCTAGTTTAAGCGCAGTGCAATTTGGATGCATTTGCATGCAAGGTGTGTGCTTATAAAATGAGGCTTTTTGTTAAATACATACATAAGTAAAGACCTGCGAGACACAAACATATATACAGGTTTTTCATGCCAACTCGTTGAGAAAGACATCGCATTGGTCGGAAAACTAATACAAAAACCCATATGGATCTCTCAAGTGACATGTAATCTCATCAATGAATGAAAACAAACCGGTCAACCTTGCTTTCTTCGCTCCATTCTACATTTGTTCTCTCAAAAAGACCTCCGGGTCACAAGCTGTCCCCTCGTGTTACCATCTCATCCGGCTTAAGAAGACAACTGCCTATGTTTGACTCTGAGTCACGTACTAAAATATTAAGATGCAGATTGGAAAGCCATTATGCAGCTGGAATAAATGGCAGTTCGTGACGATTAAAGCTACATGCTGGGGGGGGATAAAATAAGCTACGAGAGGGACGATTTTAAATCAAATTCGATTGAAATTAAGTCACAACCTCGAACTTCGAATAAAAAAATGGATCATCAATGCTGCCACTAGGGTTGTGCCGATGGACGATATGATCACGATGGAAAGACCTTATATTCAATCCTGAATGAGATAGGGAGCCAGTGAAGAGATCGTAGGTCGTCTTAAAAAAAGGTTTTCCGATGGCTTGCTGAGCCCCTCAGGCGCTTATTTCCCCTTTTCCTTCCCAAGCAATTTCCTTCCCTGCTAGTTAATGGATGTGTCAATATGTCGTACTGCTTAGCAGAACATGACAGCTTTATCTGCTTTAAAGGAAATGTAACCTATGGTAAAGACAAAACGGTCAACAATCGATCCCTAGCTGTAACTGGGGCATAACCTTTCAAAAAGTACACCTTTGCATCTTAAGACTTCAAATTAGTACCTCAGACATAGACATCGATCCCGTGCAATGCTCGAGCATACACCAAAAATGGCAGAGCACTCACAGAAAAACTTTTAAACACATGTTTTAATTCGAGAGCCTCTTTGATGGATCTCACGAGTTGTTATATACACATACAATGCTTAGATGACTAAGCTGAATAAGAAGCGCTTCACATTTCGTGTCAGTCACTGTGCTGCTTTCCTCCTTTTTTCAAAGCACTAGGGCGCTCCCATAGCGTCTGCTGTTGCGAAGCAACCTAAGTGTGCATGGCGTTGTGCCAAACACCCTAGCCTGGTATAACCAGACTCTCGTACATTCATTTCATTTGTACAGAGAGTCTGGCCAGGCTCCATAGCAAAGCGTTACTTCCGTTAAGGAGGGTCCATTGTTGAAGTTTAAAACTATTGGATCTGCCCAGAGTCACTCAGGATCTGCCAAAGCCAATCGCTAACATGTGGTCGTGACGTATATCATGCACTGAAACCGTCCGGAAACAACAAGTCAGTATAATCAGACAAACAAAAGTTAGCAAACCTGGTTCTTGCTCCGGCTTTAACTTCTGTATATTCGGCAGTTTTGCAACAATGGACCGAATAGCTTTTCTCACGTCTTTCTCCGCTGCCATTACTGAACTACAACTCAAACTGACGCACGACCTCAACGTCATCGTTCTTAGCCACCCCCATCTGTTCGCTGATTGGTCCTGCAGATTTTTGCAGGAGAAAACGAAACTCTATAGAGCCATCCCAGACGTACTGCTGAAGCGAAATGAAAAATTAGCGGAAGCACGTAGGAGGGCGGAGCCAGGCTACAAACACCCACCGGTGGAAAAATAAATCGCCGCCTATAACCTCAGAGGCACACAATGCACCAAAAAGTGCACTTAAGTACCTAAAAGGTATCATATGTATACATATATGTACCAAAACAGTATATATTAGGACCTTTAAAATAGTACAACTACTCGAGGGACAGCTTGGGACAATTTTTAACCTTTTTTTCTAACAGTGAATAAATATAAATAACCAAATTTTGGTGTGAAATAATGCTAATAATATATATAAATATGTTTCCTAATGCAAAAATAATAATAAAAAAAGGTCGGTTCAGGGCGGTTCGCATTTTGCGCGTCCAAATACGTTATTTTAAATGTATACACTCAAAAAAAAAAAAATAAGGAAAGCTGCGTTGTTTAAGACACAAAATGTGAACCGTCCCTAAGTGGTTTCCCAGCAAAAAAACATACCAGCAAATCTTCAGCACACAAAACCAGCAAACTGATGAGCCCAACCAAACCATTTTATCATTTTTCAGCCCAGTTATATACAACTGAGCAATTTTCCATTTAATAAAGTTATTTTATTCAGTTTTTGAAACTGAATAAAATGTAAAATTTAACTTACATACCTAGCTTTTCACCTACTGACCCATAAAGAAAGCTGCACCTCTGAATGTATTAGCAGAAAACAAATTAAAAACCAACAGAAAAAACCCAAAGGACCAGTCCCAATGCAACAAATACTTGAATGGGACGCACTTCATCATACTTTTCAGTTGAACGACTACAACCACCAATGATGTATTCGAGGATGTTATTCATTCATTTCCCTAGGCATGTGTGAACATGAGTCACATGACCCTTTATTTTGTCACATTCCCCTTCAGCTGTTTTAAGAGCCCTCAGTTGCCATGATGGCACTTCTCCATTGTGTCAAAAATGAGAGCTTTCTCCCTTTGGAGGATTTTATTCAGATTTGACGACTATACGGATAACAACGGCCATCACGCATGAACTCAGCCTGTAATTAACAATACCCACGCAAAGATCTGTCTGAGTTTCTATGCCTTCAAATCACAACCGTTTGATAACCTCAAATCACTCAGGATGTAATTTTATCACATTCAATGTCAAAGGAATGGAAAATAACAGTGCTCGATATGAACTACACAGTGGGAAGGCGGCTGTATGATTTCGTTCGCCTTCGGGTTTCTATTGTCTCGCGAGTCAGTGTGTTCAAAAATGTACTGAAGAGAAAAGATGTTGACTTGAGAGGGAGCAAAGACCAAGAAACAAGTGATGGACATGCAGCATCCCGTTTCTGGGGGATTTGATTCGAAACGCCCTTTCGGAAAGCGAGAGCGGAAGGCGAGTCTAGGTCAGGAATTCTCTCTTCTTACTTAATTGACTCATGGGAGCTTGACTTCATAAGTACAATTCAAGTTCTTTGAGGCATGCAAATATGCAATATTAAAGTATCACCTTCAATGAGATTTCAGCATATTAACACACATAAAGCATTTCGTGGGGTTAAACAGATGCTACAAATTATATTAAGCTCAGATAAAAACTGATTAACGAATATGCTTTTCAAATTTTCATATTTTGATTTGGTATCATATTTTCTTTCATTTCAATACACTGATTGATCTGCTGCCCAATTTGTGCTCTGTGGCATGAAAGTACTTCTCTCCTCTGTGCTGCTGGGTAATGTTGGCCGTCGTACAGACAAACAGCGAAGATGGACATCAAGAGAAAGCGCTCCTATCACAACACTCAGAAGTCCAGTAGAAAATCGATAGTCGTTTGAACTGACAATCTGCTATAGTGACATTGAGAAAAGCAAGAGAATGGAGAGAAAGAGAGAGAAAGAAAGAGAGAGATAACCTTTGTGTCCATCTACTTACAAACAGGGTCAGATGAGTGACAGCAAACCAAGTTAAGAAGTTAAGCACGGTTGGGTGTAACTATGACAAGGTGTAAGAGCAGGATCATTTAAAGAAAAAGTAGGGGTGCGCGGGTCAAAAACTAATGCGGGGTTAGCTGTACCATGGACTTTTTACATTGTTGCACAAGGTTGAGCGATTTGTTTTTTCCGGTATTTTTTTCACACTGCCAAAATACGATCTCCTGCAAATGATTGGAAATGTATAATGTTTTTCCAGAGAGTTATTGATGAACGAGTGTTTTGACGGCATGTAAGTAAATTCATTCATCATATTTTTTTTGTTTTGTTAGGTGTGTAATATCAAATCCAATGCTATGTCATATTAATCAGTGTCTTGTTGACTAAAACATAGCATCGTATGTCTGCAGCTCTTAGCAACTTTTTTGGTGGGCTTGAAAATATTTTGACCCAGAAGGGTTAATTGTAACGCTGTGTTACAACTAACCTCTCAGAACTTACAATATGAAAACCGCTAACATTAGCGTAATTCTTGGCGTTGTTTTAAATAGGCTACACATGAATGATTGCTGGCTGCCAACAAATAAATGAGCCTGTCTTGATAGATTTTTTTGTTCATATCTTTAATATTGATTGAATAACGGTCAAGTCAAAGATTGAAATCATAATGAAATTAATGGCTAAAATCAGACTTTGATGTTCATTATCTTAGAATTAGATTTTGAAACTGTAGTATGGTTATTACAGACTGGGTCACATATAAAAAAAAAAATTATCACATATTTAGACATTTGTATCCATTTATAATTGAACTATTGTTAGAAAAGGGCTGGATGAATGAATACAGTTATAGACAGATATATAAACAATATCCACTTCAAGTATATAGACAAAATAGTATTGAAATATTTACCTGCAAACTTAATTTTTAGCAAGTGTTACAACTAACCCCCTGCCTGTTACAATTAACCCCATCTATGGGGAAGTTGTAACGTTTCACTTCTGTCACGTTTGATGCGATTGTCCAAGAATGATAAGTAAAAGAAACAAACTTCAAATGTTTATTTGTAGCAGAGATGTGTGTGTTGCTTGTGTAAAAATATAATTAATCAAACTCAAATATTTTTGAATAATTGAGCCAAAACCAAAAAGCGCTAAGTTGTGCCCTGCTCTCCCCTACACTAAAAATGAATCATGTCATTTCGAACCTGTACGACTTTTTCCTGCAGAAGATATTTTAAAGAATGTTGGTACTAACCAGACAACACTTTCCTAGATTGACATCCATTTTATGGACATAAAACCACTGAGACATTTTCCAAAATATCTTCTTTTATGTTCCATAGGAGAAAGAGTCATATACATTTAATTATTTGTGGCGACCTCTCATTTAATCCTGGCTTACATTCACATTTAGTCATTTAGCAGACGCTTTTGTCCAAAGCGACTTACAAATGAGGTAAACAATAGAAGCAATTACAAATACTTGATAGGGACGCATGGCAAAAAATATGTGTGCATGTGGGTGTGCACATCTCCATCTCATGGCAATTCATATGAATTTATATGAGCACATTTGTGCATTTTGTTTGATTTGCTTTTGCCCCTGACGTTGGGGTTAGGGGCAGGGTTTTGTTATTGCTTTTTAATGATAATCATACGTTTTTGTACAATTCACTTCGTATGAATTCATACAAATTAGCCAACTTGTAAAACACGTACAAATTCTTGTGAGTTCAGGCTGGTGCATGCATTTTTTGGCTCCACATTAAAAAATGGTCGTTAATTATTCATTACATAAATAATCTAGCCTGGGTTTCCCCATGCTGCCTTGCGCGCAAATGTATTCACCTGCAAGTCTAGCATGGAAACTATAGACCTTATTTGCTTATTTGCCCCTGAAATAGGGAACCAATCACAGAACGGGGAGGGGGCAGCAAGACAATGACAACGTCTATGCGACACACTGAAGCAGTTTTGTTTATCCAATGTCGCTACAGCAGACGCGAAGTTACTTTTCAATGCAGCCCAAGGGCTCGTTATAGTTGTGCGTAGGTGCGACAGTGTAGGTTCCGCGTCGGTTTTCATTTATACTTTTGCGTTGTCGTCCGCGGCGACGTGCAAACTCCCGCGCAGACCGCTGGTAGGCAGTATCCACTCGTTCAACCACAGTAGCAGCGCGACCATCAAGGAAGAAGCTTGGCAATTTAACCCACAAAGGAAGAAGAAACAGCAACTTATTGTGTATGATTTGAGAAGACCAGCAATGATGGAAGTAAATAAACAGCGTCTTTTGTTGCCGTTTGAGTTAAATCACTCCTCAACTTGGCCATTCTTTGTTTTCACCGTTGCAAATGGAAATACAGATGACGCAGTTTTTTTACCTGACGGGAGGGGTTCTGGTGGACCAATCACAGTGCTTGCGGTCCGCGTAGACCTGACGCGCTGTTAAAAATTTTGTGAGGTGCAAGTCAGGCTACGCAGAGCTATGCACAACTTGCGCACAATTATAAATTGGGCTTTAGATAGTGTTCTAGGTAGTTTATAAAAAAAGAGCAACTTTTGGCGTTAACCAATTTCATATCCAAGAAGGATGTTTGGATATGGCAAGACATGATAGCCACAGGGTTTTATAGGACCAACCTGCTAGGCATCGTCGTAGACGAAGTAAAATTAACTTATAAATAGGGCTGGGTATTGATTCAGATGTTCCGGATCGATTCAATTTCGATTCACGGGCTATCAAATCGATTCGATTTCGATTCTCAAAAGAACAGTGAACAGCAGTTTACAAGTGGGTAATTAAAACAAAGAAATTAAGTCGTCGTCTTGCTTGCGAAATCTAAAATGGTTCCATACCTCTGACTTTTTATGTGAATGTGGCATCAGCGTTGAAGAACCACCTGAAACCGCCATTTTAAGCACTAAATGAATGAATAAATGACAGACTCGCCTCTTGCTTCTTGGTAACATTGCGCAAGGCAAAAAAAGAGTGTGACATCTTGTAAAGAATACTAGTAATTAGATTCACGTTAATCTTAGGTTTAGGGATGCACGATATCGGCCGGCATATCGTTATCGGACGATAACTGCTTATTTTAAATATTATCGGTTATCGGTCTGATAGCAAAATTAGGCCGATAAATGATGGATTATTTCGGTTTGTTGAATCACTTCACTTGCTCATTGCTGGCCATGCGGAGTTTTGATTGGTGCTTTTTGTGACATAGCACGAAGATGACACATGTTGCGGGCTTAAGAAGTGTATGCTAGTCTAGCGCAAAGACAAGATGTCTGCGGTCTGGGAGTTTTTCATTGTGAAATTAATATGAATATTTATCGGCCTATATATATATATATATATATATATATATATATATATATATATATATATATATATATATATATATATATATATATATATATATATATATATATATATAGGTTATCGCCCCAAATATAAAGAGTTATCGGCCAAAATTTCCATATCGGTGCATCCCTACTTACGTTCAATGTTTGCGTAAATAAATAAATAAATAAATAATCGATTCTGCTCTTTGAGAATCAATTTTGAATCGACCACCTTTAAAAAAACGATTAATCGAAAAATCTACTTATAAATGGTAAGTGGTATTTATTAATATCATATTGTCATTATGCCGTACTGTAGTTGTCACAGTGCCACTAAATTGTGTTGCTTTTCAATCTCAATATAAAGCTACCAGTTTAGTTGCACAGCTTTTAGCTGTATGCACACACGTACCCGATAAAAGTAATTTACGTTTGAATTTATGTCGCTCTACATTCGTCATCTGGTATAATTGATACGATTGGCTATGAGCTACGTACAGACGCATTTGATAGACCTTCGTAGCGCCCAATAAACGGCTCTGGGCATTTGTAAACCACGCCTCAAATACGAGAAAATTAGCATATGGTTCCCAGACAACATCTCATTCTCTATGAGACTGGTCTGGTGTTAGCCAGGCTATAAATAATCCCTTTTATAGGTAAAATACTTCATCAATGTCAAGATACTCCTAATGTGCATAAATAAGACATTACTAGGCTGACACTTAAGTGTACAATATTGAAAGCATGTCAAAAAGGTGTTTTATCGCAGCGTTGCTAAAAACGAACAATTTTTGGGTTACCAAAGACACACTTTTCATAGCTTTTCAGAGGCAAAAGAACGTTCTTCCACTACAAAGAACCTTTTGTGCTTCAAGAACGTCACAAGGATGCTCTGTCAAAAAGTCACAAGAGCCTTTAAAGAGTAAAAACACCGTGGTTATATTGTGCTACCTGCCTAGTAAGCAGTCTCTCATGTCAGATGCCTCAAATAATGGCGCACATCAGGGGGTGACACCACTTGTTTCTCACCCCAAAAAAGCTAATGTGTTTGGGGAAATCTGAAAGCTAAATATCTGCCATTTCATTCTGAATAATATGCTACAATAAAACTCGAGGATATATTATACAATTATTTATATTGGCTGGCAAATCAGGTTTAGGCCTCTGAGCCTTCGTGCATTTAATGCTTTACACCCTCAAGATTCAAGGACTCGGGTTGAGATCTTTTTTCGTTCATAAGACAACAATCAGACAGTCACCTTCCTTTGCCTCTTCCTCCCTTGATGACTTGATATTGAGATAAATAGCATTCCCCGGGGCGCAACACCTGATTGCAACATCAAGTCCTCGATCATTCTGCACGCTTTCGTTCACAGCATAGGGAACAACTCATTATCTCACCCGAACTGATAAATCAGATCTGTTATCTAATGCCGCGGAAGTGTGCAGACAGCATTTCATGCTAATCAAATCAAAGGTCATCATCAGGAGAAATATGCTTATCCAGAAGGCCCGATGATGCTAGGATGAATCACAAAACCGAGACATTTTTTGTCTTATCTTAAATATTAAATTAAATAATAAACACACCCCCCTGCATATTACTGCTAAAAATGTTGATCTTTGCACCGCTGCTCTCCTCTTTTCATTCCAGGTTGCATGCTGACGAACCGCATCGTTAATCTCCATCTATTGATTCGACATCAGGAAGGAGCGCTTGGGTCCAATTAGTATCGGCTGATTGTGCCTTTGCATATTCTTCACGATGGCGACCTTTGTAAACTACTTTAGTGGGTGGACGGTCGTGTAATGTATTAGGGGGCGGTGGTCATTAAAGAGTTGACAGCTCTAGTTGTGAATCCAAACACATGAACGTCAAGGTCCGCTGCACGTCCCAAGTGCAAACACCAAATGCACACGTAAAACTTGACCTTGTATGTCACCGGAATATAAAGCCCCTGGGAACAATGTTAGAGATGTCTTCATCTGGCACATCGCATGACCCTAGCAGGTCAGAGGTCAGATGCACCTCCCAGGGTTCCTACGGAGCACAAACAGCTGAATGTCACAGCACTGTGTTCCCGTTCTCTCGTATTTCTAAACACTACTAGCGTATAGAAGTAACAGAGCAATTTTTTGGAAACAACATACTTTGTAGTTATTCTGTGAATTAAAATGCACAAACCAGAAGCAATAATACCAAACAAATGGAGAAGGAACGGCTCTACAAAGAACAAATAATAACCATTTTAAATGTTCATGTGCACATTTATAAGGAAGAAGGTGACCATTTTGAAAGTTGCACTTACAAAACTATGTAAAATAATTTGAAAAAAACTTTTGAAAACTTAAACACATTTGTACTTAAGGCACTAAAAATTGACATCTGAGATATCAGTCAGTGCGGTTAAAACTTTGTTTAAAAAACTTGATATTTTTCATGGTAAGGTTGACATTTGCATTGAATTGCGAAATTGAGAATGTCGGCAATGACCACTTGGAAAAAGGCACTCGGTTAACTATAGTTCAGAAAATTTCTCCCAGGTCTCCCACGTGTGGAAAACTCTATATGTTGTAAACTCACACACCTTTTTGCCTTCAGCAATAGGGAGCATACAATCCACAGCACCATATTATCTTTGTGAAATTGAGACATGTTTGCACTTGCTACTACCAGAAATGACATCCGAGCTGAACGGCGGTACTGGGACAAAAAAAATTGTAAAAAAGCAATTTCTTTTCTTTTTCAAAAGCAATCACTCAAAAACTTGACTTGGACATGTTATGCTTCCATCATGACCTAAAAGGCAATTACCCCCCATATTGCTGACAGTGATAAACCTCAGGGAACCCTTCTTCTGAGGACATTTCAGAGACTTTTTTAAGATGTCAAATAAATCTTTGCTGTCCCCAGAGTACAAATGTAAAGTTCTAGCTCAAAGTATCATATAGATCATTTATAATAACGTGTTAAAATTGCCACTTTGTAGATGTGAGCAAATATGAACCGTTTGCGGGTGTATCCTTTTAAATGCAAATGAGCTGATCTCTGCACTTAATGGCAGTGCCGTGGTTATATAGTGCAGATTAAGGGGCGGTATTATCCCCTTCTGACATCACAAGGGGAGCCAAATTTCAATGACCCCCTTTTTCACATGCTTGCAGAGAATGGTTTACCAAAACTAAGTTACTGGGTTGATCTTTTTCACATTTTTTACGTTGATAGAAGCGCTGGGAACCCAATTATAGCATTTAAACATGAAAAAGTCAGATTTTCATGATGTGTCCCCTTAAAAATAAATAAAAGGCAGTGCTGCTGTAGCCATAAACATCACAAAAATTTTATTGTAAGGTGAAGTCTGTAGCAGGTCCTGCATTAGAAAACATTTTTTGAAATAATAAACTAAGGCTATTTTTACATAACAAGAACGTTGCGAAAAATGGAAAACTTCCTTCCTTTGCTTTCAAAAAATATTTAATGTACACACGACAATGCTGTCCCAAACCCATTTTTCTACAGAGCAATAAATAAAAACAATCAAGACGGATTATAAAGTGGCAACATTTTGTAAACTTTGTGGGAGAAGCGTTAATAAACTCAGCAATACAAACAAAGTCCTATGGGCCACCAATGTTGTTTTGGTTAAAGTCACGCATGCCTTTAGACTCAATTATTATGACATCACTGTCAGAACAGATTCGTGTTTACACGGAGACCACATGGCATCATTATCAAAAATGTGCAGTTTGAAACCCATTTTAAAGGTGCCGTTTGTTCCTGTGTTTTTAAAACTTTGATTGTGTTTACGTTTGTCTTTTCTCTATACCTCTTTTTTCACTGTCCTAAAAACAGACTATTTTTTTTGTTCTATGAAGTAAATAAAATACTAATAATACTAATAATAAAAACTCTTATAATGACATCATATATCCGGGAAGTAGCGGACTGCAGTCTAAACTGTCCTCTATCTATTTTCCTTAAAAAACGAATTCTTTTAGAGAAAATATATCGCTTGGCATTGAACTTTGAGCTTTATAATTTTGCAGGCATTATTTATGCCCTAACAGAAACCTTACACACCAACTAAAGTTTGAAAAATGAAACGCCATAGTCGTGTAAGCGAACAGCCAAACCGCATAAAAACTTTCTTGTTTACGGTTGAAAGCATTGTCGTAAACGATCCCTAATTTTCAAAAAGCTTCAAAAACATATAAACCAGGGCTCAACATGAAGGACTGCCCGGTGGCCCAGGGCAAGCGTGAGAGATGTTCGGGCCAGTAAAAAGTATTGTCACTTGCCCGATCGGGCCAGTGCTAAATATATTTTCATCAACGTATACTATTTAACATCTTGGAAGCAGGCATTTACCTGGCTAAAACACGACGAAAGAAACGATGCAATATTTTGCACAGTTTGCTGTCGGTTTACAGGTAAAGCAGAAAAGTTGGGAGCCTTTTTTCGTTGGAACATGTCTGTAGTATGTGTGTGTATATTTGACTTGAATTAATATTTTTAAATATGTGACACTGACATTTTTTTATTGGGGCCAGTGAAAATTTTGGCAGGGCAATTGCAAACCTGAACCACTGGCCCAAACAGGCCAGTATAAATATTTGCGTTGAGCCCTGTAAACACATTTACTAAATAGATAACTAAAATAAACTAACAAAAAATAAATAGATATAAAGACTGTTTTCAAACACTGTGCACTGAACAGACAAACAAATAATGTAGGCTTACACCTACAACACAGCTTTCTTTCTCTGGAAACAAGTAACATCAAACTAATTATACACATTACCTTTATTACCAAGTCCAGGGCTTATTTATAACCTCGAAAACAGCAGCCCTGAAGTTTTGTACTAGAACCACAAATGAACTAGTAAATAATGCAGATCAAATGTCATGTGGGTTGACCGGTCTATGTCTGATTGTGCTAAAAAGGAGGGCACTGAATTTCCCTCTTTTCACTTTTGCCTTTTATTCCAGCCAGAGAAAAGGTACAAAATGAGGTATTGAAATAAGTAGTGATTCAGATGATGGCGATGCGATCATGTGGCTTTTGACACCACACTGAAAATGTTTGTTCTAGCAATCCACCGATTTCCACAAATGTGTTTTTCAACTACAGGTCATTTACCATTCATAACTGTAATAGTGGGCAGACGTAACCCGGCCGTCACCCAATTGTTTACATCAATTATGCTTTCCTGATAAATGACTCATTTCTGCTAATGTAACACATATGGCTGTCCGCATAAAATACTAAAAAAGCTAGAGAAATATTATTTTCACCGCATGCTAGTTAAGAGCTAGTGCTGTTGCAATTGTCGGTGAGAGATTGTATATGCTGTTTGATGGGGATGTGAAGACGCGTCACACTGTAAGGACCGGAGCGAGTCCGCTTATAAAATACACATATCTCTGTAAAGTTTAAAGAGAGAAATCCAAATCTGCACGTCGCACATGAGCAACGGGTTATAAAAGTGCTCGCGCTACGTAAAAAAAAAAAATTCTGATTGCAGCCGCATTCAGGATCCTTTTGATGACAAAAGTAAACACGAAGATCGGTTTATGAGATCGGCAGATTTAGCGAGCTTCGATCGAGTCATTTAATGCCATTATCGGCCGATACCGATCGGCGGCCTATCGATCGGAGCACCCCTATATATGGGAAAGACAACTTGAGCTGATACAGCTAGTCGATCAACAACGTGGGTTTAATGTTCGCTACGTCAGAATTTATTTGGCAAATGCATTTCTATCTCCCATTATTCGAATGTACTATTTTTCGCATAAGCCAAAAACGACCTTAAGTCAGCATAAAAACTTTTTGTGAATTAAGGAATTTTTCCGAAATTTGCCGTATTCATCACTCGTTTCTGATGCGAAACTTTAAAATGCGCATAAAATCGGCATGATGGAAACCCAGCTACAGTAACCACGCCCCGAGTCCCAGACACAATCGGTTCTTTATTGTAGACCAGCAATGTTTTGGTGCTACTTACAAAACACTTTTCCTGATTCAGAGCCGGTACTTTGGGTGTCGAAAAGGAAGAAGTGATTTAAAATTAGGCTCTGGACCAGCACTTAAATTGCCTTGGTGGAAAAGGGGCAATTGTAGCATATGGGTAAATGACAGGTCTGGAAAATGTACCACTAACATCAAAACACAATACAAGAGCATGCAAAAAAAAAATCATTGTGAATGAGAATTAAGACGAAACCAACCTTTAGAGTCAGAGTATTCTTTACAATGAATTATCAATTCTTAAGCTTACATGTCTTCTGTAATGTACATTACGGTATACCTTCTGCAAGAGTACTTGTATGAACAGGTCTGAATGATGCAATCCATCTTATTTTGGGTCACATGATTGCTATAACATTAAGCCAGGCCTTAAATGTGATTAAATATACCAATGATTCAATTACCAGAGCCAACTCCAAGATAATAAGTTTCCCTGGTGCGCTAGCAAACACATCTATACACCCAAAACAGCAGATATTAGATACAGAAATGTGCAAAAATGTTTTGTTCCAGCAACTGCAGTCATGCATTGCACAAGAAACACATCATCTTGGAGACATAAAAAGAGTTTCCCACCATGCCCTAGATCTCACTACCCATTCAATACAGACACACAGAAGAAGAGGCTTGCAAACCATAGCAATTCTGCACCCGATCCAAGGACGCAGCATCATCCACGGCTTCCTGTGATATCCCTGTTTTGTATGAGGGGCTCATTCGGCCCCCGCTGGTTCCCATCAAACCCAATTACATGCCACATTGGCAGGCAGCAGGGCAGCAGATCACGAGGGTTGGCGTGCTAAAGATGGCACCAATGCTACGCAGGATTTGACTTCACATATAGTGGCATGCTGTTTCATGTAGACTGAGTATAAATACAGGGTATCAATGTTGGACAGACACCAAGCTACCTCATGGAGTTGATAATAGGTGGGTGTGTTTTGTTGTTGGACTGTTATTGGTTTGAAATAAGCTATTGGGACACTGCAAAAAGTGACATAACATGAGATAGTTCACCCAAAAATGTTGTCATCATTTACTCACTCCCATGTTGTTACAAACCTGTATAAATTAACACAAATGAAGATATTTTGAAGAATGTTTGTAACCAAATCGATCAGAAGCCCCATTGACTTCCATAGTATTCTTTTTTCGCACTATGGAAGTCAATGGTGCCCCAGATCTGCTTTATTACAAACATTGCTCAAAATATCCTCCTTTGTGTTCATTCAGAAATTGATACAGGTGTGTAACAACATGAGGTTAAATTCATGATGACAGAATTTTCATTTTTGGGTAAACTATCCCTTTAACTAATAAATTATAAAATTTTAATTTTAAACAGTATCAAAACATGACTCTTTAAATGAGCAACTTTTAATGAATAGTTCACTCAAAAATGTACTTTGTCATAAAATATAATCCGACAACTAGTCACAAGACACACGAGTGCCAGTGAGATTAAAATTGTCGGTGTGCTGCCCGGATGTGCTTGTTTTGTTTTCAATTTCACATCATTTTCTGTAACACACCTATCATTTCCCTTTAGAAGACATTTATTAACCTACTGGAGTCATTTGGATTACTTTTATGATAGATGTATACATTTTGGGGACTACAGAATATGTACATTTGGATACAAATCTTTGTGTTCAGTTGAAGAAAGAAAGTCGGCATTAGGACGAGTGAATGATGAGCGAATTCTCTTTTTTTTGGGAGAACTACTCCTTTAAGGTGAGCGCATCCGTAAAACTGCTGAATGCTGAGTAATCTGGATTCATCAGAGATGAGTCATTGTGACAATGGCCGAGCATTCATGTTCAACACCAATAAGATGTTTCATTTATCCAATATGACTTCACACAATATCCATTTAAACCGATTGCCCAAAAATACACTGTTCACATTAGGGCCGCAAGATATACCAGAAGTACAGCATTAGCACAAATGTGGAAATCGCAATATACATAGGCTACCTCAATGATTTGCAATAACTAAATGATTTTAATGCTTTAAAACTAGTGATGCACGATAAATCGCATGCGATAGGAATCTCGTCGGTAAACCTGGTTCCTTGATTAGTAGTAAATCGCCATCACCTGCTTTCAGATGGAGCACCATCTACTACACAAAGCCATAGGCTGCGTCCGAAACCGCATACTGTATAGTAGGTACTGAATTAGATGAAGTACCTACTTACTTGCCGTTAAAACAGTAGGTACTGTATAGTATGAATCCTGGTAGTATGAATGAGATTCGGACGTACTACATCCGCCATCATGCTACATCACGTGACATACGTCGTCATCACGTCATGTCATTTCAGCGCGAAAACAGCCGCGTGCCTCTTCTTCTTCGTTGGATAACTCCTCGTCCGGGGCATCATGGGATAGTGAAGCGTCCATAGTATGCACACTGCAAAATCTAACCGGAAGTAGTAGGTCATCCGGGTACTTTTCGCATACTGTTTTTCGAATACTATGTATTCGGACATACTACTCGCCTCGCCTACTGCTTTTCGCGTACTATATAGTATGTAGTAGGCGGTTTCGGACGCAGCAAGAGTTCCCTGACAAGCTGGGCCATATCGCATACATATCGCAGGCGATATGTCCACGATAATTAATGCGAAATTGCCCAAATTGTCAGTGAACTATGGCTCTTTGTAGTAAATGCCGCTCCATCTGAAAGCAGGTGATGGCGATTTACTATTAATCAGAGAAAATCGTGATTAATCACATACAAAATAAAAAAAAAAATTGCATGTATTTAAAAACATAATATTATATATGTAAACATAAATACAAATTTTCTTACATTTATACTAGGGCTGGGTATCGATTCAGATGTTCCAGATCGATTCAATTTCGATTCACAAGCTATCAAATCGATTCGATTCCGATTCTCGATTCAATTTTCGATTCCGGTTCTCGGGATGCTTCCATACCTCTTACTTTTTAAGTTTAGGTGGCATCAAAGTCGATGAAGCACCTAAAACCGCCATTTTAAGCACTGAATGAAAGAATGACAGGCTCCTTGGTAACATCGCGCAAGGCAAAAAAGAGGGTGACATCTAGTGAAGAAGACTAGTAAATTGATTAATGTTAATCTTACGTTCATTTTTTGCAGGAAAAAAAATCGATTCTGCTCTTTGAGAATCGATTCTGAATCGACCACGTATAAAAAAAACGATTAATCGAAAAATCGATTTTTTTGCCCAGCCCTAATTTATACATGTATGTGTGTATTTATATATAGATAATAAGTACACACAATACACACACACACACAAATATAAAACAAACATCACTATTTAAACTGATTTTACAAACATGCAGCATTATCATATTCTAGGCTATATCATGTAGTAATGCATCATATGGCAAGTTAACAAATACATAATTTATTCTTCAATATCGTGTCAACTCTATTTGGCATCACATCCAACAATCAAACCAAATTATGCAATCCAACCTACAAGCAGCTTACTAATGGTCACAGTGCTGATTTAGAGAAAATATTGCTTTCTTCATAAAATATATATCTGCATATAATGCCAACAACCATAAACAAGCACCATAATGACTGTGTGTCACATTATAATCATTACACCAGCAAACCACGTGTGCAAACATATTTCACCGTCTCCTATTTCGTTATCATGCTTTGATTTATAAGCTCATGTATACTCGGTGTGTTTGCTATGGGCAAGTGCATCTGACTTCCTCTCCTGACCATTCACGAGACCCGCATGGCTGTGATGGATACGATTTCATTCGGTGCCGAATCCAGTCGCTGTATTCAAACGCAAAACGGCCAGGATATCGTAAATATCCGTTAATAGTTGCACTCCTTATAAATAACGTGAAGCTGTAATTCGTGCCCCACGGCTACGGGATTTTAAAAGCGAAAGAATAACACGATGTTACATATCCCAAAGATATAATTCAAGTAATAACCAAATAATTTCAGCATTGTTGAGCATTTCACTCGTCTTTGATGTGAATAAAAGCTATGCAAACTGTCACACAACGACATACATATGGTTATCAGCCCAACCAAGTGGAAGCGACAGAAATGTCATGACTGTAGGCAATATTGTAACACTGCACACTATTTATCCCTGTTTGTACTATATATACCGCATACAGCATGGCGGTATATTAACCATAACACACATCCAAATGCACGAAACGGGAATCCAAGAAGAGACACGAGGGGAAAATGAGCATATAAAGCTTTTAGATCTCGATTTCAGGAAGGACACCGGCCGAACAAGTGCATTACGCTACTACGGGATTCCTCCTCAAGGCGGGCGCGGTGTTACCACCGCGACCACTTGCTGAACGGCGAGGTAAAAGTTAATACAACGTAGAGTGACGTTAATGTAACGTTTTGAGTATTTATCCGAACATTTCGCGCCAAACATCAACGGCGTAACAATAAACAATATGAAGCGCAACTTCGGTGAATGCCTCACGCCAAAACTATCAAAACACAGCTTGCTTTACCTTCTTGGTCGGCTTGCAGACAAGCGGGGATGTTTTTCTTCCAACCCGGCATTTCTGTGGCGGCGTCGTGTGCATTCAGGGGCTAAATCTCAGGCGCATTTCAGCTCCCTCCGCGTGCATTTCCCCGCTCCTAGTCCTTCTATTGACTGGCCGCCGGTGCGATTGAACGCTCCCTCAGCCTCGTTGTGGAGCGGAGCCGAGCTGGGGGTGTAGCAGACACACAAACGTGAGGTGCCCACTACACGAGAGCGATTTTACCTCTTCGACTCTAGAATATTCTCATCAATTCGTCACATCATAGGTTTCCATTCCCAATATAAAGATTTACCTCACGTTACTGTTAATTACGGGGTAAATGTGTTCCGTCGGAGGGACAGTGGAGAGTGAGTGTATGGCTACGTTCATTCACTTCTCGATGGGGTGGGTTGCACCGACGTTGTGAGGTAACACAATTAGGAATGTGATTTCTTTGGCGGTGTTTCGACGTCGATTCGCAATTTGCGCGTGCGAAATTAATCCGTACGTTTCTATTTAATGGTTGTTGCAATCTTGTAGCAATTTTAACCTTTAAGAGTATTTTTGTAGGTGGGTTTCAAGAGCCCTCTGTGGTGAACTGAAACTTTAATTAATGTTTATTTCATCTGGCTGGTAATTGAATTATATCTGGTTATATAACATTGTTAGACAACGATGTTATCCATATTTATGACGTGCGTTGAATGCTTTATTCTGATTGGTTGAGATGTTCCATGGGTATACATTATTTTTCGATAAATGCACACCTGACCTGTCAAATGTCTCAAAATAACCACCAGAGCAATGTCTTTGGTAACCGTGATAATAATTACCTAGAAAAAAAATCTTTAATCAATGTATAAGTCTTTTTTGGCTAAACTTGTGAATATTGTATTTCTAAGAAATTGTTGTGGACAATGGGTGGTACATTAAACTAAAAATGGTTGAGATCTGTTAGGAATAATTCAAGAATAATTGACGACCGGCCGTTGAATTATTAAAAAATAATGCACACCCAAGGTGGTTATGTGGCATGATGCCACGGCAGTGTTGGGTAAGTTACTCAAAAAAAGTAATTAATTACTAGTTACTAATTACATCTTTAATCATGTAATTACATTACTGTACAAATTGCTCGTTACTCACATTTTTTTATGTACAAAAAAGATTGTACATTGATTAAATATTTATTTTTATGTATATGCATTTATGCTATCTCTGCTTAGTAAATAATTTAATATTTAACAATTAATTTTCCTGGTTTCCTAATGTTTGTTTATCTTATTTTAAAGGAATATTTCACCCAATTACAAAAAATTATCTTAATATTTACATACCCTCATACTTTCCCAAAAGTTTATAATTTTCTTTCTTCAGTTAAACACAAACACATATTTTGATAGTAAAATGCTTTTAAGATTTTCTTAAATGGGAGACAACACGGCAAAGCTCCAAAATCTTGAGTGTTTTGTGATTATCGTATGCGTGTTTCATCACACTTAAAAACCAAAGGGATACAACATTATTGATGAGCCAAATTCATACCCAAATAATTTTCAGTGATTTTAAGCCCCCCTTTAAAGCCTGTTGAGGTCACCTAATGGGCCCTGGATCGGCGCCTGGTTGATTTCCAGGACAGATGAATCTAATCAGTTATTAGTGAATCAGTTTAATCTGTTAAATATTTAATCAGTTACATACTAGTCAAAATCACATTAGCTTTGCTTGCAACTCAACTGATAGAGCATGGTATTAATGGGCACACCGCCAGTGACTAGCAACAGCACAGGATCCCGTTCATTTTAACGAAAGTCCATTTCCGGCAACACGAGCGACAGCGACCATTGGCTACGCAACAAAGTTGAGAACAGTTTCACTTTATGCAAATGATGAATGAATTTCAGAAGAGTCATCCGTCTTTCGTCAGTTGCATGCAGCATAAGTTGCTTCTTTAAAGGAATATGTGAAATGCATATAAATTAAGTTGGGCATGTAATATTTACAGTGTATGTTAATAAAATATTGCTGGTTGCTTTCTATGCTGTTGGTCTTTGCACAGCACATATGTCCTCCACCAGCAAGAGAGCCATTGGGAAAATACATACAGATGTGGGTTACGAGATGCATCCTTTGGTGGGCATCGTGACGCATCATCATCGCCCTACTTTCCTCAGCCACTGCTGTTTTTGTATTCCCTCCCCCTTTAGCTTTCCGTCCATCCATCCACTGGGGTGCCCTCGCGTGTGCTGCAGGGCGAGGCCAGGCCATAATGAATCTGGTCAGGCAGAGGAAGGCAGTCATGGCTCATCTTCTGAATCTTTCAACCTTCCATCTTGCCCTCCATCAATCCATCCTTCCCTCGGTTAGCATATACATGATACACCATGGAGGACGTACTGTAAGGGGGGGTTTGGGAGGGGCGTCCACTCGTGTAACACAGTGCCTTTACTTAGCGGATTATACGGCCTAATGGTTTCACTGGTGGGTGTAGACGTGAAGATGTTGAGAGGCCAGGCAGGAGTGTGCATAGTATGTAATTACACTTGGGAAGTATGCTATACTTGGAAATGAAATATCCAAATGATTGCCAGGCTCATCGTTATTAACATGAATAAGATAGATTTCAATGGTTGCTAAGGACACGTAACCAAGGGATGATGACTCAAGGCCGTGTATAAAATGTTAGCATTCTGACCTCAATCTTTAAAAGGTGATGAGGGGAGTCCGGAAATTGTACTGCGCTCCCCAAGGCCATTTTTGTTTTTAGCATCGTGTTTTTATACAGTGCCGTGCTCTCCAATAAAGCACTTGACAAAAAGTGTTTGTTTGTTTTTGTGAAGACCCGTTTTCATTCTGTCGGTATTGCTGCTAACCTCACATCGCATCAAAAATACTATAAAATGTTTATATTAACCAGTCACTGTAAAATTGGGTGTTAATAAAGCATGACTTAGATTGTGTATCTCCATAATAATAAGTTCGTTGTTCCCCCATCTCTCATTACAAACCAATTTTCATTATAAACTCAAAAGTTCTCTTTCAAGGAACAGCAGTCTGATAATGCGATACACTTTTATACATTCAATCTTATTTCATTGTTTCATTTTCCTTTTTCAATTACAGTTTTTTTTGGGACAACAAAAATAAGGCAAATCATAAACATGGTCTTTAGTAATAGCTGCTTCAAAAACCCAGCTATGAATGAAAACTCCTCCAGAATACTGATGCTGAGTCACAAACATTTCGCAGTGATTTCTATCACAGACCAAATATTTCAGCAGTCCCTTATTCCCAAGTATAGCATTTACCTTTCACATGATTGAATATGTCATTTACCTTGTCCACAAGACTCTTTTATTTAACTCCATTGGAAGACAGAGACACGATTATTGTCATATTTTGATGGATATTAAGGTGGGCGTGTTTTTCGGAGAGATTTTGATGCGATAAATCAAGGGATGTTGTGAGAGCTGCTTTCTCAGCTGTGATGAAGGACAGAGGAAAAACAAAACTGAGTGAGATACTGCAAGATAGTGTTTATTTAAAGTCACCATGTAATCGAAATAGGCAAATTACAAACAAGTTATGGCGTGAGGGCGGGACTTGCAGTTGATCGTCTTCATGTTTTGTTAGCAACACGCTCAGTGTTGCCAGATGTACAATAGTTATTGTTATTGTACCAAAATTTACTTAGTATTTTTGTGTTCATTTTAAATGAAGATGTTTTTCTTGATAAGCAAAATGACCTAAGAAAATAAGTCTATTTTTTAGACAAAAACTATACAATTTAAGTGAATTTGTGGCTAGATGGGATACAGCTATGGCCTAAATCCTGTGAAATGTTGGGTTTAGGGTTAGGTTTGGGGGTAAGATTGGGATGAAACCAGCGGTTTTGGCTAGATGGGATAAAGCTATGGCCCAAATCCTGTGAAATGTTGGGTTTAGTGTTCGGTTTGGGGATGGGATTAGGATAAAACCAGCAGTTTCAGCTAGATGGGATACAGCTATGGCCTAAATCCTGTGAAATGTTGGGTTTAGGGTTAGGTTTGGGGGTAAGATTGGGATGAAACCAGCGGTTTTGGCTAGATGGGATAAAGCTATGGCCCAAATCCTGTGAAATGTTGGGTTTAGTGTTCGGTTTGGGGATGGGATTAGGATAAAACCAGCAGTTTCAGCTAGATGGGATACAGCTATCGCCTAAATCCTGTGAAATGTTGGGTTTAGGGTTAGGTTTGTGGGTAAGATTGGGATGAAACCAGCAGTTTCGGCTAGATGGGATACAGCTATGGCCCAAATCCTGTGAAATATTGGGTTTAGGGTTTGGTTTGGGGGTAAGATTAGGATGAAACCAGCGGTTTCGCCTAGATTGGATACAGCTATGGCCTAAATCCTGTGAAATGTTGTGTTTAGGGTTTGGTTAAGAGGTAAGATTAGGGGCAAACCAGCGGTTTTGGCTAGATATGATACAGCTATGGCCTAAATCCTGTGAAATGTTGGGTTTAGGGTTTGGTTTAGAGGTAAGATTAGGATGAAACTAGCTGTTTTGGCTAGATGGGATAAAGCTATGGCCCAAATCCTGTGAAATATTGGGTTTAGTGTTCGGTTTCAGTTTGGGGATGGGATTAGGATAAAACCAGCAGTTTCAGCTAGATGGGATACAGCTATGGCCTAAATCCTGTGAAATATTGGGTTTAGGGTTAGGTTTGTGGGTAAGATTGGGATGAAACCAGCGGTTTTGGCTAGATGGGATAAAGCTATGTCCCAAATCCTGTGAAATGTTGAGTTTAGGGTTAGCTTTGGGGGTAAGGTAAGGATGAAACCAGTGGTTTTGGCTAGATGGGATACAGCTATGGCCTAAATCCTGTGAAATGTTGGGTTTAGGGTTTGGTTTAGAGGTAAGATTAGGATTAAACCAGCGGTTTTGGCTAGATGGGATACAGCTATGGCCTAAATCCTGTGAAATGTTGGGTTTAGGGTTTGGTTTAGAGGTAAGATTAGGATGAAATCAGCGGTTTTGGCAAGATGGGATAAAGCTATGGCCCAAATCTTGTGAAATTTTCGGTTTAGTGTTCAGTTTGGGGGTAAGATTAGGATGAAACTAGCCACAACTAATTCTAGCCACAACTCCATTTCTTCTCACGTTATATTTCTTCTTGCCCGATCATTGTTGACTATCTCTTTCACAAGTTAGCGTTCCTGTCACGGCGCTTAGGTTAGTAATTTACAGTCTGTTGTTTTGACCCTCCCACTAAAGTACAAGTTATTAAAAATCTACAGGCTATGAAAAGTTGTTTGTCTAGATAATTAGCTTTATTTTGCACATTTGACTTGTGTACGATCATTTTCTTCCATATACATAATTTTGAGCTTCTGGTACTATCTCCAATCTGGCAACGCTCAACTTCAAATGATCTAAGCAGTTTCCAATGAACGACATCAAGTCCCGCCCAACATTTTTTTTCTCATTTCAGAAGCTGTTTTACTTGGTTATA
Organism: Misgurnus mizolepis; assembly: GCA_025389145.1. Classification (NCBI taxonomy): domain Eukaryota; kingdom Metazoa; phylum Chordata; class Actinopteri; order Cypriniformes; family Cobitidae; genus Misgurnus; species Misgurnus mizolepis. Next base: position 15,445,599 of record JAIFKI010000004.1, read on the forward strand.
TGCTATGCTAGGGAAAAAACAACGCAATCATGGGTAATCGTACATATTTTACGAGGTGGCTAATTCGTATTATTTGGTACAACCACATTCGTACGTTTTGTATGATTTGCTTTCGCCTCTGTGATGTTGACGTTGGGGTTAGGGGAGGGATTCAATTATTGTTTTCTTATGATAATTGTACATTGTCATACTGTTCACTTTGTACGAATTTATATGAATTAGCCAACCTGTAAAATACGTATGAATTCCTGTGTGGAAATAAAAACAATTGCAACATCCGTTATTTAAAGGTGCACTGTAACTTATAGAAGTATCTCTTGACAAAAATACAAGATAATATAACTATATTATCAGTAGTGTATAAAGATCTTACATAATGAACTGTATTGTTTTCATTACCTTAAAAATTAGCAGTTTTACGTACATACACCGCGGGTCCTCGTACATGGAAGTCGCCGACATGTTTCTACAGTAGCCCTAAATGGACAAAATACAAAGCGTGTTTCTTCCCTACGTTGCCTCAGACGATGACATGTTTGTCCTGTGGCGTCTACCATATGCATTTTGAAATTAAGGGGTGAGCTGTTGGTTGCAATTCACAATCTGACCACTAGATGCAGCTAAAATATACACAAACCACCTTTAAAATAAACTTTATTCTCTATAACAGTCTGTTGTGATTGTGCGTAATTATCCAAGTTTAACAGTAATTAAGTAACTCTGTAATTATCAACATTCAGCAGTTATGAAACAACAAGCAGCCGATCGGCATCGATCGTGACATCTTTTCTAAGTGATGTACTTTGGCACGCTGGCATACTAAAGTGATGGACTGCTTCATTTAAAGGCGTAATCAAAAGACAGGAGACCTGCCATTATTGCTTTTAGCTGTCAATGTTAATAACTGTCATTTACCCCGCTGTGATTCATGAGACGACCTTTGGGGCAGGACATACAGTCACGCTTAACTCTAAACACACCCAGCATGCCTTGCGCTGCCCATGTTTCCCATTCAGAAGTCGTAGCCGCGCTTGAAATAACAGTTGGTACCACCTGGGTGCAGGGCCCGTGATGCTCTCACACTGTGTGTCGATGGCGTGGAGCAGATGGAGACCGAAACGGGAAGCATAAATAAAGAATTCAGAGAGTGAAACAGACGGATGAAAAATAAAGGGAATTTTTCTGTGGAGGAAACCGAAGGTCTGTCGAGGGAACGTTCCAGGTGCAAATCGTGAATTGCTGTCGAGAAAAGGCAGACCTTGCATGCAATGTGATTCACGGCCCTGTGGCAACGTTTCAAATCTCACAAGGCAATATGATTTCTGCTTCAATCAAAGCACTTTAGTGCCCATTACAATTCTTGTATGCGTGGCCAAATAAAAATCCAGTGGCAGTGTATTTCCTCTTAGAAACCAATAAGCTGCTGAGGGACATGTATTGAAAACCAAGACGAAGCCAGAGAGAGAAACGACAAAAGGATGTGTGCACAATTACTTGGAGAGAAATGAGAAACAACATATTTAAAAGACTGGCTATTGACTTCATCTGATGGTCCTTGGGGTGTTTCATAAAGAATAATGCCGGTCCTTGAAGAAGGCCCTGCCTTGCGTGACTCATATTCGCCTTGGTTGGAACAAAAGCAAAGCCTCGGGACGGCCTCTGCACTACCAGACAGATAATTTACAGTACATGCATTTCGAGATGGATGTGCAGAAATGTACTTTTAAAATGTGTTATGGGCACAACAGACTGGAATAGGATGCAGACGCTTTGCGTTTAGTGCGAGACATGGTGCAGTGGCCAAAGATGTCCATCTGCAAGTGTAGGTAGTCCATCTGCACAGTGCTTTAATTGGGATTGAATTAAATATTCATCTTTTCCAAGGGAATTTTATTATGCATGCTGTTTAACAGCTCGATAGTGATAAGGTGAAACTTCGCTTTAATCGCACATACTGATAAAATGTTTACTGTAAGTCGCTTTGCATGAAAGCGCCTGCCAAATGCAAAAATTAAATATAGAAATGTAACCTATTTCGGGGGATTAAAATGCCATGCATGGCCAAAACAGAAATTGCTGAAACGCAGTAAAGCTTACAACAGGCTTGTTAAACATGCCACCGTTTTATTTCTTTGAAAGGTTATGATATTAAAGTTTTCTTCAATTTAGAAAGACGCTGCTTTGGAAATGCATATGGTTTCTTCTCCACAATAGAGACAGTGTCGCATGTCCTTTGCTGTGTCAAAAATGGAGACAATAATTTTGTCTTTATTTGGCTTCACTGTCTCATGCTTGTCCAGTATCCTGATGTACCATGAATCAAAATGACAACAATGAAACTCAGAGACATAGCAGGGTCCTGCTGTGAGGCCTAGCAACATCTATTGCAGAGTCAGCTACCAATCCAAGCGCATCTTTATTACAAATGAACATTTTGTCACTGTTACTTACAATTCGTTCAAGCCTCTGTGCTGTTGCAGGAAAACACAAAAGTGCTTTCAATACAATAATTTATGGTGAGGCATCTGTTAGGCAAAGACAAAGAAGTATAGTGTAATAAAAAGTACACCCCATCCCACAGCTTCAGAAAACTTGTATGTAAATAAGTTACTTGTGTGTAAATAGTTATGTTATTGGTCAGTTATGTTATAGTGTACACTGCAAAAAATGAATTAAAAAAAAAAATTCTTAGTATTTTTTCCTTGTTTTCAGTAAAAATATCTAAAGATTCTCATATTAAGATGCTTTTTCTTGATGAGCAAAACGACCCAAGAAAATAAGTCTAGTTTTAGACCAAAAATATCAAATTTAAGTGATTTTGTGCATAAAACAAGCAAAAAAATCGGCCAAGGGGTAAGCAAATTTTTCTTGAATATTTCTTGAATTTAGTATTTAAGAAAAATTTTCAAGATTTTTTTGCTTACCCAATTGGCTGATTTTTTTTTTTTTTGCTTGTTTTAAATTTGATATATTTGGTCTAAAAATGTGACTTATTTTCTTGGGTATTTTGCTTATCAAGAAAAAGCATCTTATTTTAAGAATTTTTAGATATTTTTACTAAAAACAAGACAAAAATACAAAAAAAAATATTTCTTGAAAATTATTTTTTGCAGTGTACTTTCCAATTCTCACTACACTGCAAAAAGTGACTTTCTTACTTAGTATTTTTTTTTATTGTTTTCAGCACAAATATCTAAAAATTCTTAAATCAAGATGAATTTTCTTGATGAGCAGAATGACCTTAGAAAATAAGTCTAGTTTTTAGACCAAAAATATACCATTTAGGTGAATTTGTGCTTAAAACAACAAAAATATCTGCCAATGGGGTGAGAATTTTTTCTTGAATTAAGTGTTTAAGAAACTTATTTCAAGATTTTTTTCTTACCTCAAGCACAAATTTACTTAAATTTGGTATTTTTGTCTTAAAACTAGATTTTTTCTTAGGTAATTTTGCTCATCAAGAAAATCCATCTTTTTTTGCAGTGTATTAACTTGGTTATTATCATTAATATTACTGAGATATTGGCAATTTATTACTTTAAAAGCACATATTAATGCCTGATTCTGCAAAACCTTATTTTACAGCCTTAATCCTACTCAATTCCTACCAATACTTAAACTTAACAACTACTTTATTAAGTATTAATATGCAGTAATAGGCTTTATGCCCAGCTGCACTACTTCCTGAACTTCAGTTAGCTCCATGTTTCCTGTCTTCCATTATTGGACAAACTGATTAATCCAGGTGTGTCTGATTATTGTTGTTGTGACTAGGTCAGGCACACCTGGATTAATCAGTTTGTTTGTGACTACTGAGGTCAGGCACACCTGGATTAATCAGTTTGTCCAATAATGGCAGACAGGAAACAAGGAGCTGTCTGAAGTTCAGGAAGAAGTGCTGCTGGGCATAAAGCCTATTGGGAGGATAATGAGGCAAAAGTAGTTAATAGTGAGAATTGGACCTTAAAAGGTGTGACCAGAATAATTGATGTACTTTTATGATTCATTCGAGCTGTTTCAAGCCTATCTTTCTATCATTTACTAAATAGGATTTAAAAAGTAATTAAGTAATTAAATACTTTTGGGGAGAGTAATTTGTACAGTAATCTAAAAACATAATTGAAGACGTAATTAGTAACTAGTAATTAATTACTATTTTAACTTACCCAACACTGGCTATTTGAAAATTTGGAATTTGAGGGTGCAAAAAAATCTAAATATCAAGAAAATCACCTTTTATGTTGTCCTTTAAAATAAGGCCCTTAGCAACACATATTACTAATAAGAAATACATTTTTGATATATTTACACACTGCAAAAAATTATTTTCAAGAAACAAATCTTAGTATTTTTGTCTAGTTTTCAGTAAAAATATCTAAAAATTCTTAAATAAAGATGCTTTTCTTGATGAGCAAAAACGACCCAAGAAAATAAGTCTAGTTTAGACCAAAAATTGGGTAAGACCACCCAATGGGGTAAGCAAAAAAAATCTTAAATTTTTTTCTTAAACACTAAATTCAAGAAAAATTTGCTTACCCCATTGGCAGATTTTCTTTGCTTGTTTTATGCACAAAATCACTTAAATCTGATATTTTTGGTCTAAGAATAGACTTATTTTCTTGGGTCGTTTTGCTCATCAAGAAAAAGCATCTTAATTTAAGAATCTTTAGATATTTTTACTGAAAAGTTTTTTCTTGAAAATCATTTTTTGCAAGTGCAATTTCTAAATATATTCATAAAACATCTTTACTGAACATAATGATTTTTGGCATTAAAAAATCAATAATTTTGACCCACCATATCTATTGTTGGCTATATTGTTACAAATATACTAATGCGACTTATGGTTTTGTGGTCACATATTGGTACCAAATGTAAACTGTACCTAAATGTTATATACCTTTTTAAAGGGTACTGCACCAGTGACAGATAGGGACCCTTTTTCTGACATCCCAAATGATGACCTCTTATCCCACACGACTCTATGATGTTCCTCAAAGCTTATCATTTACATGAGTTTGTGTTACTCTGTCTGGGTGTGCTTTTTTTAGCAAACAAGGGACCGTGAGAAGCCGCTTTTTAATAAGACGTGGTTGTTATGCAAGAACTACAAACAACGAGTCTCAAAAGACCTCCTGAATACAAAATACTGTTAGCATTCCTGTGACAGAGAGACTAAATGCAATGCACTACTACTGAAATCAACACTATACTACACTATAACATTTCTTGATGAGAAAACAACATATTTATTTGTAAATATACCTACACAAATATGAGACCCCCCAACTTAAGTCATGTTTTGTGACTTAATGTTTTCCAAATAAAATCATTGCTCATAATGTAAAAAAAACATTCTGTCAAAATAAATATAACATTGATATCTTTAATATTGACTGAGTAAGATTGTGTCAAAGATTGAAATCAATGATGCTCCTAATCTCATCATAATATATTGCTGTAGTTTTATCTACATCTTTCAAGTTGTTTATCTCTATACCCTAAGGATTAACGAAAATCTATTACCTCACATGAATAATAAATAACCCAACATCATCATTGACAATTCAGCAATTAACAAATGTCCACTGCATGTACTTTCAGCTTGAACATACATACCATCTCAGTTTTTGCAAGGAGACTAAAGACTATAAAATAACAGGATCCTAAAAGGCCTATGGTGCCACTTGTATTTCATTTCCAATTAAATCATCAGCTTTAAAAACAGCTTCCTCTAAGGCCTTGCCATCAACATTTAGGCTTCATTGGATGCTTGGTTAATCAAATGTGAATTAGATGAAGGTCTTTAATTAGCTAAACGCGCCGAGAACAGGAGTGGGTTGGCATTAAGTGAGTTTAATTAGGCAGGGCCCAAAATCTGCTTGAAGGGACATCACAGTGTTAAATGATAAATGACCAGAAACAGATTATTTTCGGGTTTTCTACCACTTCTGTTTATCAGGTAAGGGACAGGGAGGGAAGAGGGACCTCTAAAGACCAATCGTGCCACATGTGTCCTGAAAAGTGAAGCTAAAATATTTCAATCATCCCCTGGTGGCTGGCTGCAGTATAAACCCCGCCCTCTCTGTGTAAACGATTGGCACTTGAAAATCAAATTACACTTCAAATAAATTGGTTTTACTGTTATTTTAGTTATTTCTTATTATGTTGATGTATTTAAAGGGGACATTTCATTAAAATCTGACTTCCATGTTTAAGTGCTATAATTGGGACCACGGTGGTTCTATCAACCTATTAAATGTGAAAAAGATCAACACAGTAAATAAGTTTTGTTAAACCATTTTCTGCAAGCATGTGAAAAATAGGTCATTGAAATTTGGCTCCCCTTGTGATGTCAGAAGGGGATAATACCGCCCCTTAATCTGCACTATCCAACCACGCCACTGCCATTTAGTGCAGAGATCAGCTCATTTGCATTTTAAAGGACACACCCAAAAACTGCACATTTTTGCTCAAACTTATAAAGTGGCAAGTTTAACATGTTATACAGTGGCGGCCGGTGACTTCTTTATTTTTCGAGCACGCTCGATGTGAAGTTCGTCACAACATGTATGTAGCCCGTCATGTGTGTGGTTCGTAATTTCAAAATATGTTTTCTGTGCATCAAAAGATCATATGTGCATCACGTGTCTTGTCAAAATAAGTGCCTGCTGCAGACGCGTCTAAAGAGTTTATGATAAAAGAGACGCTCGCGTTTGTCAGATACTCGTATAGTCTCACGCGTAATCAGAGTTTACTGTTAAGGGAGTGTCGTGGGTGTATTTTGTGAACGTGAACGTCTCTTTTATCATAAACGGTTTTGACACGTGTGCAGCAGGCACTTATTTTGACAAAACATGTTTCACATGACGCAACAAACACATATTTTGAAAACACAAGCAACACACATGACACTCCGAACACTTATTTTGAATGTGCACCCCTAGATGAGCAGTCACGAGCCACAACTGATGTTATAATAAATTATCTATTGTATTTTGAGCTAAAACTTCACATATGTACTCTGGGGACAACAAAGATTTATTCATCTTAAAAAATCCTTGTGAAATGTCACCTTTAAGTAAGTTTGGTTTAAGTTGGTTATTAAATGCTATTAAAAAAGCATCTGTTTGTGAAACGGGAAAATGGGTGGGGCCTTAATATACCGAGACTCCACCTCACAATCACTACAGCGCAGTCTCTGGATCCAAATGACGTTTTTGAGATAGTTTGGCTTCTAGTTTATACAATGAACATCTACAAAGATTTGTCGTTCATCTTTTTACAGTCTATGTTTAAGATAATTCACTTTAAAGAACGTCTGCTAATTTTGCACATTAAAACTGCATCGTTCATACGCATCATTTTTATCTAAATAAACACCTTCTTATATATAACGTTACCCAAAATTATTGGGAAGGGAGAGATGTTAGGATCAGGATGTGTTGCAGACCAGCCCCGAACCTGCATTTCCACATCTGAAATCATAGACTGTAAAAGAAGATGGTCGACGCCCGTTCGCTCCCTTCCATTGGTGAAAAGTGAAGCCACCAGTGTTGGGACCAGTCCTGACCATAGACTGTAAAAAAAGTATGTAGTGTCCGTGATGTCACCCGTAGGTTTCTAAAGATCGTCGCTATCTTGGCCGGGCGTCACCATGAATCACTCGCGAATAAGCGAATATGGGTAAAGAGGCGGGGCATGGGTGAAGCTGAGGTGGCTGGTTGCCAAACCACGCCCGCCTAGCTCAATCTAGTGAAAGCAGTAGCCGTTCATCCGTCACTCAAGTGGCCACGCCCTTAATTATGCAGAACTTTAAGGCTTAATATAATTTAAATGGATGAGTTAACAAAAGAATTCACACCCTCACAGTTGTCATGAAGGGTAAAATTAGCTATACAGATCAAAAAAAATTTTTGTACCAGGCTCTAAACATATTATTTTCTAAAATTGGGCATTTTAACATGGAGGTCTATGGGAATTGACTCCCTTTTGGAGCCAGCCTCAAGCGGCCAGTCGATGAATTGCAGTTTAAGGGGCTAATCACACCAACCGCGCTTTAAACGCTTCGAAACGCAAGGCGCGACGCACTGCCTTTTTTAAAAAAGAGAAGTGCAACGCGGCTTTTTATATTGCTAAGCAACCACCGAGTCAGCTGTCTTGTCAATCAAATATTGAAGCGTGAGCGCTCTTTTGCTGTTAACTGTCATATTAGCAGAAACTTTAAAAAGAGGATGCTTGCTCTGACCTTGTTTGAGGATGAGAGGTGCACAAACATGCAGGAGAGAGTGAGTGACTGCAGTCCGGTTCTTTAAAGCAACTGTAAACTTTCCTCACTACAACGTAAGGCCCGCCTCTCCCCTCATTTGATTGGACAATGGAAAGACGCGAATGACGTTGAGCGTTTCTCCGCTCTCAGCGCTCCTTCAAAAGTGCCTGTTGCGGCCGGCGGCAAAAACCGCAAGGGGCTCAGCGCGCATAAACAGTGCGCAAATGCTCCCTGACCATAGAATAGCATTCAAATAAGGCGCCTGCAACTGCCATAAACGCTTTTGGTGTGACTGGCCCCTAAGTCACTTCCATATTGGCTTCATCAAAGGCCCTGTCCCAAATGGCACACTCCGGACTTGTGGACCTCCTCATAGTCCACACTTTGATGACATCACAAAGTGCAGACCTTAGGGACTCTTGACATGAGTCCAAGAGGGCGCCCCGGAGTCGTATTTTGAGACAGACTCGAGCGTCATGCTGGAAATAGGAAAAGAAGTTTCCCATCAGTGTGAAGTCCTCTCTTCCGTCATCTGATTGCTCTTTCGCAAGGACTTCTGGGTTGGTAAGTGCGAGAGAGCCTGCTGCAGTGCAGGCTTTGGCGAAGACCGCATCAAGGGTGCAAAGGGGGCGCTGATGAACACACTTTGGAGTGTAAAAAAGACAGATGGGACACCTTACGGACTTGTAGACTAAGCGAGCACGCGCAATTTAAGGCCACGAGACCCACATGAAGTGTGCCATTTGGGACAGGGCCAGAGAGATCGGAAGGTTACCATTTGGTCCCAATATGGCACTGACATCTTGGGTCTTGAGTCTGCGCAGTAGGGATTTTGGGAACAGTCCTGACTCCTGCGCAGTAGTGAGCAGGAAGTAAACCCGCAAAATCAAAGCCCCGCCCGCGCTCTCGCAGAATGAACATAATTTATTTATTTATTTATTTAAGGATAGCCCCTTGAGATGATCCATCTCTTTTTCGAGGGGGTCCCATAATCAATCACAAGCACACGCTGCACTGTTTTCTATGGTTCTACTGCAGAGCAAACCATTATGTCGGTGAGAAATTATATTAATTATAGAAATGTAGATATTTAAAGCTCCAATCTTCTCAGTCCTCCAAAGATCTCAAGAAAAAGTATGTTGGTGCTTCAGTTACTACTTCGCTCGGCTCAGATAGCTGTCAATCATGACGTCACACCACCGTTTTTATAGCATTAAATCAGTGTGATAAAAACTACAGTAAATGACAGAAACCAGGTTAGGAAAAAAGATAATTGAAGTGTAATTAAATTGTTTAGTTTGTCCCAAGTCCTATTGAATAACATGGGGCAGGCAGGGTTTATGACCTATGCTACCAGTCACTGGGGGGTGATCGAGACGTTTTGGCTTCACTTTTCAGAGCTTGTCTGAAATGTGTTGATTGCTTATTGACTCCATTAGCATCTATATCAAGTCATTTTCTGATCTGACATGAGGTAATTGATTTATCATCAGTGAATAATTACATGGCCTGTAGAAGCATAAAGTCTGTGTTTCCCATCAACCTCGGCGACGAGGTTATGGGGTCTCGGCAGGCGGTGCCTCGTACCGCGTTTCTTACATCCCCTCTGGGACGTTCTGCTGTGCTTTGAGTTTACGGCATTGATTAATCAGAGAGAGTGCCGACAATGAGGCTGCACGCTCATACTATACTTGCACCATCTCCTGTCAGCCTCCTCCAGAGAGCTTTGAGCTATTTCTCACTGCAAATCATGACGCTAGAGAGAGAGGTAATAGAGAGAGCAATGGTGATAAAGCGTTAGATCGGACACTGTGATAGACAGACTGATTGGGGTGTAAAGACATGTCTAAGATTACATGACCTTGTACAATTCCCCCTGCATGTAATCAAGCTGCTATTTATCAGTAAGAAAGCGAAAAAGGAATGGGTCAGAATGGTGTGCTGGCTGATAGTCATCCATGAACTGACTAGTTGGATAGTGAAGTTTGGTAGTTTTTCTATTTTGGAGGAAGAATGTCTTTGGTTTGGACTTTGGTTGAATGGACTTTGCATGTTCTCCATGTGTCAGCAGACACCTTACATGTACATATTCAACGCTATCCCATGGCAATTGGTACGAATTTTACGAGGTGGCTAATTTGTACGACCACATAAAAATTTTAACGATTTGCCTTCACTGCAAAAATGACTTTCTTACTCAGTATTTTTGTCTTGTTTTCTGTAAAAATATCAAAACATTTTTAAATTAAGATGTATTTTCTTGATGAACAAAATGACCTAGGAAAAGTAGTCAGTTTTAGACAAAAAATATAAAATTTAAGTGAATTTGTGCTTAAAACAAGCAAAAAAAATCCTGCCAATGGAATAAGAAATATTTTCTTGAATTAAGTGTTTATGAAAAAGTTAACTTTTTTCAAGATTTTTTTTTTCTTTTTTTTAACCACTAATTTACTTACTTTTAATTTTTTTGTCTAAAAACTAGACCTATTTTCTTAAGTCATTTTGCTCATCAAGAAAATACATCTTAATTAAAAAATGTTTAGATATTTTTACTGAAAACAAGACAAAAATTCGTAGAAAGTTATTTTTTGCACACTGCAAAAAATGAATTAAAAAAAAATCTTAGTATTTTTGTCTTGTTTTCAGTAAAAATATCAAAAAATTCTTAAATTAAGATCTATTTCCTTTATGAGCAAAATGACCTAGGAAAATAAGTCAGTTTTTAGACAAAAAGTATCAAATTTAAGCAAATCTGTGCTTAAAACAAGCAAAAAAATCTTGCCAATGGAATAAGAAATTTTTTCTTGAATTAAGTGTTTATGAAAAAGTACACTTTTTTCAAGAAAATATTACTTATTCCATTGGCAGATTTTTTTTACTTGTTTTAAGCACTAATTTACTTACATTTTATTTTATTTTTGTCTAAAAACTGGACTTATTTTCTTAAGTCATTTTGCTCATCAAGAAAATACATCTTAATTAAAAAATGTTTAGATATTTTTACTGAAAACGAGACAAAAATTTGTAGAAACTTATTTTTTGCACACTGCAAAAAATGATTTTCAAGAAAAAAAATCTTAGTATTTTTGTCTTATTTTCAGTAAAAATATCTAAAAATTCTTAGATTAAGATGCTTTTTCTTGATGAACAAAATGACCAAAGACAATAAGTCTAGTTTTTAGACCAAAAATATCAAATTGAAGTGATTTTGTGAATAAAACAAGCAAAAATCTGCCGATGGTGTAAGCTATTTTTCTTGAATTTAGTGTTTAAGAAAAATGTTCAAGATTTTTTGCTTACCCCATTGGCAGATTTTTTTGCTTGTTTTATGCACAAAATCACTTAAATTGAACATTTTTGGTCTAAAAACAAGACTTATTTTCTTGGGTAGTTTTGTTCATCAAGAAAAAGCATCTTAATTTAAGAATTTTTAGATATTTTTACTGAAAACAAGACAAAAGTTCTAAGAATTTTTTTTTTTGAAAATAATTTTTTGCAGTGCAGTTTGGACCCTTGTGATGTTGGGTTAGGGGTGGGGTCTTGTTATTGTCTTTTTTATGATAATCGTAAATTTTTTGCATGATTACATTCGTACTAATTCATACAAATTAGCCAAGTCGTAAAATACGTATGAATTCTCGTGAAATCAGGCTGACATATCTGTATGGTACATATTAGCACCTTTTCAAAGGTAAAAAATTACTTTCCAGAAAAAAATGTCTTAGTATTTTTGTCTTGTTTTCAGTAAAAATATCTAAAAATTCTTAAATTAAGATGCTTTTTCTTGATGAGCAAAACGACCCAAGAAAATAAGTCTAGTTTTTGGACAAAAATACTAAGAATTTTTTTTCTTGAAAATAATTTTTTGCAGTGTATCATCCTATTAAAGGGACACTCCACTTTTTTAAAATATGATAATTTTCCAACTCTTCTAGAGTTAAACATTTAATTTTTACCGTTTTTGGAATCCATTCAGCTGATCTCCGGGGCTGGCGCTACCACTTTTAGCATAGCTTAGCATAATCCATTGAATCTGATTAGACCATTAGCATCGCACTTAAAAAAATAACCAAAGAGTTTCGATATTTTTCCTATTTAAAACTTGACTCTTCTCTAGTTACATCGTCTACTAAGACCAACATGATGTAACATGGCTGCAGGAGGGGCAATGAAATTACGTAGCAGCAGAAAATAGCCCCCTTTGTACCTTTCAATAGCAGGGGACTATTTTCGGACACTATGTAATATCATTGCGCCGCCTGCAGTCATGTTACAGCAGCAAATCACTTGATTATACGTCAAAATTAGAGTATAGTTCCTAGCCATATCTGCCTAGAAAATCGCATCTTTTAATTTTCCGTCATCTTAAAAAGTTTAGTGTTAGTTTCAGCTTTTCTGAAAGTGTACAGCAATCAAAAACACATTAATTACTAAATCCATTGTAATCGGTAATAAAGTATAGCATCCAGTTGCTATAAGTGTTTTGTTTTGGAGAGGGCGTACGTCAAATAGTATTGTTGAGACACCCTATCATTTATTAGGAAATGCATGGTTTTTGCCCATCGATTATTGGCCCTTTAAAACAACAAGAATGAGGAAAAAGTACATTGTGTGCAAGCTGTATCTGTGTGAAAGCTGTACCATTTATATAGACCAGGTAAGTGTTTTCAAAAAGGGCATCTTAAACCTTATATCACTGTATGTCAGTATTCATGCTGCAATAACATTGACTCTAATAATGATAATACTTCAGATCTGAATATACAATACTACAACACTGTGCAGCTGTCAGATGCAACATGGTTTCCATAATGAAATGTAGATCCAAGAGCTGGGCTGTCTTTCATTTTTGTTTGTACAGGAAATTCAGATTCTTTTGATGGGTCCCTATAGTGTGATTTGTACACCTCTCTTTCTCTCTTTTGCTCTCTCTCACACTCTCTCTCTCTCTCTCTCTCTCTCTCTCTCCTTGAATAAGTCATAATAGAGAGAGGTAATAAAATGAGCCTTGTCTCTTCTTCACCCACGTCGGCGTGCTTGTTTTAAATAGTGAAGATGAACGATATGTATTGCCCTCATATAGAAGTTTTATATTAATGGAGTGCTCTCATGAGACGTTGCCTTAAGCTTTTTCCAGTTGATCATTGATCACCATCTTTGTTATTTCCACATATTCAAGGCTGAATTGCAGTATTTTGTCATGAATTTCAAGATTTTTTCATCATTTTGTGGCAGTCGTCTGTATTTGACTGGAATTTTATGTTAACGTGAGGTAATTCAATTTAATTTCAATGTTAAGTGCATCAAAGGATCGAGTCTTTGCTCGAGAAGAGCACAATTATCTTGATTCAAGAAGTCATTGATGTTCCATAGCAGTTTCACAACAAGAGGTCATTTGCCATTTCCAGGTCGCATATTTAAAATGTTAAATTGGGAAGAAGATTGAGAAAATTAATGGAGAAAGAAAAGATTGCGTAAGAGGAAGCACAATGTATTTTGCAGTGCACTATATTGCTGCCTATTTTTGTAGATACAGAATATGAGAGAAAAGGACAAAATAACATTTAATAACTGATTACATTCCCCTGGGTTCATCATAAACAGAAGGTGGATCATTAAACTTCATTTGCGTTCATGCTTATTGTCATTCAGATCCATTGGGCCGTTTCTGTCTGTGTAATAAAATCATCTTTGAGCATCAAACTGGAATAAACCCATGTCATATTACATATGTCATGGGCATTTTTATTCAAAGTTTCAGTTTTAAAATGGCTTTTTGTCTATGCATGTTTGCTATTGTACTAAATGGTCAAGACATGGTCCCTAGCTGTCCTTGTGGCTGTACCCCTTTAAAAAAGAAAATGTTTGCATCTTAAGACCTCAGAGGTACATTTTGGTCCCAACAAGTGCATATTAGAACCTCAGAGGTATTGGTGCCAACGAGTGCATATGATTACCTCAGTGGTACATATTGGTGCCAACGAGTGCATATTAGTACCCCAATGGTACATATTGGTGCCAACGAGTGCATAGTAGTACCTCAGAGGTATCGGTGCTAACGAGTGCATATAAGTACCTCAATGGTACATATTGGTGCCAATGAGTGCATATAAGTACCCCAGAGGAAGATATTGGTGCCAACGAGTGCATATTAGCACGTCAGATGTACATATTGGTGCCAACGAGTGCATATTTGTACCTCACTGGTACATATTGGTGCCAACGAGTGCATATTAGTACCTCAGAGGAACATATTGGTGCCAACTAGTACATATTAGTACCTTAATGGTACATATTGGTGCCAAGGAGTGCATATTAGCATGTCAGAGGTACATATTGATGCCAACGAGTGCATATTAGTACCTCAGATGCATTGGTGCCAACGAGTGCATATTAGTACCTCAATGGTACATATTGGTGCCAATGAGTGCATATTAGTACCTCACTGGTATATTGGTGCCAACGAGTGCATATTAGTACCTCAATGGTACATATTGGTGCCAATGAGTGCATATTAGTACCTCACTGGTATATTGGTGCCAACGAGTGCATATTAGTACGTCAGATGTACATTTTGGTGCCAACGAGTGCATATTAGTACCTCAATGTTACATATTGGTGCCAACGAGTGCATATGAGTACCTAAGTGGTACATATTGGTGCCAATGAGTTCATATTAGCACCTCAGAGGTACATATTGGTGCCAACGAGTGCATATTAGTACCTCAGATGTATTGGTGCCAACGAGTGCATATTAGTACCTCAGTGGTACATATTGGTGCCAATGAGTGCATATTATACCTCACTTGTATATTGGTGCCAACGAGTGCATATTAATATGTCAGATGTACATTTTGGTGCCAACGAGTGCATATTAGTACCTCAATGGTACATATTGGTGCCAATGAGTGCATATTAGTACCTCACTGGTACATATTGGTGCCAATGAGTGCATATTAGTACCTCACTGGTATATTGGTGCCAACGAGTGCATATTAATATGTCAGATGTACATTTTGGTGCCAACGAGTGCATATGAGTACCTAAGTGGTACATATTGGTGCCAATGAGTTCATATTAGCACCTCAGAGGTACATATTGGTGCCAAAGAGTGCATATTAGCATGTCAGAGGTACATATTGATGCCAACGAGTGCATATTAGTACCTCAGAGGAACATATTGGTGCCAACTAGTACATATTAGTACCTTAATGGTACATATTGGTGCCAACGAGTGCATATTAGTATCTCAGTGGTACATATTGGTGCCAATGAGTGCATATTAGTACCTCACTGGTATATTGGTGCCAACAAGTGCATATTAGTACGTCAGATGTACATTTTGGTGCCAACGAGGGCATATTACTACCTCAATGGTACATATTGGTGCCAATGAGTGCATATTAGTACCTCACTGGTATATTGATGCCAACGAGTGCATATTAGTACGTCGGATGTACATTTTGGTGCCAACAAGTGCATATTAGTACCTCAGTTGTACATATTGGTGCCAACGAGTGCATATTATTACCTCACTGGTACATATTGGTGCCAATGAGTGCATATTAGTACCTCAATGGTACATATTGGTGACAACGAGTGCATATTAGTACCTCAATGGTACATATTAGTGCCAATGAGTGCATATTAGTACCTCAATGGTACATATTGGTGCCAATGAGTGCATATTAGTACCTCACTGGTATATTGGTGCCAACGAGTGCATATTAGTACGTCAGATGTACATTTTGGTGCCAACGAGTGCATATTAGTACCTCAATGGTACATATTGGTGCCAATGAGTGCATATTATACCTCACTGGTATATTGGTGCCAACGAGTGCATAAAAGTACCTCACTGGTACATATTGGTGCCAACGAGTGCATATGAGTACCTAAGTGGTACATATTGGTACCAATGAGTGCATATTATACCTCACTGGTATATTGGTGCCAACGAGTGCATAAAAGTACCTCACTGGTACATATTGGTGCCAACGAGTGCATATGAGTACCTAAGTGGTACATATTGGTGCCAATGAGTGCATATTAGTACCTCACAGGTACATATTGGTGCCAACGAGTGCATATTAGTACCTCAGAGGTACAAATTGGTACCAAATGTATACACATCTGTACCTACATGGTACATATTAGGACCTTTAAGGGTGCCCCAGTGACAACTAGGGAGCATTTTTTTTTACCATTTTATTTAATGGCTTTAATGGCTTTGGACAAAACATGTTGGTAACTACCTTTGTGTCCAGAGATCACCTGTGATTCCTTAGTAGACACAACACTGGGTTTGGCAACAGAGCAGATATGTCACACCCCAAATTTCCTTTTCATTACAAAACCTGTCAACACAAGAAAAAGCGCTCGTCAAGCAATTTCATGGAGACATAGAAAAATGTCACATTTCCATTAACCATCAAGCTTTAGGTAATCTATTTTGTGTCATAACGCAAACCTTTTACAAACAGGTTTGGGAACGAGGTCACAACCGCATCTTTTCCTCCCCTTGCCCCTGTTTTGCTTGGAGCATCAGTGCACTAATGCCAACAGAAGGGTTCGTGCCATTATGTGAGAGCTACGGGCATTTCTGCTTCCATCACACATCAATGCCTCCACAAGGTAACATAATTGGGACATCATTGTCTAAACCTGGATAATCTCAAGCAATACCATCAAGATTTATTTAAGTGAAGGGAGACATTTCTTTACAATGACGGAAGACCTGCTGTGAGCAAAAAACCTTGTGAGCTGCATATGGATCATAGGGCTGCTCAAAAATATGTCTTTATTATCCTGCATACTCAGGCAGCTTTGCATGTATCCTAAAGTAAAGGCAATCCCAGAATGCATTGCAATGAATTGTTTAAAAGTAAATATCAAAATTGGTTCAGTGTAATTAAATATTGATAACTTTGCCTATTATTTGTGTGTGCGGGTTACCTTCGATTAAGTTGGAGCCTTCTGCCTAAGAAAGTGTCTATATAGACAGCATTCAACAAAGCAGCTCATTCAAACACACACGTGATCCTTTACTCATAACACCGGCTGCCCTATTAGACATCAACCAAAAGCCTGTTTGAATCGCTAACATCCTGAAGAAGAAAATAATATTGTCTTATACTTTAAAAAAAAATAACATCACACATCTTCAGTCACCAACCAAAGAGTCTCTGCACAGTAATTATGTATCGTTGACATGCTCGCCTCATCAATCTAATGTGCTGTTTAAAAGAAATAAAAAAGAAATTCATTCACTAAATGAGTCCTGAATCAAATTCTTCTCATACATCTGCGCTTTTGCATGCAGACACACATCCTTTTTATTTCCTTTCTATGCTTTTGCCACCTGGTGTCCATCCAAAAGTCATTCTGCACACAGCTGTTGAGTGTTTCCTTTGAAATCAGTCCCGATTTCATGGTTAATTGATTTGCTGTTGTGCTTCAAAATAAGCCTACAGATTGACATGCATAAAATCAAGTGGCCTTTAGAAAGATGTAAATGACTTTTACAGTATTTTTATATGTAAATGATATAATGATGAAATGATTTCATCTGTTTTTGTTGTATTATTGTTATATACTCATTGGTTCGTGCACTGCATAACCGTATAATTGTAATCCTAATTATATTTGACCTCCTGTCTTCTGTTGAGATAAAAACCATGTGCAGTGCATCTATGGTGCATAGTTATATCTGTACCAGTTGATCGCAGAGACAAATTAGTGAAAACATTGTTATACTGCATGCATGCAAGAGTGGGTCAGACAATGCTGGAAGGCACAATCGCATGGGAATCATAATTTTTCTTCCTATTCGTCATTCTCTGACAATGTCGGTTTGGATGGATAGGGAATATGGTTGCATTCCTCACCGGGAACAGAAGAGGCTTTGAACAGAGACATACTGGAGGACAAGATGAATGTCCCATCTAGAGGATTTACGTAACAGCCGGTCCAGAGGTCAAACCTTTTTAGGGAGGTTTACAACTCCCTGTCTCTCTTTCCCTCTTGTCTCGCACCAGGTGACCCCGCATAACTGACGTAAAGAATTTGCTTTGATTAAATGCAAACCCTCAGTTCAAGCCAAGTAAAACTATAACGTAAACATGCTTTTGAGAATTTCTGATGCAATTTACATTTTTCGCCTGCAATAAAGAAAGAAAATTATGAAAAAAAAGATAAATATTTACAGTTAATGACTTCAATATAGTTGCATTATGAACAATACGTTATTTAATAATAATTGATAATATTTTAACTGAATTTTAATCTGTCTTTCCGTGCACAAGGCAATACATATACATTACATTTATGCATATGAAAGACGCTTTAATCCAAAGCAATTTTGTATGTTTGATTCCTGGGATTGAACCCATGACCTTTGCGTTGGTAATGCAGTGCTCTACTATGTAGCCTGAGCCAGTGGTTCTCAAACTTTTCCAGCGTGCGGCCCCCGTTGTGTACAGTGCATTCCTTCCCGGCCCCCCAAAGAAAATTAATGACAAAAACTAGTTCTAATTTGTAACATTTTAATTAAACAAAACATATTAAGTTATACAAAGTGGTTAGTAGGCTTATTTTTTGGTTTAATTACACAGAATTCATGATAAATGTATGTATTTTATAAAATGTCATCAAACTGGCCCCCCCCCTGGCACCATCTCGCGGCCCCCAGTTTGAGAACCACTGGCCTAAGCTACATGAACATTTGTGTACTGTTAGAGGGTTAAATCAACACAACACCTAACACATAAAACACAAAAAGCAATGATGACGACAACATTTCATACAATACTATACTAAAGTTATAGGCTGTATCTTAAAACTTCATGAGCTGCATATACAGACAGCATTTTGGTGGCTATTGCAATAGATTTGAACGTTTCAAGTTACGTTAGCAAATTCATATTTAGTCAGGTATTTCTGTGTATCTTTGTAACATTTCTGTGCATCGTAAACGCTTTGCGAAATGCCACCTAGGCAGTCTGTTCGCTTGGTTTTGAAACACAACCGCACTCTCATCTTTCCTCTCATATGGTGGTCGACTTCATCCGCCGCTGTGCAGACCGATCACAACATGATTTCAAAATACCGCGAGAGCCATTCAAAAACTTAGCTTTCCAGTAATTCTCGCGGTGTTGTGATGTCAAACACCGATCGGTTTGCGCAGCGCTACATGAAATCGAACAAACCTTTTGACATCGGCGTCTAGTCGCAACTCCTCCCTCCTGCAGAAGCGAGCGGCACCTCCATTCAAGCCCATCCAAACTCAAGGCATGAGCGTCTGCTCTCTTCCGTAGAGCTGCTGCTGATCACCTGCCTGGAAAAACAAACCTTAAACCCCTTCAAACCTCCGATAAGTGGCGGACTAAACAATTCTGGCCCCAAACATACACACAAGTGGTTCACCTGATCGCAAACATGGCGAGTGCCTCCTACCACATCTCTAATCTTTTGGAGAAAATGACATCCAGCGATAAGGATTTCAGGTCAGTCGTGTTGCAAATGTCTTTGTTATGTCTAAAGTATTTGCATGTGGATTTCAAACTGCTGAGATTGGGTTAAATGTGTCGAAATAAGAACTGAGGCGATCGCCGAAACTTTCAGGCCCCGAGTAACGTTAGCGCGACTGTTGTTTAGCTAGTTAGCTTAGCATGTCTGACTTGTGGTGTGGTAACTTAATGCGTCAAAATAGTTTGTTTGACATATGTGGTTATTACTTTTATTTATATAACTTGTGTGTGCTTGCTGGAATATAAGCTGTCAAAATATGTTTGTATGTTTTAATAGGAATGTAAGCCATCTAGCGGCTAGTCTGTTAGCCTGATTAGCTTTTGCAGCTCGCCTTGATCTCACTCACTACTAGTGGACTGTTACTAGACAGTAAACTTTATTAATAACAACTCATAGTGAGACTAAGTTATTTAAAAAAAAATACAATATGACACAGTTTGCATACGTTTTATTTTGTGAGATAAGTTGCTAACATTAGCAGCCGCTAACGTAACTTATTTTAAGAGTATGGCAATGTAAACAACTTAATAGAAAAAAGCACTTTTGTTTGGTAAACTGTTGTTTATGTTTACATTTGCTTTATTTTCATTTTAAGGTTATTTGTTATGTTAAAGTTTCTGTTACAGCATTATTTGTAGCACGTGACAAATGCAACTTATGAATTTGATCTTTCAGGTTTGACAACTCATATTTTTAAAAACTGGTAAAGGAAAAGATTTGCACAAATGCAACTTTGCAGGTTATCTGTTGGTTTATGTAAACCCGAGAACTTTTATAAGTAGGTCACAGGTGTGACCAGTGGTTGAACTGTAGAGAAGGTACATTTGTGGTAAATTAATGACACATTTTCATTAACATAATGTTTGTGTGCAGAAATATCAAGACCAGATTGTTGAGTATGTCTCTGATCTGAAAGTGCTTGGTCAGAGATGCTGTCAGATCAAGAAGCAACATATTTAGTTGGGGGATTCATTTCTATTTCAGTTAAAGTTGCTAGTAATGATTACTAGATATGCATAGCAGATAATATTATCATAGTTCACACATTTATTTATTATGCATTGTATTGCCTTGCTTTGTTAAGGAAGGATTACCTTAATATATTAAATGCACTTGCTGTAGGTTAATATTTTTTAGTCCCCCAGTACCCAACTGTAGTACCCAACTGAGTACCTCGAATGCATTTGTCATATCAAATTCTCCAGCTGTCAACCACGTCAAACCGCCAGCCGTTCTCGTTGCAGCTCTTTTTGAATTTCGCAAGATTTTACCCCGGGGAACATTTTGCTTACACACCATTGTAGGTCTTTTTTTCATTTGTGCATTAGTTTTACGCTGCCACGCCGATGTTGTAGTGTGTGCATCTCATGCATTATTCATTCTCGAGCTCTCGCTGGAATAAGAGATTCCTCGCCTTCAAATATGTGCCAAAGCAGCAACGCTTAGGACAACGTGAGGGAGAGATGGCACGTAGTAGTGTGTGCAGAAGGTTTTCCTTCACATCACATGCGACGTTCAGATGCTTTGAAGTTTGGCACCCAAAGACAAGATTTCATGTTAATCCACTCTGGTTTCGGCTCAGAAGTGGATTATGAATTTAGCAAACCATGACAAGGGAGATGAAAAGGCAAAAATGCTTCAGTCAAAAAAATGTTTCTAGTACCAGATGCTTCGCACCATAGTGAATTTTTCCACTTAAATTGAGTTTTGTACACTTTAGGTCAATGTGTTAGTGCTGGAATCATGTAAAACATTTATGTCACCGTGTCTTGGGTAACATCTGGTTAAAGTCCCTAAATTCCCACACAGCTATAAACATGTTTTACTGAGCTTTAATATTATTAAGTAAAACAGAATAAGTTAAGTGGTTCTTAATTTTATCCATTTGGAATTAGTGCTGCACAATTAATCGCATCGCAATCGCAATCGCGATGTCAGCCTGTGCAATTATATGACAGCAAAATGTTGCAATTATATTAAATAAATAAATGTGTGGACTTGTTAACACAAACTTTCTGATAACAGTTTGATGATTTTCCTTGCTGTTTAAAAAAAAGAAAGAAAAATGAACAATAAAGGCAGTGCACGTGTGGCATGCACATGTGTGGTGTGCTTCGTCACTTATACCAGAGCGTAGATGGATGCAGAGGAGGTTGACAGTAATCTGGTAGCTAAAAAAAACTCTATGTCTGTTGTATGGCGGTATTTTGGATTTAGGATTACTGACACTGAGCAGTTGCTACATCACGTGGCAATACGAAAACATTTCTAGTTTTACAAATACAAATTTTAGCTAAACTGTCTGTGGATTTTCTTTAAAACCCATCAAGTTGACTCATGATGCCATTTAGTATAAGTGCAATCGCACATCGCAATTTTAGCATCAATAACCGCAATGGGAAAAATTACCCAAATCGTGCAGCCCTATTTGGAATTAAATAGAACGAGAAAAAAGGAGGGCGCTACTTTTGACAGGTTTTTAGTTGGGAGGGGTTAAAAAATAAGGATGAGGATTGGTCAGTTGAAAAGGAAAGTTGTTATAGAGGCATAGAGTGGGTTATTACATTTTAATAAGTGATTAATACATTTACTTTCTTTGAAAAACATGCACTGTTTATTAATGCATAGTAACCCAATCATTTGCAGATGCACCGATATATCAGTCTATAATCAGTATTGGCAGATAAAAGTATTTTCCCCACTATCGGACATCGGCCAATTGGTTAAAAAACAGCTGATGATTACGGCAGATTATATCCTGCCAATCAAAATGTACGAAAAACCCATCAGAACTTATACTGTGTAATTATTTTAAATTGGGTGACAATGACAACAGAATTGCAGTTTGTATTATTTACATGCTACAGTAGTTACACTCCTTTAAGATAATGTAATTAATAGTGGGAAATAATTAGTTTTTATCATCGTTCGCCAGACGTTCTACAACATCTGCTTCAGTTTGTGTTTTTTACTAGTGATGCACCGATGTATCGGCCGCCGATATTTATCGGCCGATTTTTGATTAATTTTAAACCATCGGCATATCGGCAATAGCACGAGAAAGGCCGCTACCGATTGTTTATTAATTAACTGCATAAAGAAATCCATTATATGTAAAAAATGAGTTAATGTTGTTAATAAAATAAATGCTGAATAGCAAAAAACACCTTTAAAGGTTGTCATGCTGTCTTATTATATTTGTTTTAGCTTAATTTGTGCCTCTCTTATTATGTTGGTCAGTTGAATGTTAATTAGATCCAATCCATGTTCAGTTAAAATAATTTGATGCAAAAATAAACTAGCTAATAGACAAACTGTATAGTATTGTATACAAGTGTTTAATATCGGTATCAGCATCGGTATCGGCCAGAAGTTGTCTGTTTAAATCGGTATCGGCCCCAAAAAAATCCTATCGGTGCATCCCTATTTTTTACCCTTTAGTTTCACTTCATCACGCAGCTATTCCCATTAGGTATCTGTTAAAAACATTTAATTCATTAATAATCTAGTATGTGTTCATTTTCTGTCATAGTTTCTTCAAAATTAAGTTTAATTTGAGTGTTTTAAAGGAAAATATTATAATTTTCATCATGACGCATACGCTTTGATTGCCACGCCCTCGGCCCCGCCCACTCGCCCAACCCTACCACCCTAACTAACATATTTTCTGCGGGAAACCCTGGATATGAATCAGATTGATCTCTCTCTCTTTGTGTAAATCCAGCATAAGTAGGGGTGCTCCGATAAATGCAGATATATACGCTAATAATACGTGGCCGATCACTATTCTAAATCGCACAGCAGATATTATTCACAGCTATTTCATGTACTACGGCTTTTGATCAGTCAGTATATCAAAAACGTTGTTAGTTTGAGCTGTTCATAAGATGCATTTGAAAAAGCAACACATCGTCAAAAATAATCGCTATACATATTCTTTATTATCATGAAAATACTTGAAAAGGTTTGAAGAACAGCAAGATAAATATATCCTTAAGTAATTTCCTGGAGTCGCCTGTCATAGCTGCGTGTGTATGGTTCTTGCTAGAGTTTCTGCACGAGAGCGCCCTCTTGCTTTTGGATGTAGCGGCATTTCACCATAATTCATTGAGAAGCATAGCAAGTATCATCGGCCGATATGTCGATGCAACCCTAAGTCTAAGTATAATCAAATATTGGTATCGGCACAAAAATGTTCTGTCTGTGCATCCCTACTAGGCATGGGCCGATTACCGGTTTCAAGGTATACCGAGGTTTAAAACAGTCAAGGTTTCAAAACCACTAAAATGTTCTGTGATACCGTCTCCAAGGTATGAGCTGTGTTTATACAAAATTCATTAAATCATGAAGTCATGTGATTGATTTGATGTTTACATTTAATATATATTACGAAAATATTATATGTGTTTTGAAAGCATATTATAATTTAAAGGCTTTATTGTACCTGGCATTTGAAAAGAACACATTTTAGTGTTGCAATGGCAATACCGCAACACCGTGAAACCGTGGTATTTTTGCTAAAGGTTATCATACCGCCAGAATCTTATACCGGCCCATGCCTAATCCCTACTATGAATGTGTATTAAGAATTTTTTTTAGGGTTCATTATGTTGACATTTAGGATCAGAAACAAGAGTAGTGGTCGACCGATAAGTTTTTTTCACCACCGATACTGATATTAAGAAAGCCACTGCAATATATTGGTTAATCACTACAGGTGAAATTTACATTTGAGATGTCCGAGCTGCGATTCATTGTGCTTATACATGCAATAACCAAATCATTTTTTTCCTCCTAGATTCATGGCCACCAATGACTTGATGTCCGAGCTGCAGAAGGACTCCATAAAGTTGGATGACGATAGCGAACGAAAGGTGGTCAAGATGATCCTAAAACTGCTTGAGGACAAAAACGGAGAAGTTCAGAATCTGGCTGTAAAATGGTAAGAATCTGCCGTTGTTCCCTTATTTCAGTCTTTGTGTTTTGAAACAGTTCGTGCTTGTGTGTTTTTAGTTTTTTCTTCAACATTTCTTGTTAATGTGAAATTGATTTGTGCCACAGTGATTTATTGAGAGATGTTGTTGTTTTGTGATTCATTCTTTAAGTTATTAGCCCCTGGGATCTTCATTTTTAATCTAGGTAGTTTTAAAAGAATTGCATGAATCACTTGCTGTTCTCTCTCTGTCTCTCTTTCTCTCTCTTCCCCCTCTCTGTTTGAAGTTTGCTTGCAGCAACTTCTAAACTCAATGACGGTTAAAGCCATTTTTTGAATGGATCAGCACAAACTGACCTAAATACAACCTTTCCATGCATTATATTCATGCATTATAACATTGCATGAATAGGAAGAAAAATGAAGCAGATTGCACTAAATAACCTTTGTTATTTCTTCCAGTCTGGGTCCACTTGTCAGCAAAGTGAAAGAATACCAGGTTGAAACCATCGTCGATACGTTGTGTACAAACATGTTATCAGATAAGGAGCAGCTTCGGGATATTTCCAGTATCGGCCTCAAGACAGTGATCGGAGAACTCCCTCCTGCATCCAGCGGTAAAACCAAATGTTTACCCTGTCATTTAAAATATTTTCTCCCAATTGGGTGGCTGTTCCTTATTTCTAAGTTTGTTATTTTGTGGCTACAGGCTCGGCTCTTGCTGCTAGCGTTTGCAAAAAGATTACAGGTCGCCTCACAAGTGCCATCGCCAAGCAGGAAGACGTCTCGGTTCAGCTGGAGGCATTGGACATCATGGCAGACATGTTGTGCAGGTATGTTGTGTCTGAGTGTGTATAGCAGGGGTGCCCAAGCTCGGTCCTGATGCAGGTGTGCAACCGAGTTTGGGGACCCCTGCGTATAGGATACTTGGAGGTATTTTTTGGATGTGCATTCATTCTGTAGATGCTTTTGTAGAAGCACCATTAACATCCATAGTATTTTTTTATTCTGCTATGGAAGTCAATAGTGCCCCAGATCAGACCAGAGTTTGCATGCTATATAATGTAGAAATAGTAAGAGTTGTATTCACTTTCTGAACCAATTCTGTAGCAGAAACATGTCGCAATTGATATGAACCTTTTTAAAATACTTTGTATTCGTCCATCCAGACAAGGAGGACTCTTGGTGAATTTTCATCCTTCAATTTTGAGCTGCCTGCTGCCTCAGTTGACAAGTCCACGTCTGGCTGTGAGAAAGAGGACCATCATCGCCCTAGGACATCTGGTGATAAGCTGCGGAAACCTGGTCTTCGTTGACCTCATCGAGCACTTGCTGTCCGAGCTCTCGCGCAACGAGTCTATGTCGACCACACGCACTTACATCCAATGCATCGCCGCCATCAGCAGACAGGCTGGCCACAGAATCGGTGAGTTTCTCTTAATGCCTTCAAGGTTCAAGACCTCATCTCAGTTACTCTTAAGTGCTGAAAGCAATTTTTGCTCGCACTTACAGAAGCCATCGCCTGTTATCTTCTCCTGTGAAAGCCATTAGTTTTATCCGTGATGCTGTAATTCAAACCAAAGCCATCATCAGAGGTCTTCAATGAAAATGATACAATTATTGCTATGGCTGTTTTTGTAGTAAGCATTGTGTAAATGCATTCGCTGGATTCTCAGGGCCTTTAATTTGAGGAAAATGTTTAAATCAAAATTGCGGGCATTGAATCTTGATTACATTTCACTTCAACTGCCCATCAGACTGAGAAATCATAGTTATTAAGGTTGATTTGCACGATTATTTTCATTGATGGTTATACGTTGACAATGTAAAAAACAGTTCATAGATTTTACTTTTCTATTGCTTATCAATATAGATGCACCGATATATCGGCCAATTATCGGTATTGTTTGTTAAAATAAAATGTTCACTATCGACCGATAGTTTGAAAACAGCTCATAGTCATGGCTGATATATCCTGTCATTTGGAAGAGAACAGAAAAATGCAATGAATTTGAGCTCTGTGTATAGAAAATGTAAAGAAACATTAATCTGTTAATGCAAGTTAATATAAACACCAAATTATCAGTATCGGTCGAGCTGGCGGAAAAATTCGTCTGCAAGTCTCCGATTCTCATGCGAGTCTCATCAGTTAAAGGTAGGGTAACAGATTTGATCCTGAAACATTTTTAGTTATGCTGGTTAAAAGTCTCCTCACATTCTGATAGCAATCACTGTGTTAAGTTGTTTAAATGTATTTGTAAAAATTTATGTCATCTGTCAAAGGCGTAGGACCAAAAAATGTTCAACAAATCATAGATTTCGGTCCGAACGGACGTTTCCTTTTATGTCCCTCATACGTAAGCGTAATTTGAATTCTCACCGCGCAGCGAGTCCACGCAGATCAGCGCATTCACGTGCGCTCTGTCTGTAAACAGCGAGAACAGCAAACTTTTCTGCTGAATTGACAACCTACACAGGAGGGATCGGGTGGGATCGGGATTTCATTGCTAGG
Organism: Misgurnus mizolepis; assembly: GCA_025389145.1. Classification (NCBI taxonomy): domain Eukaryota; kingdom Metazoa; phylum Chordata; class Actinopteri; order Cypriniformes; family Cobitidae; genus Misgurnus; species Misgurnus mizolepis. The sequence goes on from JAIFKI010000004.1 coordinate 15,472,842, forward strand.
CGGCTACCGTTAGCATTTTTCAAAATGTGTTACCCTACCTTTAAGCCGGTTCGGTGATTAGTAGATTAGTGCTATCACCTGCTTTAAGATGGAGCTGCATTTACTGCACAGAGCCGTATTTCACCGAAAGCTAGGCAAAATCGCGTTCATAATCGTGGAAGATCGTCTTCGATTATTAACGCGATTTCGCCTAGCTTCTTGGTAAAATACAGCTCTGTGTAATATATGCTGCTCCATCTGAAAGCAGGTGATGGTGATTTACTACAATTCACCGAAACGGCTTTACTGATGAGACACGCTTTTTTACTTCTTGTTTCAATGCATTATGTTGTGAAATCCTAAAAGTTCATTGCAAACAAAAAAAACCTTCAGTTCTGTTGTTATTAACACCCAAATTCAAAATAATCCTAAAATATAATCTGCCTTATCATCGGCTGATTTTTAACTCTTTCACCGCCAGCGTTTTTAAAAAAAGTTGCCAGCCAGCGCCAGCGTTTTTCATGATTTTCACCAAAGTTTAATGCCTTCCAGAAAATGTTCTTCTTTTAATATATAAACATACAATACACCAAATGAAAGAACAGACCCTCTGCTTTCAAACAAAAAAAACCGTTTCATCCTACCTTTAGTGGTTCTTTTGCAATCAGCTTTTGAATATGGGTAGGTTTTTGCAAAAACACCATATTTTGAGCAAAAAGCAGATATAATTCCATTTTTATGACGGACTTTTCATAGAGATCCCATTCAGAGCGATCTTTAAAAACAGACACGGACATGCAGCAGCTTGCCATAGAGCAATACTTCCGGTTTTAAAAAGTTGCGGAAGGGCGCCACCTGGTGGATAATAGCGGTATTGCGGAAAGACGGAATATCTCGTCATTGGCGGGGAAGCGTTTTCTCTTAATTGACGAGATATCTCGTCAATGGCGGGGAAAGAGTTAACAATCGGCCGATAGTCGGGAAAATGCTTTTATCTACCGATACCGATTATAGGTATAGGTACCGATTTGCTAAATTTCCACTCCCAAAGTGCAAGTATCTATAAGGAAGAATGGTTTGGAGTCAACTCTCCTTGGAGTTTGACCGAATAAATTACCTGAATGTTGTCTCATGACAGCTGAAGGAGCAGTCTCCTCTCCGGTTGTTATTACCTGTCACCTTGCCATCAACGTTGTCCCATTCGTGCGCTGCCAAGGCAAGTCATTCGGCACAAATAAAATGAAATGAAAAGTCATTTAGGTTTGCTGCTGTGGTTCGCCGTGCCACCATCAACCAATTACTGTCGGCGTTTGATGAAACAAGACAGCTGCGATTAAGATGCGCAAGATTACTTGAGTGAATGCACTCAAATGCTCTCTTTAGTAGTGCGACTGTATTAGTTTTAGTTATTCGTTTCATTTTAATACTGACTCTTACAGCTCTAAAGCTCTGCATGAAGTATTTTTTCTTAGAGGGATAGGTCACCCAAAAAAGCATTGTTATTATCATATGCCAAACCTCATGTTATTAAAAACCTTTGACTTTCTCTCTTGCATGGAGTTATGTAGCAGAACGTGTGACCACAAGTTTCCTCTAGCTACTTACATTGTGTTGAATAAATAGTGATGTATAATGATAAAACTGCTTCCATCCCTGCAGGTGAATACTTGGAGAAGATTATCCCATTGGTGGTGAAGTTCTGCAATGTTGATGATGATGAATTGAGGGAATACTGCATCCAAGCCTTTGAATCTTTCGTGAGGAGGTTAGTCTACATCTGATCAAATCGGTTATGTGACTTCATTGACGAGTACAGCTCATAAAAATTGTAACATAAAAAAAATCAAGAAGTGAAAATCAAGTTTTATGTACATGTGTATCTATGGTCTGGTACGGAGCTATTTGCATATTCATAGATCCATGTATACTAAATGAGGCAAGGGTTTAGAGTTTCATTCAAGCTTTTTCAAGGCATAAAGAGATAATTATTACAAGATCAAACTTTTACATATGCTGTTTTAAGTGATATTATCGACTACAGAGTTTTCTTAATGCAGATCTGCCATGACTTTCCCAGGTGTCCAAAAGAAGTCTACCCACACGTCCCAACAGTCATTAGCATCTGTCTGAAGTACCTGACCTACGACCCCAACTACAATTACGACGACGAGGATGAAGATGAGAACGCAATGGATGCCGACGGCATTGATGAAGATTACCAAGGTATGAGGCGAGACTCACTGTCTGAGGAAGGATTTATTCTCTCTCCCTACCTGTACGGGTTGTTTAGATGTAAGTCACCAGCTTGGTTTGTTAGTGCTGAGGTGTGATGGCCTATGCATTCAGAGTGAAATTGTCTAACATCGATAACAACAAGCCTGGAGTTATTTCTCCCGATATTGAAGAGAAATCTCACTTAAGATTAAAAAACCAATAACCGCATTAAAGGTGCCGTATTGATAACATCTCAGACAGAAAGGCAGTCTGCAGGAAGTTGAATTGAAGGCATGATGGCGATTGGTTTAGTCTAGCAGCTTTACATAATCCCCAAGTTATTCGCAGCCAGTGAAGTTTGGCACCAAGATTGGCTTTTTGGAGAGACCAATTGTCCTGTAACAGCCAGACAGGCTGAAATGTTTGCCGCTGTCCTTTACGTTTCATTGCCACTTCAGATATTTGAAACAGGCACTTTTCAACCACCCAAATGCACGCAAGCATGTAATTGATCTGTTTCTGACAGCGTTTTTGCCATGAAAAAGCATCTTTAGTGAGAGCTCTTACAGCCATTAGTGCTCTGAAGTAAACCGAGTGTGAATGTACTCAGCGTTGCATGTAAAAGCTTAAAGGGGGTTCAACCGTATTTCATGCATTTTGACTTATTAACACAGTTTACGAGTTGGTTGCCTCATGCTAAACATAGGCAAAGTGTCCTAAAAGCAGTTGCACAGAGTATTTCTGTGCTGAATGCACTTCGCCAGGGTTCAAAAGATTTCTGTAAGTTTTTTTTATACAGTGTTGCGTGACTCGTGACTCGCTCCTCCCGCAGCTCGTAACTCCTTTTGAATTTTTTTGTACGTTATTGGAAATAATCTGTAAAGCTAATCTGTCTTTTTAAATCTGATAAAACTAAAGAAATGTGGACATCAGCCATATTTATGATCCTCTCTCCATTCATTTGACTAAAAATTATGCAATTTCATGTTTTCCTTTGTTTGAAGTGTTAAAAGATGTTCATGCATATAGAAGATCAATAACGGCACAAATATTAAAGTCTCAAACCAAAGGGATATTTTCACTAAAAATGAAGGCTCATTTACACCTTCCTTAGATGTTCTCACATATCCGTCACTGTATGGGAAGATTTGCACAACGGCGCCCAAATGTATACGCAAAGCAAGAAGGCGTAACTTTTATTCTCGCTGTAGTATTGTTGCCGCCGTCACCACCGCCATGTTGTGAAGACGCTGGGCATTAAGAGCTGATATTCCAAATATTCGATCCACATTTTTGTCACATGCTTCAGGTATTCGGCCAGTCACAGTGCACTGGATAGCTGGCCAATCAGAGCACACCGCACTTTTCAGGACGATGACCTTTGTAAAATAGACGTGTTTTAAAAAATGCGGGTCATAGAGGAGCAACAATAATGAATGGTATGTGGAAAATAATGTGTTCATTGAACCTTAAACAGCGTAAATAGTGTTATTTTTAGCAACGTCAATGACCCCTTTAAGTAAAACATGCCGACTGTTAGTGATCCTGATGCTTTACACTGTAAAACTGCTGAATATTTGTACCAGACTTGATTTCATGTATTAAGCCTAACCTTACCCGTGTGACCCAAACAGGAAGTGATGATGAGTACAGCGATGACGACGACATGAGTTGGAAAGTGAGGAGAGCGGCAGCCAAGTGTCTGGATGCCGTGGTGAGCACACGACACGAGATGCTACCCGAGTTCTACCGCACCGTTTCGCCAGCGCTGATCGCCCGGTTCAAAGAACGAGAAGAAAACGTCAAAGCAGATGTTTTTCACGCCTACCTGTCCCTGCTCAAGCAGACCCGGCCGGCCCAGAGTTGGCTGTGTGACCCGGATGCTATGGAACAGGGGGAAACTCCTCTCACAATGCTTCAAAACCAGGTAAGGAAATGTGCGCTTAACTTTTTACCTGGAAGGTTTTAGGGCTGGGTGGTACTGTTTATCAAGTTTTGGTAATATGTTGGTATTTTATTTCAGCAGGTGAGAAAATCCCATCTATATCATTCTGATATGACCCTCCTGGCAACAGAAGCTCTGCCAGACATGTACAATGAGGTCAGACGTAAGCTTTCCAACCAGCTGGCATGTTGTGCAGCTGTGTATTTTTAAAAGGGGGGAATCCTGTCTTTGAATGTTATTTTCTTCATACACTGTTTTATTAAAGGGGACAGAGAATGAAAAACTATTTTTACCTTGTCTTTGTTGAATAATGGTAGTCTACCCGCATTCACGGACATACAAAAAGTGCTAGACATGCTAAACATCTCAGTCTCATAGAAATTCCTCTTTTAGAAATGTCAGCCAGAAAACGGCCCAATCTGAAAAACTGATGCTTATGACATCACAGGCATCTCACTGCCTTTCCACTTTAAAATAATTGGCTATATTTTTTGAGTGGCAGCAAAGTCAGCCAATCAGTAATGAGATTGCAAGTTAAGCCAGTAGGGGGAGCCAAATAGGTGCAAAACCACTTGTTTAAAATCCCCCACCCTAATAGAGCTATCTGAGAGAGGTTTTTAGGAAGCTTCTAAGGCATTACAGACCCAAACAAACATTTTTTGTCTACATGTCACATCACAGAACAAGGATAAATACCTTGTTCAATCATTCTATGTCACCTTTAAAGGTGATTTTGTCATACAAGGCTTTGACTTGCATGTAAACATTGATTACACTTTATAGAAAACACAGAGATATGTTCTGTATATTGCCGTTCGTCCCAGAATTATCGAGATATACATTTTTTATACAGACGACAAAGTAGCTAAGGAATGGGTTTTAGGTGCTTGCTTAACCTTGTGGCAGCACTTATTTGTTAGCACTGTGTCCAAACTAGGCAATAAATCATAAGCCCAATAATGATGAAAGGTATATGTCGTTAAATAACTGATCGGGGTCACACACTGAGACCGTGGAGTTTGTTGTCAGTTAACCCCATCAACAATGATTATTCATCCACGAATCTGCTCCGCATGTTAAGAATAAAATGTATAATAAGTAATTTAAATAACATATGTGTTTTATGTTAAACACTATGTTCACTAGGGATGCACCGATACAAGATTTCTGTGCCAATACTCGGGACATGTGCCAATATTCGATTACTTTTGCTTGATGTGGCATCTGCCCGTATCTATTACTTTGGGTGACATCTGCCGATACCGTTATGTAATTACTTTGTACGACATCTGCGGATATTCGATTACTTTTACTGCCATTTGCCGGTACGATATTCGCTTGCTTTAGGTGGCATCTGCCGATATTCTATTGCTTTGGTGACATCTGCTGATACTGTTATGTGATTACTTTGTAAGACATCTGCCGATTTTTGATAGCTTTTAATGACGTCTGCCGATTCCGGTATTTATTTACTTGCAATCGCATATGCTGCACGGTATTTATTTGCTTGGGATGGTATCTGCCGATAGCCTTATGTGATAACTTTGTATGACATCTGCCGATACGGTATTTGATTGCTTAGGGTGGCATCTGCCGATATTCTATTACTTTGGGTGACCTCTGCCGATACCGTTATAGTGTTACTTGGTATGACATCTGCCGATATTCAATTACTTTTAATGACATCTGCCGATACTGGTATTAATTTACTTGAGATGACATGTGCCAATGCGATATTTGTTTGCTTGGTGTGGCGTCTGCCGATAGTCAAATTACTTTAAATGACATCTGCCGATACTGGTATTAATTTACTTGAGATGACATGTGCCAGTGCGATATTCGTTTGCTTGGTGTGGCGTCTGCCGATAGTCAAATGACTTTAAATGACATCTGCCGATACTGGTATTAATTTACTTGAGATGACATGTGCCAATGCGATATTCGTTTGCTTGGTGTGGCGTCTGCCGATAGTCAAATTACTTTAAATGACATCTGCCGATACTGGTATTAATTTACTTGAGATGACATCTGCCAATGCGATATTCGTTTGCTTGGTGTTGCGTCTGCTGATATTCAAATGACTTTTAATTACATCTGCCGATACCAATATTTGTTTACTTGAAATGACATCTACCGATCCAATATTCATTTGCTTTGCATTCCGTCTGCCGATATTTGATTGCATTGGGTGGCATCTGCCAAAGCGATATCTAATTTCTTGAAATGCCATCTGCCGATACGTTATTCGATTGCTTTCATGGCCGTCTGGCGATATTCATTTGTTTTGGTTGCCATCTGCCGATATGGTATATAATTGCTTTTTATGACATCTGCCTATATTCGATTAATTTTGATGGCATCTGCCGCTACCGATATTCAATTACTTGCCATGGCATCTGCCTATACCAATATGCAATTGCTTAGGTTGAAGAGATGTAACGATTACCGGTTTAATGGTTAACTGCAATAAAAATGTGCAACTTTTTGTATTGCCGCGTAATTTTTAAATTACCGTTTGACCATGCCAGTGTCACGACTCAAAAACCCCTGTCCAGCATCTACCAATTTAATCAATAACTTGTGACAAATACATTCACGTCTTCTCCCGTGTGTTTGTGATGACAGTGCTTCACTGACTTTAAATCCAAAAAATCTTCCCATTTAGGAAAATCTAGTTGTACTGACACAAGTTTACTGAATATTTCTTTAGACGTATCAATCTTTTCTATTCATTTTCCATCAAATTATGCAATCTGATGTGTTTAAAGCTTCTTTCTACTCTGTTTGTTTCTTCCGCGATTGCTGTGAGCCCATGTGTCATGCAGCTTTACTCTTGGGTCATAAAGTACACTCGATTTCTTACAACATACGCATACAGATGATAGCTGATTTGTCCTGTGTTTATATGAAAATCTGATTGACTGAACTAGATGAACATTTACCTCATGACCTTAAATGTCCCATGATTAATGTTTATGCGAACAAATGACCTCTGTCGATACCGATAGTTTTGCTTTTAACTTCTTGTTTCAAATTATTTTGTGAAATCCTAGAAGTGCAGAACGTACAAACTGCAATTCTTTTGTTATTGTCACTTAATTCAAAATAATTACATGCATCCCCCTTTTTGATTATATAATCTGCCCTGATCATGGGCTGTTTTAAACAATCAGCCAATGCCTGTAATAAAAAAAAAGCTTTTTTCTGTCCATACCGAATCTAGGCGATATATTGGTGCATCCCTAATGTTCACAGATCTAAGATACAATCAATCTTTTAACCAAAGATATATTTTATAGCAACATAGTGTGAAGACTATTGGGAGACGGTTAATAATAAGACTACTGGTAGTTTATGGAGACTGTGAGAGCAATAAATCATATCTTCCTTTGCAGGTCTCCATGATAGTGAAAGCCTTGCACAAACAGATGAAGGAGAAGAGTGTTAAGACCAGGCAGTGCTGCTTCAACATGCTGACAGAACTGGTTAACGTGCTCCCGGGAGCTCTGACGCAGCATATTCCCGTTCTCATCCCAGGTATGCGGCACTGCAGGCGAGACACTGCATGTTAAAGCGAGTAGAGTCATTCCTGCATTGATCAGCCATCTCATTCTTGACAAGTGTGACATTTATCAAAGCACATTGGGGTGAACTTTGAAATGTTATTTCCTTTTCAATTGAAAAATCTTATGTAGCGTTATGTTAAAGGGACACTTCACACTTTTTGAAAATATGCTCATTTTCCAGCTCCCCTAGAGTTAAACATTTTATTTTTACCGTTTTGGAATCCATTCAGTCGATCTCTGGGTCTGGTGGTACCACTTGTAGCATAGCTTAGCATAATCCACTGAATCTGATTAGACCATTAGCATCGCGCTAAAAATAATCAAAGAGTTTCGATATTTTTCCTACTTAAAACTTGACTCTTATGTAGTTACATCGTTTACTAAAGCCCGATTTATATTCGTGCGTAGGTTCCGTAGTTTGTGCGTAGCTCTGCGTAGCCTGACGCACACCTCGCAATAATTTTAACAGCGCGTCAGATCTACGTGGATCGCAAGCGCTGTGATTGGTCCACGAGAACCCCTCCCATCAGGTAAAAAAACTGCGTCATAAGTATTTTCGTTTGTGACGGTGAAAACAAAGACGAGCCAAGTTGAGGAGTGATTTAACTCAAACTGCATCAAAAGTCGCTGTTTATTTACTTCCATCATTGCTGGTCTTCTCAAATTATACACAACAAGTAGCTGTTTCTTCTTCGTTTGTGGGTTAACTTGCTAAACTTCTTCTTCTTTGACGTTTGCGCTGCTACTGTGGTTACACGCGTGGTTACTGCCTACCAGCGGTCTGCGTGTGTGTTTGCACGTCGACGCGGACGACGACGCAAAAGTATAAATAAAAAACGACGCGGAACCTACGCTGTCCCGGCTACGCCGTAGGACCTATGCACAACTATAACGAGCCCTTACGGCCGACGGAAAATTAAAAGTTGTGATTTTCTAAACAGATATGTCTAGGAACTTTACTCTCATTCTGGCGTAATAATCAAGGACTTTGCTCCGTAACATGGTTGCAGGATTTAATAATGATATTAAACAGTGCCCGAAAATAGTCCCCTGCTATTGAAAGTTACTAAAGGGACTATTTTCGGCTACTGGGTAATATCATTGCACCTTCTGCAGCCATGTTACATCAGCAAAGGTCTAGATTTTTATGCCAGAATGAGAGTATAGTTCCTAGACATATCTGCCTAGAAATTCACAACTTTGAATTTTCTGTTGGTCTTCGTACACAATATTACTACAAAGGGGGCAAGTTTTAAATAGGAAAAATATCAAAACTCTTTGGTTATTTTTTTAGTGCCATAATGGCACCGGGTTTTGGTACCCAGCCATATGCCAGACTCGAAGATCGGCAGAATGGATTCCAAAACTGTAAAAATCAAATGTTTAACTCTATTGGAGCTGGAAAATGTGCATATTCAAAAAAAAGTGGAGTGTCCATTTAAAGCAGGGGGGCCACTGTCCTGTAGAGTTTTGTTCCAACCCTAATTAAACACAGCTGAAAAATCAAATTAAAGTCTTCAGGATCACTTGGAAATGAAATTCAGGTGTGTTTGATTAGAGTTGAAACTAAACTCTGCAGGACAGTGGCCCTCCAGGACCCAGGGTTCCCCACTCCTGATTTAAAGCGATACTCCAGCCAAATATCAAAATAAACCCATGATGTACTCGCCCTCAAGCAATCTGAGATACATATGTCCATAATCTTTCAGAAGGACTCCAAGGGGTTAATAAAGGTGTTTTGCAGATAATCGATGCGAAATTGTATGAAAAATATCAATATTTTCTCCAATTATACTGCAAAAAATGATTTTCAAAAAAAATTTCTAAGAAAAAAGTTTCTTAGTATTTTATTGTTTTCAGTAAAAATATCAAACAATTCTTAAATGAAGATGCTTTTTCATGATGAGTAAAACGACCCAAGAAAATAAGTCTAGTTTTAGATCAAAAATATCAAATTTAAGTGATTTTGTGCATAAAACAAGCCCAAAAATCTGCCAATGGGGTAAGCAAAAAAATCTTGAAAATTTTTCTTAAACACCAAATTCAAGATAATTCAAGAAAAATTTGCTTACCCCATTGGCAGATTTGTTTTGCTTGTTTTAGGCACAAAATCACTTAAATTCGATATTTTTGGTCTAAAAACTAAACTTATTTTCTTGGGTCATTTTGCTCATCAAGAAAAAGCATCTTAATTTAAGAATTTTTGGATATTTTTACTGAAAACAAGACAAAAATACTAAGAAATTTTGTATTTTTTGCAGTGTATAAAGCTTGGAAAAGCAAGGACATCAACTAAAATAACTCCAGATGTGTTCGTCTGAAAGATGATGGAAATGTGTATCTCGGATTGCTTGAAAGTGAGTAAATCATGGGGTAATTTTGATATTTGGCTGGAGTATCCCTTTAACAGGGTTCTCATGGGTCATGACATTTTTGGAATAATTTTAAAAGGTCTTTTCCAGACATTGAAAGTCAGGCTAAGTCATGGAATATCAGGGATTTTTCAATTTTTTAAAGTGTAATCTGCTTTTTTACACATTTAAACTACATTTTTATAAACTCAAGGTGTACACTGCATTATTCACCCTCACAACATCGAGGATATAGGTCATGGAAATTCAGTGAAAGTCAGGAAAAGTCCAATCTGCTTTTAGTCTCAAAGATTCAAAATGGATTTATATTCTTGTTTGTGCCGTTTAGGAATCATCTTTTCTCTCAACGACAAGTCAAGCTCTTCAAACCTGAAGATAGATGCTCTCTCCTGCTTGTACGTGATCCTGTGCAACCATCAGCCTCAAGTCTTCCACCCTCACGTTCAGGCTATAGTGCCTCCGGTAGTCGCCTGTGTAGGTGATCCCTTTTATAAGATCACCTCCGAAGCCTTACTGGTCACCCAGCAGTTAGTCAAAGTCATCAGGCCCCTCGATCAAACCGATGCTTTCGACGCATCGCCCTACATCTCCGACCTCTTCGCCTGCACCATCAAAAGGCTAAAAGCTGCAGATATTGACCAGGAAGTCAAGGAGCGAGCCATTTCATGTATGGGTCAGATCATTTGCAATTTCGGCGATAGCCTCGGTGCAGATCTCCCAGGCACTCTTCACATCTTCCTGGAGCGTCTGAAGAACGAGATAACGAGGCTGACCACCGTCAAAGCTCTGACCCTCATCGCCGGGTCACCGCTAAAGATCAACTTGAGGCCCATCTTGGGCGAAGCCGTTCCCATCCTAGCCTCGTTCTTGCGTAAGAACCAGAGAGCTTTGAAACTAAGCACCCTGGCTGCCCTGGACATACTAGTGAAGAACTACAGCGACAGCGTAACGCCCGCCATGATCGATGCCGTGCTGGCCGAGCTGCCTCCTCTTATCAATGAAAGCGACATGCATGTCTCCCAGATGGCTATTAGCTTCCTGACCACGCTCGCACGGGTGCACCCAGACTCGCTTTCTAAGATCAGCGGCTCCATCTTGGCCGAGCTCATAGCTTTGGTTCGTTCGCCATTGCTGCAAGGCGGTGCCCTCAGCGCCATGTTGGAGTTCTTCCAGGCGCTCGTAGGTACAGGAACTGCCAGTTTGGGCTACATGGATTTGCTGCGTATGCTAACAGGTCCCGTCTACGCCCAGAGCGCAGCCCTTACCCACAAACAATCCTATTATTCGATCGCAAAGTGCGTGGCCGCTCTGACTCGCGCTTGCCCCAAAGAGGGACCTGCGGTGGTGGGCCAGTTCATCCAAGACGTGAAGAACTCGCGCTCCACCGACTCCATCCGATTGTTGGCTTTGCTTTCGCTGGGAGAGGTCGGCCATTACGTCGATCTCAGCGGACAGCCGGAGCTGAAAACGGTCATCCTGGATGCGTTCTCTTCGGCAAGCGAAGAGGTGAAATCGGCGGCCTCGTACGCATTAGGTAGCATCAGCGTGGGAAACCTACCCGAGTACTTGCCCTTTGTACTGCAGGAGATTTCTGGCCAGCCCAAGCGACAGTACCTGCTGTTACACTCATTAAAGGAAATCATCAGCTCGGCTTCGGTGGCAGGCCTCAAACCGTACGTGGAAAGCGTTTGGGTGCTGCTGCTCAAACACAGCGAGTGCACAGAAGAAGGCACGAGGAACGTGGTAGCCGAATGCCTGGGAAAGTTAACGCTCATCGACCCAGAGACCCTTCTGCCCAGGCTTAAGGGATATCTGTTATCAGGTGAGTGTCAAACTTTGCCTGTTACATTTGGATCCAAACTTTCTTTGATTTAATCGAGATGGATATTTTTATTTCAGAAGCCTTTGATTTGAAATGTTCTCTTTTTTTCAGGATCATCCTACGCCAGGAGCTCAGTAGTCACGGCTGTTAAATTCACTATCTCTGATCATCCTCAGACGATTGACCCCCTTCTTAAAAATTGCATAGGCAAGTGCTTTCATCAGAAAATCCTTTGTAGGACTGTGCAATTCATTGTTTTTTGATTTTTGCACATTTCGGTTGCAAAAACAAGATAATCGAGGTTTTAGTGTGCCGCATTCCGTTTTTGTCATTTCGTTTTGTGTTATATATCCAGCGTGTATAAGCAGCTAAGCCTCTCTCTCGCATGTGCACGCTCTCTAAAATCTGCCCATAGTCCGAACACAAAGTATCCTTATGTATTTGATAAATTTTTTTTATGCGTTTTAAGCGAGCTGAGGCAAACTGTCCCTTTTGTTTAAAACATCATCAGCTGCATCGTGGCGCCTCTTTGTCTCTCGCATCTGTTCGAAGTCAAATTGTACACTGCAAAAAATGATTGTCAAGAAATAAAATTAAATTAAGATGTTTTTTCTTTGATGAGCAAAACGACTTAAGAAAATAAGTGTAGTTTTTAGACCAAAAATATCAAATTTAAGTGATTTTGTGCATACATTTTTTTTTCTTAAACACTAAATTCAAGAAGAATTCAAGAAAAATTTGCTTACCCCATTGGCAATTTTTTTTGCTTGTTTTATGCACAAAATCACTTAAATTTGATATTTTTGGTCTAAAAACTAGATTTTGCTCATCAAGAAAAAGCATCTTAATTTAAGAATTTTTAGATATTTTTACTGAAAACAAGACAAAAATACTAAGAATTTTTTTTCTTGAAAATCATTTTTTGCAGTGTAAGCCTGTTGATGTTTGTAAAGTTATATTAATTTCAAGTAAACTGAAGTAAAACTATATAAATAAATGCATGTTTTTACAGTCATTAAGTAATCATGTTAAATAATCGGATTGAGATTTTTCTCATAATTGAGCGGCACTAATCCTTTGGTTAGCTAAAAGTTTTGTTTGAGCAAATCAAGACTACCTTTGAAAATGTATAGCACCTATTGTATCTCATATTTTAAAATAAGAAAAGTTGCAAAAGTTGGTTTAAAAATCAGAGCACTTTTTGTGTCTGCTGTATGCTCTTATAAAATTGATCCTTTTGTTAAAGGAAAAAATATTTTACTATGTTCTTAACTGAACGTAGACAAATAAATACATACCTATCTTTTTCAATGCGTGCACTTAATCTTTGTACAGCATGTCGTGAATGTGTTAGCATTTAGCCTAGCCCCATTCATTCCTTAGGATCCAAACAGGGATGAAGCCACCAGACCTCCATATTTTCCCTATTTAAAGACTGTTACGTGAGTAGTTACATGAGGAAGTATGGTGGCACAAAATAAAACTTTTGTTTGGATCCTAAGGAATGAATGGGGCTAGGCTAAATGCTAACACATTGACAACGCGTTGTACAAAGATTAAGTGCACGCATTAAATAAAGATAGGTATTTATTAATTAATCTAAGTTGAGGTAGAACATAGTAAAATATTGAAAAACAGTGATGTTTCCTTTAAAATTGTTGCTGTGCCAAATTTTGTGTACCTGGCAGTATAAAGGGATCCAAAAACGAAAATTCAGTAATTTACTCGCCCTCAAATTATTTCAAACCTGTATAAATGTCTTTCTTCCGCTTAACACAAATGGAGATATTTTGAAGAATGTTTGTAACCAAGCAAATCTGGGGCACCATTGACCTTTATAGTAGGAAAAATAATACTATGGAAGTGAATGGTGCCCCAGATCTGTAACTTTTTTCTGTAATATTTTCCTTTGTGTTTAGCAAGATAAAGAACTCTATACATGTTTGACACAACTAGGGCTGCACAATTCAGCTTGATATTGTAATTGTGATTATTTTTTTATGGTATTTTGAAATGTTTTATAATTTTCTGTGAAGCAGCTGCATGGTTATTTGGAAACATCCAAAACAAATAATATAATGTAAATTACAAATAATTATGTGAGTTATGTTGTTAGTAAAAAATCCAAAATTATGGCTAAAGGACACGTCAACTTGTCAATTTTAAAATCTATGATTCACCATTGTATGGACAGCTATAATTGAGGCTTTTGGTGATTATGTAATTGTGAATTGTGCAGACCTAACTTGAGGGTGAGAAAATGAAGATAGTTTTTGAGTAAATACGTTTTCCTATTTTTATTATTTTATTTTTTATTTTAGGTGATTTCTTGAAGACATTGGAAGATCCAGACCTCAACGTACGAAGAGTGGCTTTAGTCACCTTTAACTCGGCAGCGCATAACAAACCATCTCTTATTCGGGACCTGTTGGACACGGTTCTGCCTCATTTGTACAATGAGACCAAAGTGCGCAAGGAACTCATCAGAGAGGTAATCTGATGTTTAAAGCTAACTGTACTTCTGCGATCTAAAACCTGAAAGGGAAGTAATATACGTCTCGTTCTAGGTTGAAATGGGTCCGTTCAAACACACAGTGGACGATGGTCTAGACATCCGGAAAGCTGCGTTTGAATGCATGTATACTCTGTTAGACAGCTGCCTTGATAGACTCGACATCTTCGAATTCTTAAATCACGTGGAAGACGGACTAAAGGACCATTACGATATCAAGGTAAAGCTATAAATCTTGCATGAGAAGAGATGCGCTTTGCCATGCAGAAGATGAAAAAGTGAATTAATTCAAAAAGATTCAATGCGTGGTCACATGAAAGACGTGATGCATGATGGATTGACCAAATATTTGACTGATTCTTAGGTGTACTTGATTGATAATAAAACCAAAGCAATAAGGTACATGTAAAATGTGCACTGTTTTTATTTCTAGGTTTTTATTGTAATTCCACTTTAAATAAACAGTTAGGCTATAGAGCTACCTAAGCTAAACTAAGATTAATGTAGGCAGATACTAATGTTGAAGCTAATGTTGTTATTTATTTTCTGTATTAATGTGTTTTATAGATGCTGACGTTTCTTATGCTGGCCAGATTATCTACTCTGTGTCCTAGTGCGGTGCTACAGAGGTTGGACAGACTCGTAGAGCCTCTAAGGGCGACGTGCACCACAAAGGTAAAAAAAATTTATAAGAAACACTGCAAATTCGATTCGTGCCTAAGCGGTTAGTGCAAATTAGCCGTTAGTTAGCATTTTTGATTTGTGGCGCTCATGTGGTGAAGAAGGTGACGGTTTTGAATTTTGGTTATACTTTTTTTGGGCTGCTACAAGTAATCGCTATAAAATGTTGTCAATGAATTTCATTATCGATTAGTTGGTCTGTTACAGCACCAGTGGATAGCGCAGACACCCGTGCATTTATAATTAAAGTCAGGCGCTGTTTCCTGATACAATGCAAGCGGCACATTTATCAGGTGCTGCTTTTTCTCATCGTGCAACCAGCTTGTTTAAGCAAGGCAGTGTTGCCAGGTCCTTTGCCTTGCGTGGAGGTCTGAATTTGGCAACTTTTAAACTGTTTCCGAAGGTTAATGTTTTTCTGCTGTTATATCCAGGTTTTATGACTGTAACATAGCATTCATATCACTTTTATATCATAATGCCTTATTTATTTAGTTAATAACAAATAATGTTAATTCTCATCAAGGTCTAAAGATTAATATGATTTTTTCAATCTGTGGCAAAATGTTCTCCCAGCAGATCCCTGAAGACTCAGGGATTCATTTTGTTTATTTGCAGTTTGTCATTTTAAAGATGTTCAACTATTTTAAAGCTGCACAATTTTTTTATTTAAGGCTTAAAATATCTAAATAAAAAGATTATATTAGTAGCACTCTGTAGTAGTATGTGGCTTTTGCTCTTTTTAAAGTACACTTCGACACGTGAATACACTAATTTAGTGCCTTATTAAGCTTTAAGTGAAAAATCTAATTATGTTTTTATTCGATTGTCAAAAACAATCGCATGATTAATCGATTATAAAAATAATCATTAGTTGCAGCCTTAATTCTATAAAGAAATCGAATTATTTTTAGCCGATTAATTGACAAAAATAACCGCCTGATTAATCGATTATGAAAATAATCATTAGTTGCACACCTAATTGTATAAAAAAAGCTAATTATTTTTTAGCCGATTAATTGCCAAAAATAATCGCCTGATTCATTGATTATGAAAATAATCATTAGTTGCAGACCTAATTGTATAAAAATTTAATATTTTTTATCCGATTAATTGACAAAAATAATCGCCTGATTAATCATTTATGAAAATAATCATTAGTTGCAGACCTAATTGTATAAAAATATTATTTTTTAGCCGATTAATTGCCAAAAATAATCGCCTGATTAATTGATTATGAAAATAATCATTAGTTGCAGCCCTATTTGTATAAAAAGAATAATTTTTTTAGCCGATTAATTGACAAAAATAATCGCCTGATTAATCATTTATGAAAATAATCATTAGTTGCAGACCTAATTGTATAAAAATAAAAAAAAAATTATCTGATTAATTGACAAAAATAATCGCCTGATTAATCATTTATGAAAATAATCATTAAGACCTAATTGTATAAAAATTATTATTTTTTTAGCCGATTAATTGACAAAAATAATCGCCTGATTAATTGATTATGAAAATAATCATTAGTTGCAGCCCTAATTGTATAAAAATTAAATATTTTTATCCGATTAATTGACAAAAATAATCGCCTGATTAATCATTTATGAAAATAATCATTAGTTGCAGTCCTAATTGTATAAAAGAATTCTTTTTTTAGCCGATTAATTGACAGAAATAATCGCCTGATTAATCATTTATGAAAATAATCATTAGTTGCAGACCTAATTGTATAAAAATTAAATACTTTTTATCCGATTAATTGACAAAAATTTATCGCCTGATTAATTATTTATGAAAATAATCATTAGTTGCAGCCCTAATTGTATAAAAAAAGAATTATTATTTTAGCCGATTAATTGCCAAAAATAATCGCCTGATTAATTGATTATGAAAATAATCATTAGTTGCAGCCCTAATTGTATGAAAAGAATTATTTTTTTAGCCGATTAATTGACAAAAATAATCGCCTGATTAATCGATTATGAAAATAATCATTAGTTGCAGCCCTTATTGTATTATTAAATCAGAAATTAGAAGATAATTATGAATATATTTCTGATTGTGTTTTAGCTAGTAATTTGGTGCTGTAGAAACGGGTAATTACTTAATAAATGCTATTAGCTAAGAAAACACGCCTAACGTTAGTAAAAACGGACTGTGTGAACTAAAGATTGTTTTGCTATCCAACACATTGTGAAAGACTAGTTAGCCAGCTGTTTTTAGTGTATATTGAATTATTATATGTCTTTTAATGCACTTTATGTCGCTTTGGATAAAAGCATCTGCCAAAGCATAATTGACTTTTACTCAAAACAATCGTTTCTCCCCAGGTAAAGGCGAACTCTGTAAAGCAAGAGTTTGAGAAACAGGACGAGCTCAAGAGATCGGCCATGCGGGCGGTGGTAGCTCTGCTAACCATCCCAGAAGCGGAAAAAAGCCCCCTGATGAGCGAGTTCCAGTCTCAGATCAGCTCCAACCCCGAGCTAGCCGCCATCTTTGACAGCATCCAGAGGGACTCCTCCAGCGCCAACATGGAATCCATGGACACCAGTTAAGCGTCCGCACCAATCAACGTCGCTCCCAAAAAATCCACAAAGAAAACCGCCCCTGGGGACCCTTGTATTGTTCCATGCATTGCACTGAATCCAGAATAGGAGGAAAAGAAAAATTTAAAATAATAAAAAAATGAGAAAAACTTACGAAAGGACAGACATTTATTCTCTTAAGCTTCGAAGCTTATAACCACATTATTTGTTTTTCTATAAGCGACAGGAAATCGCTTCAGTTGATCATAGTTTTCCATTCCTCACATCTTTTTTTTTGTTGGTAATTTTCATAATTCCAGAGGATCCATAGGTACCTCCACATGCACGCGGCTTTCGGAAATGTGGCGCGGAGGGACCGATCATCTGAAATGAGTTGATTGCGTAAAAGTGGACCGCAGTATTTGTGTTAATATGGGAGATTTGTTCTTTGCATTTCTAGACTGCAGACCAATCAAGTTGGGATCCACGGGGTTAACGATAGCACTCGATGGGCTTGAATGATTTCAGGACCATTTGCTTATCAAACTAGTTAGGTTTTTGTACGATTTAAACATCATCTCTTTTTACTGTTGGCAAATACAGAGCAAATTAGGAATATTATCCCGAAGAGGTGTGGAATAGTTAACAGTACTTTATTTTTTCTTCATCACATTTCATTACATTCCCGCCGTTTGCAAAAGTTCGAGTCATTGGCATGCGTCACACCTCCAGATAAACGAGAATTCAGCTGCACACAGTTTGCATAATCTTTTTCTTTTTTACTTGTTGACAGTTTTTGTTTAGCTCAAGCATTTAGAGGTGAAATGACATGAAATATTGTTATGAGAAAATATTTGCCCTGTATGGAACGCACATATGTGAATAAAACAAGTGGAAAATATTCTCTCTTCAGGTGCTAGACTGTATTCTGATGCCGTAAGGGGTGTTGCTCTCGATATTTACATCCGTTGGGTTGCTTTAAAGAGAATAGATCACCCAAAAATAAACATTCTGTCATGTTCTTGCCCTTGTGTTCTTGCAAACATATTTTTCTCTGTTTATAGCTGAAATCTTTTTAGTTTTAATCATAATAGTAGGTCATGTGACTCGTGCAATAATTTTTTAAAGCCTTACAATAGCTTGTAAAGAAGGTTTAAATTAATACTCAGGTAAAAAGTGCACCAAAATGTACTTTTTTCATGCACTCATTTTGTTCTTAATATACTTTATTCAAGTGCACTTAAGTAGAACTATACTCCATAAAATGCTTATTTTCAACTCTGCATTGGGTCAAAAAGCTTGTTGGGTTGTTTTAACCCATTGTTGAGTCAAATATAACATTGTCTGGTTTAATTTAAAGCGCAGGTATTATCCAATTCCCGATTTTAAATTTCCTTTGGTGTGTAAGTGTGTTTTAGTACATGTAAACGATATGCAAAGGTACAAACCCCAAAGTAAACAATGATGCGAGTTATCGTCTTCAACGTAAATCTCTTTTCTTGGACTACAACAAACACATGAATTGTAGGCAACAATTTACTTCCTGGGATTGGTGATGTAGACAAGACCAACGTTATCATAATTCTTCCCACTGCGGTCTCAGCCTGTAAGTTAACTCCAGTTATCATTGCATTGTGAGCGAATCTTTCAAACATGGTAAGGAGCGTCACATTTCCAGCTGATGTCAGTGGTATTCAGGCCAATCACAACGTACAGATTTGCTGGCCAATCAGGAAAACAAAGCATTTTCATAAAATGTGTTTTTTGAACCATAAACCATGCGAACACATTGTATTACACCAAATACCCAAAATAATGTTTTTTAGCAATGAAATAGGTCAACTTTAACCCAACGGATGTGCTTGTCTCTTTTTGACCAAACGCTGGTTTTAAAATAACCTAGCATTTCTAGAGTTTATACTTATAAGTTGTTTTTAATCTATAGCGTTTACACTTTTATTTTGCACAAACATATACTTGCAGGATAATTTTAGTTCATTCAAGTATACTTTATTTTTACCTGGGATATTACACAGAAATTCTTCAAGATAACAAAGTCAGTGAGCCATCAGCATTCTGCTTAAAATCTTTTGTGTTTCCCAGCAGAAAGCAAATCATACAGTCGAGTCAAATTTATTTATAGCATTTTTTCACAATGTTTCAATGCAGATTTACATAAAAAGGATAGGAACCACAGAAAATAGGAAACTGTTAAATAAATAATTTATAGAATATTTGGTATTTTTCCAACTTTTACTGTCCTCATATATGTGAACCTGGACCACAAAATCATAAGGTTTTTTTTTTTATTTGGATTTATTCATCATGAAAGCTATTTTAAAAAAGCTGGAATCTGCGGGTGCATTAAAATATTGAAAAAAAATTGCCTTTAAAGTTGTCCAAATGAAGTCCTTAGCAACACATTTTATTAATGATCAATACATTTTTGGTATATTCATGGAACATGATCTTTACTTAAAGGACAAGTTCGGTATTTTACACTTAAAACCCTGTTTTCAGATTGTTTATGATGAAATAGAACGCTTTTGACTGAAATTTGGACTGCCCCGAGAATTTTCGGGTATTTGTTGTTTCACCTCCCACCTCTATAATAGCAGTATAGGTCCACAGGAAAAATCCTTCCTAAAATGCATTAAACTTTTGTTTACAAAGACGTGAAACTCACCGAGTGGTCAGGGGTGTTCACTGATATGCTCACACAAAAATCACTGCGAAAGATGCTTTCCAACAGGTGTTTTACCATTCGTTGTAAATTTGTGGACCTATTTTTCCAAATGCCTCACACCTGTATGTTCTTCCGTTGAGAGCTTGATAATCCGCCTTTGCCATGCAAGAATAGAAAGAAAGTTCCTGGCGCGGAGTAATTCAGTACCTATCAGCACATCTATTACAAGTCAATGAGTTGGAAAAAACTACGATAAAACCTGTTGGAATGGATTTTTGTGTGAGCATATCAGTGAACACCCCGACCACTCTGGGAGTTTCACGTCTTTGTAAACCAAGGTTTAATGCATTTTAAGAAGGATTGTTCCAGTGCACCCATAGACCCATTGTAGAGGTGGGAGGTGAAACATCAAACACCCGAAAATTCTCGGGGCAGAATATGTCGAAATTTCAGTCAAAACCGTTCTATTTTTTTATCTGAAAACAGGGTTTTAAGTGTAAAATACTGAACTTGTCCTTAAAAAAAGCAAAACTTAAAGTTACTTTAACTTAAAGAATTAAGTTAAACAAGTTATGTCAACTTATCACATTTTTGACATAAAAAGAAAATTAATGATTTTGACTCATACAATGTATTTTTTGCTTTACTACAAATATACCTGTAATACTTATGATTGGATTTGTGGTCCAGGGTCACAAATAGGTCTGAACAATTTGAGGGTGCCAAAATAGTTCAAATGTGCACTGTAAACAGTCTTAAATCTTTTTGTTTAATCAACTGAGACATACAAGTCATTTTATCTTACTATTTATTTTGACAAGAGATGAGATGACTTATTTCAACTATATTTTATAAGTTATAACAACTCATCTCTAGTCAAGATAAATGATAGTAAATGATTAAACGAAAATATTTAAGGCCGCAAATAATTAAAAATTAGTCAAAACATTAAATTATACAAAGTAGTGCTGTTGGTTAGTAGCCTTATTTTTTAAGGTTTAATTAAACAGAATTCATGATAAATTAATTTATTTTATAAAATGTCATTAAACTGCCCCCCCACCCCTGGCACCATCTTGCGCCCTCCTGAGGGCCCCGGCCCCCAGTTTAAGAACCACTGAACTATAGCCTACCTTTAAAAATGCTACCTTTGTTTTTGCTCAACCATATAATTCTCCAGGAATCGTATACCTATAGTGCTCTCAGTACTGTTTTCTCTGTGAGAATTCTGTATCTGCAAGTTGAAAAAACATCACCGTAAATCTTCAGGTATACGATAATACAATCCAGCTTTTAAAATCAAACGAAGTGTGACCATATGCCAACATTCTTCAGTAATGAAGAAATTATAACTGTTTTTATACAGCTATAAACTCTTCTGTTGTGCATGTCTTGAAATAATGTTTGCCTAATACACAACCGCTTGCAGTATTCACTGCTTCTTTGTCAGGATTATAATAATGTTAATGAATAGTAAAAAAATCGTAACCAGAAAATCAAATCAAGTTCTGTCCTACACTTTCTCTTTTACTCAGAATCAAATATCTCATTGTAAAAATTCTTCAAGCTTCATTAGGTTAACGTCCCTCCAGACATTTAAAGCATAACTTTGATGTTTAACTTCACCTGGTGCAAGCCAGAAATTATTTTATGATTCGTGATAATGTGAGGGCGTGGTCAGCTCCTATGTGACTTCCTCAGACACTGTTAATCATTAAAAAGCAAAGTAATGCTGCAGAGGTCATCGTTGTTGTTGCATGGCGAACAAAACCCAGCAATTTATTTTCATGAGCTCTCACGACTTCAAAATATCAGCATGTCAACATGCCACAGAATCCCATCATAATATGAGGGCATGAGGAGTCCTATCAAATAACGTTAGGTATTTTATAAGCTGGAAACATGAATGCACATTAGCTATGTTTGTTGTAGGGTAAATGAACCCGTTTCCAATTTGCACGCTAATGAGTCACGCAAACGCTATTAAATCTCTATTTACATAGCCCTGATTTACATTGAAGGTGTGAGGGATAATGCACAGGCGTAATTGTTTATTTGGATGGATGATGGCGGCCATCGCAACTAAAAAATATAGTCATAAAAACCTGATGTGGCCTAAGATGTTTTATTCTTTTGCATTTCCTTAATAACAGTAAGATTTTGTTTGACTCTCATACACTTCTTACAAAATGGCAACCTTGTATATAAAGGTGATGTTTCACTGTGATTGCCATCACCCCATGCTTTAAATATCGGTATTGGCATTAAAATGCATATTGATTGACCCAAAGTATCCTACAGTAAACTTCTCAGATACATATAAGATGCAAAAAAGACACTTTAGGCACACAGGCTTTTCTTCCAAATTGTGTGTATATGTAATGATATCATTGCGAGCAAGCGAGCGAGACCAAAAAAGCTAATCATTGTTAAAGATGGAATGTGTTTTTTATGTCGACGTCGCAGTGTTTGACTGCGGTGCCCTATGGGAGAACGCAGCAGGAGGCCGTAAAAAGTCTGGATGGCGTTCATGCGCTGCAGATTAATACCTCCCCGCTGCTGACAGAGACCCTTTATGGCCCGCCGAGCAGTCGCTCGAAGCAGCTTTAAAGCCAGGAGCTTAATGTTTCACCTCTAAGCCGGATTCATACAATGTAGAGAGACTTCACCCCCTGATGAGCAATGTAACTCATATCATCTCACTAATGATGCTTACTCTCTAGCTGTGTGCCAGGGTTAAATCTCTACAATCTTATGAAGAACGGTTCTTTCGCGGTTTCATAAAGAACGATGCACAAACGTTCTTTTTAATGGAGAGGTTCTTCAAACTATAAAGGTGAGAAAGAAATTTTACGTTTTAAAAACCTTGACTGGTTATTTCAGCAACCAAAAATCTATTCTGTGGAATCTCTGTTAATTGCAAATATTGATATTGGCTTGTATTGGCAAATATTGATATCGATTTTATATCGACAATTATTGATAGTGGCTTGGCAGCAACAATTACCGACACTGTCTTGATATTAACATATGCTGACATAGGTTTGATATTGATAAACATTGGCACCGCTATTGGCAAATATTGATATCGACTCTGTTGTATCGAAAAAATATCGACATTGGTTTGACAATGCTAAACATTAACACGATATTGCAAAATATTGCTGCCGACCCCGCATCGACAAATATCGCCACTTGTTCGATAATGACAAACAGTAACATCGATATTGGCAAGTATTGATATCGGCTATGCATCGACAAATATCGACATTGGTTTGATAATGATAAACATTAACATTGAAATTGCCAAATATTGATATTGACTATGTATCGCCAAATATCGACATTGGATTGATATTGACAAATAAGATAAATATTAAAATTTTATATTGAAAAATATTGATACAGCATAAATATATATAAAAACAGAGTTTGATGTTGCTGAATATTGATAGTGCTTCAGATATTGGTAACTGTTGATATCGTTCAGCTGTTAATATTGGCTCAGTATTGACAAATATTGATGTTGCTTTGATATTGCCAAATATTGATATTAGCTTGGTATTGGCAAATGTTGACGTCGGCTTGGTAGCGGCAAATATTGATATTGGCACCGTCAAATATTGATATTGTGTTCGCGTGTAATAAATATGTGTTTGTCATTGATAAATATTGATATTGGCTTGGTATTGACAAATATTGATATTGGCTTGGTATTGATAAATATTGATAATTGCTTTGTATTGGCAGATATTGGCTTGGTGTTGATAAATATTGATATTTTCCATAGATAAATATTGATATTTGTTTTTTTATGTTGATAAATATTGAAACTGCATAAATATTGCGAAAAACAACAAAACAAAAACCCCACAGAGTTTAATGCTGATGGATATTGATAGTGCTTCCGATACCGGCAAGTGTTGATATCGCTCAGTTGTTGTCAAATATTGATATTGGCTCAGTACAAGATAAGTGTTGATGTTGAATTGATATTGCCAAATATTGATATTAGCTTGGTATTGGCAAATGTTGACGCCGGCTTGGTAGCGGCAAATATTGATATTGGCGCCGTCAAATATTGATATTGTGTTCGCGAGTAAAAAATATGTGTTTGCCATTGATAAATATTGATATTGGCTTGGTATTGATTAATATTGATAATGGCTTTGTATTGGCAGATATTGGCTTGGTGTTGATAAATATTGATTTTTCATAGATAAATATTGATATTTGTTTTTTATGTTGATAAATATTGAAACTGCATAAAGAGTGCTAAAAAACAACAAAACAAAAACCCCACAGAGTTCAATGCCGATGGATATTGATAGCACTAGTTGTTGTCAAATATTGATATTGGCTCAGTACAAGATAAGTGTTGATGTTGAATTGATATTGACAAATATTGGGTTTGATAATTACAAATATTTATATTGGCTTTATACTGACAAACATATCAATATAGCATTCGATATTTACTTCATACTAACAAATATTGTCTTGATATTTACAAATGTTGATATTGCTTTTGATATTGACATGATATTGATATTTAAATATTGACAAATATTGATAGCGACCCGAACACCCCCCCACCTCGGATTGATATCAGCAAATATTGATATTTGCTTGGTCTTGACAAACATTGATATTGCTTTTAATATTGACAAATGTTGATATTGACAAATACATTGAGTACTAGTATTAATAATCATTTGCAAATCATTTTACAGGAAACAACTGAAGTCCCTGTGGGATTATGGGACCATTTCAGCCAATGAGAAGACATGAGTTTAGTTGTCTTCTGGTTTTACTGGTCTGTAAGTGTGGTCATTGTTATGTCCTGATTTTAGTGTTTGTTCTCGGCAGTGGTCAGGTGGTCATCTCTTGCTCCGAGTGCTTTTGGTAATATCCGACAGGCTCATGGTAAGTTTTTCACATCTCAGATATTAATACATCTGGTTTGTTTTGGGTTTTAAGAATTTGTTATAAAGATTTCTCTCAAAGGTTATGTTTAATAGGTACAGATATTTACAACTATTATGCACCCTTTAGGTACAACGGTGTACGTTTTGACAGCTATTATACATTTATTTCTGACATTGTATGTTTATATCATAAACTGAGAGATGCACACGGACTACATCAATGATGTGTAATTTATATCCGTAACTTTTTATAATCTTTTGTTGGATGAAAGGCACAAATTAATGCTTTAGTGTCCATGCTAAAGCTATTGGTTTAAGACTTATAATCTGGATGGGACTGACAATTTTCACATGAAACAAAAGGTTTGTTTTATACTGAAGGAAATGGGCAGGCAACAAGTGTTATATTTCACGGTGTATTTTGTCTGTGATTAATATCTGAAAGCATGAGATTGATTTAAATCAATTCTGCTGTATCAGTAAAGTATAACTGATCTCCACTGTGGCTGAAAATATATTTTCACTGCACAAGCATTGAATTTATGCGACGAAACATCTATTTATATGTTAATGGCCTTCAACAGTAATGGAATTTTTGAAATCCTGTTTGTAAAGATAAGCAGAGACTCATTTGTAATTAAACAATTGTTTATAGGACGAAGAGGAAAATGAATGAGTTTATTTAGTAATTAGGAATATCTCAGTGCGCTCTTTTTACGCTTCTTGTTCTCTTCAAGGGTGAATAGAGTCGAAATGGGCTTTACTGGCAGACGCTGTGTCATGGATGGAAATGGAGATTGGTAATGCTCAACAAAAATGCAAATATTTGACCCTGCCTGTGAAAACCCAGCTAAAGTTTCATGTGATTTACTGTTTCTACCTAAAAATCATCTTCTGTTAACATTCTGTGATATATAACCTTAATATTTTTAATATACATTTAATAATTTATATTATTAAATGTAATTAATATTATATTAATTATTAATATGATAAAAAATGCAAATATTTGACCCTGCCAAATAATAATATAATTATTATATAAATTATTAATATTGTAAAAATGCTTATATTTGACCCTGCCTGTAAAAACCCAGCTAAAGTCTTACTGTTTTCTACCTAAAATCATCTTCTGTCATTCTGTGAAATATAACCTTGATATTTTTAATATACATTTAATAATAATAAGTATTGGGTTTGATTATATTTCATTTTTCAGTTACAAAAAATATTGCATGGTATAAATCTTTAAGTATAAATTTTTAACTCTCATATTAGACACATGTATTCATGAATTTAATCCAAAGTGACTTAAAGTGCATTACATGCTATACATTTTATCAATAGGTGCGCAGTAAAAAAAATCCTTGTTGCACTTACATTTTTAAGTTTAATCAACTTAAATTTACAATTAATTTCAACTTGGATTAGTGAGGAGTTGCTATAAATTATATAAATAACGTTGAATTAGCTTAAGTTATTTTAACTTTAATTTTATAATTTATTGCCACTCCTCACTAGTCAATAAAGTTGAAATTAATTGTACAATGTAAAAAGTAAACGTTGGATCAACTTATAAAATTACTTGAAATAGTAACGCCTATAAAGGCGTTTTAACTTTAAGTGAAAAATTTAAGTTAAAGATGTTTAAATATTTTAGGTGTTACCATTTATTTTTTTTATTTTTTTTCCAGTAAGGAAATGTATGTTTTTTTTTTTTTTATTTAGTTGTTAACAATTAAAGTTTTATAAATAGAGCAGCTTTCACTTTTTACATTGTATATTTAAGTTGATTAAACTTAAAATTTTAAGTGCAATGATGAGTATGTGTTCGTGTTTTGAGTTTGCAGTTAATGTGAAATATAATACCTAAGATAAACTGCTGGGATTTTTCAAAAATTGACCTTTTTTGTAATTCAACCTATGTTGAGTTGCTTTAACCCAAAATGCTGGGTTGTTTAACCCATTCTTTTGGTCAAATTGATTTGTTTATAAACACCACATTTTCTGTCAACAGGTCGTCCAAGAAAATCAGAAAACACAGAAGTCAGTCGCCTTGTCGCGATGTGTCACCTGTGCCATCACATTTCTCAGAACCGGTGTCACTCCTGCAGCGACGGGTAACACTGCATCACTTGCCTCAATTTATCGCCACAAATACGTTTTTTATCACAACAGTAAAATACAAAATAAAAGTTTATGAAGCAAGTGAATGGCAAGTGGAAGGGCTGTAACTGCTATCTCATCTATATCACTAAGCTTTTTTCCTGTTCTGTATACATAAAGTCATTCTTTCGAGTTGCTTTTATTGACATATTGTTAAGAATTAACTTTAGGGAGGGAAATGGGAATTTAACAAACCATCTTAACATGTTGTGTAAAGCATACCAACAATACGGATAAAGCTAAAGGGAAGCAAACTTTTATAGCATAAGTTGTGTGGCTTTACTGCATGGTACTCGTTTAACCCCACTCATAAAATATTCTCCCAAATCTCTTGGTTTTGCCTAGATGGGATACAGCTACAGCCTAAATCTGTGAAATGTTAGGTTCAGGCCTAGGTTTAACTAGAATTTGGCCTTTGCTGTATCCCTTCTAGCCACCACCAGACCTCTTGAATAATAAATACACCTGCTTGTATCACATAGGATGTAATTGCCAGCCTTCCCCGCTTACCTGGTGTCAGGGAACCAATCAGGGATGAAGATGAAGATGACGATGATGATGTTCGGAGTCACAAGAGCTTGCCAACATTGACTGCATTGACCCTCCAATCAAAACAGATAAGATCACACAAAGTAATTTCTGGTTTACCCCCTCTCATAACCTCCAGGTACTTAATACTTGTTTCATTTGTTTCAATTCCAGTTAACATATATTCTTTAGACTCATTGATTATAAATGTACTTATATACTGAACTGAGGTCAGATAATGCTGGTGTGATTGCAGGTGTAGTTTGATTGTGAAAGGCACTGGGTGTAAAACTGGCTTCAAGCTGCCACCAATTACCAAATCCAAGAAGTTTTGGATGGAAACGGACCTCCAGAGACCTCCTTGCAGGGCTGGATGCAGGTATTGGCTCCTTAAATTTGAATAATTTTGCATTACCAGCAAAAATAAATCAAACCTATCCTACCTGAGAGCCCAGCCTGCCATTTTTCAAGTTTGAGATACCAAAACAAAAATTGGTATTTATTATTAATAAAAAAAATTGTAAATAGGTTTTATAGAATAAGTGACTCATGCCATAAATGTTTTTTATAATACATAATGTCCCAAGACGCAAAAATATTTGACCTACACATTTTTTTCTGCGTATTATAAGCTAAACAATGTAAAAATCATCTTATCATGCACTTTCTTGAAGTACATTATATCGTGCTATATAAAAAAAATGAATCCTGTAACAGTAAACATAAAACTGTAAGGTCATAGATTAAATCAGTGGGAAAGCCTTGCAATGAAAACAGACTTAACATTCACTGCCTTTCACTGTCTTTCATATTCGTCACTTTGTAGGCAGGAGACCATTATTTTTTTGCGTGGCTCGACTTCTTGTTGCATTTAGGGAGTTTGTTCATTAAATTCACTGAGCAGAAATGAAAAGGCAGTCGATATCTCACCCAGCAGATATGTGCGGAGTCATTTTCTGCTTATTAATGATTTAAAGCTTGGTTAGTTTCAGGAATCACGTGGGAAAGTAGTTTTTCTGCATCCCTCATTTATTTTAGGCTGCGAGGGAGAGTTGAGATGCTGAGAGAGAGAGAGAGAGAGAGAGAGAGAGAGAGAGAGAGAGAGAGAGAGAGAGAGAGAGAGAGAGAGAGAGAGAGAGAGAGAGAGAGAGAGAGAGAGAGCGTATGCAGATTTCTTACTATCAGCCCTACAGCTGAGCTCATAAAATAAAATTACAGTCTCTCAATAAAGTTGAATTAAAGTGAGGTTGTGAAGCATGAGGTGTGTTTGAGGAGCATCCCTTTTGTGCTTGTTATTTAATTTAAGAGCAGTGAGTTTCAGTATGTCTCCCTCATCAATCTGAGTTTGTTATAGAAAAGATTATTGGATCTTAATGTGACTGAAATCCTGATAAACATCCTCGGGTTTGAGGGGTTTTAGTGTGTTGCTATGAGGTTGCTAGGATGTTGCTGTATGGTTTACAAAGTATACGGAGTGATTTTTAGTTTGTCGCTATGAGGTTGCTAGGGTGTTTTTGTATGGTTTACAAAGTATACGGAGTGATTTTTAGTGTGTCGCTATGAGGTTGCTAGGGTGTTGTTGTATGGTTTACAAAGTATACAGAGGATTTTTAGTGTGTCGCTATGAGGTTGCTAGGGTGTTGTTGTATGGTTAATAAAGTTTTTAGGGGTTTTTAGTGTGTTGGTATGAGGTTGCTAGGGTGTTGTTGTATGGTTTACAAAGTATACGGAGTGATTTTTAGTTTGTCGCTATGAGGTTGCTAGGGTGTTGTTGTATGGTTTACAAAGTATACAGAGTGATTTTTAGTGTGTCGCTATGAGGTTGCTAGGGTGTTGTTGTATGGTTTACAAAGTATACGGAGTGATTTTTAGTGTGTCGCTATGAGGTTGCTAGGGTGTTGTTGTATGGTTTACAAAGTATACGGAGTGATTTTTAGTGTGTCGCTATGAGGTTGCTAGGGTGTTGTTGTATGGTTAATAAAGTTTTTTAGGGGTTTTTAGTGTGTTGCTATGAGGTTGCTAGGATGTTGCTGTATTTACAAAGTATACAGAGTGATTCTTAGTGTGTCGCTATGAGGTTGCTAGGGTGTTGCTGTATGGTTTAAAAAGTATACGGAATAATTTTTAGTTTGTCACTATGAGGTTGCTAGGGTGTTGCTGTATGGTTTACAAAGTATACAGAGTGATTTTTAGTTTGTCGCTATGAGGTTGCTAGGGTGTTGCTGTATGGTTTACAAAGTATACAGAGTGATTTTTAGTTTGTCACTATGAGGTTGCTAGGGTGTTGCTGTATGGTTTACAAAGTATACAGAGTGATTTTTAGTGTGTCGCTATGAGGTTGCTA
This sequence comes from Misgurnus mizolepis, assembly GCA_025389145.1. Lineage (NCBI taxonomy): Eukaryota > Metazoa > Chordata > Actinopteri > Cypriniformes > Cobitidae > Misgurnus > Misgurnus mizolepis. The sequence continues at coordinate 15,503,110 of JAIFKI010000004.1, forward strand.
GGGTGTTGTTGTATGGTTAATAAAGTTTTTTAGGGGTTTTTAGTGTGTTGCTATGAGGTTGCTAGGATGTTGCTGTATTTACAAAGTATACAGAGTGATTTTTAGTGTGTCGCTATGAGGTTGCTAGGGTGTTGCTGTATGGTTTAAAAAGTATACGGAATAATTTTTAGTTTGTCACTATGAGGTTGCTAGGGTGTTGCTGTATGGTTTACAAAGTATACAGAGTGATTTTTAGTTTGTCGCTATGAGGTTGCTAGGGTGTTGTTGTATGGTTTACAAAGTATACGGAGTGATTTTTAGTTTGTCGCTATGAGGTTGCTAGGGTGTTGTTGTACGGTTAACAAAGATTTTTAGGGGTTTTTAGTGTGTTGCTATGAGGTTGCTAGGGTGTTGCTGTATGGTTTACAAAGTATACGGAGTGATTTTTAGTTTGTTGCTATGAGGTTGCTAGGATGTTGCTGTATGGTTTACAAAGTATACGGAGTGATTTTTAGTTTGTCGCTATGAGGTTGCTAGAGTGTTGTTGTATGGTTTACAAAGTATACGGAGTGATTTTTAGTTTGTCGCTATGAGGTTGCTAGGGTGTTGTTGTATGGTTAATAAAGTTTTTTAGGGGTTTTTAGTGTGTTGCTATGAGGTTGCTAGGATGTTGCTGTATGGTTTACAAAGTATACGGAGTGATTTTTAGTTTGTCGCTATGAGGTTGCTAGGGTGTTTTTGTATGGTTTACAAAGTATACGGAGTGATTTTTAGTGTGTCGCTATGAGGTTGCTAGGGTGTTGTTGTATGGTTTACAAAGTATACAGAGGATTTTTAGTGTGTCGCTATGAGGTTGCTAGGGTGTTGTTGTATGGTTAATAAAGTTTTTAGGGGTTTTTAGTGTGTTGGTATGAGGTTGCTAGGGTGTTGTTGTATGGTTTACAAAGTATACGGAGTGATTTTTAGTTTGTCGCTATGAGGTTGCTAGGGTGTTGTTGTATGGTTTACAAAGTATACAGAGTGATTTTTAGTGTGTCGCTATGAGGTTGCTAGGGTGTTGTTGTATGGTTTACAAAGTATACGGAGTGATTTTTAGTGTGTCGCTATGAGGTTGCTAGGGTGTTGTTGTATGGTTTACAAAGTATACGGAGTGATTTTTAGTGTGTCGCTATGAGGTTGCTAGGGTGTTGTTGTATGGTTTACAAAGTATATGGAGTGATTTTTAGTGTGTCGCTATGAGGTTCCTAGGGGGTTGCTGTATGGTTTACAAAGTATATGTAGTGATTTTTAGTTTGTCGCTATGAGGTTGCTAGGGGGTTGCTGTATGGTTTACAAAGTATACGGAGTGATTTTTAGTGTGTTGGTATGAGGTTGCTAGGGTGTTGTTGTATGGTTTACAAAGTATACGGAGTGATTTTTAGTGTGTCGCTATGAGGTTGCTAGGGTGTTGTTGTATGGTTAATAAAGTTTTTAGGGGTTTTTAGTGTGTTGGTATGAGGTTGCTAGGGTGTTGTTGTATGGTTTACAAAGTATACGGAGTGATTTTTAGTTTGTCGCTATGAGGTTGCTAGGGTGTTGTTGTATGGTTTACAAAGTATACAGAGTGATTTTTAGTGTGTCGCTATGAGGTTGCTAGGGTGTTGTTGTATGGTTTACAAAGTATACAGAGGATTTTTAGTGTGTCGCTATGAGGTTGCTAGGGTGTTGTTGTATGGTTAATAAAGTTTTTAGGGGTTTTTAGTGTGTTGGTATGAGGTTGCTAGGGTGTTGTTGTATGGTTTACAAAGTATACGGAGTGATTTTTAGTTTGTCGCTATGAGGTTGCTAGGGTGTTTTTGTATGGTTTACAAAGTATACGGAGTGATTTTTAGTGTGTCGCTATGAGGTTGCTAGGGTGTTGTTGTATGGTTTACAAAGTATACAGAGGATTTTTAGTGTGTCGCTATGAGGTTGCTAGGGTGTTGTTGTATGGTTTACAAAGTATACAGAGTGATTCTTAGTGTGTCGCTATGAGGTTGCTAGGGTGTTGCTATATGGTTTACAAATTATTCAGAGTGATTTTTAGTGTGTTGCTATGAGGTTGCTAGGGTTTTGCTGTATGGTTTACAAAGTATACGGAGTGATTTTTAGTGTGTTGCTATGAGGTTGCTAGGGTGTTGCTATATGGTTTACAAACAAAGAGAGTGATTTATGCTTGTTGCTATGAGGTTGCTAGGGTGCTGTTGTATGGTAAATAAAGTTTTTGAGGCATTTTAAGTGTGTTGCTATGAGGTTGCTAGGGTGTTGCTGTATGGTTGATATTGTAAGTGGCTTTCAATATGTTGCTATGAGGCTGCTAGTGTGCGTATGTATGTTTAATACAGCTTTGAGAGGTTTTTAGTGTGTTGCTATGAGGTTGCTAGGGTGCTGCTCTGTGGTTTTTAAAATATTGTGAATAACTTTCAATATGTTGCTATGAAGTTACTAGGGTGTGTCTATATATTTAATACAGTTTTGATTGTTTTTTTATTGTGTTGCTATGAGGTTGCTAGGGTGTTGTTGTATGGTTGACAAAGTTTTTTAAGTTTTTTTGTGTGCGGCTATGAGGTTGCTAGGGTGTTGTTGTATGGTTGACAAAGTTTTTTGAGGTTTTTAGTGTGCTGCTATGAGGTTGCTAGGGTGTTGTTGTATGGTTAATAACGTTTTTGAGAGGTTTTTAGTGTGTTGCTATGAGGTTGCTAGGGTCCTGCTCTATCGTTTGTAAAATATTGTGAATAGCTTTCAATATGTTGCTATAAAGTTACTAGGGTGTGTTTTTATATTTAATACAGTTTTGATTGTTTTTTTTTGTGTTGCTATGAGGTTGCTAGGGTGTTGTTGTATGGTTGACAAAGTTTTTTGAGTTTTTTTGTGTGCGGCTATGAGGTTGCTAGGGTGTTGTTGTATGGTTGACAAAGTTTTTTGAGGTTTTTAGTGTGCTGCTATGAGGTTGCTAGGGTGTTGTTGTATGGTTAATAACGTTTTTGAGAGGTTTTTAGTGTGTTGCTATGAGGTTGCTAGGGTCCTGCTCTATCGTTTGTAAAATATTGTGAATAGCTTTCAATATGTTGCTATAAAGTTACTAGGGTGTGTCTATATATTTAATACAGTTTTGATTGTTTTTTTTTTGTGTTGCTATGAGGTTGCTAGGGTGTTGTTGTATGGTTGACAAAGTTTTTTTAGTTTTTTTGTGTGCGGCTATGAGGTTGCTAGGGTGTTGTTGTATGGTTGACAAAGTTTTTTGAGGTTTTTAGTGTGCTGCTATGAGGTTGCTAGGGTGTTGTTGTATGGTTAATAACGTTTTTGAGAGGTTTTTAGTGTGTTGCTATGAGGTTGCTAGGGTCCTGCTCTATCGTTTGTAAAATATTGTGAATAGCTTTCAATATGTTGCTATAAAGTTACTAGGGTGTGTTTTTATATTTAATACAGTTTTGATTGTTTTTTATTGTGTTGCTATGAGGTTGCTAGGGTGTTGTTGTATGGTTGACAAAGTTTTTTGAGTTTTTTTGTGTGCGGCTATGAGGTTGCTAGGGTGTTGTTGTATGGTTGACAAAGATTTTTGAGGTTTTTTAGTGTGCTGCTATGAGGTTGCTAGGGTGTTGTTGTATGGTTAATAACGTTTTTGAGAGGTTTTTAGTGTGTTGCTATGAGGTTGCTAGGGTCCTGGTCTATGTTTTTTAAAATATTGTGAATAGCTTTCAATATGTTGCTATAAAGTTACTAGGGTGTGTTTTTATATTTAATACAGTTTTGATTGTTTTTTATTGTGTTGCTATGAGGTTGCTAGGGTGTTGTTGTATGGTTGACAAAAGTTTTTTGAGTTTTTTTAGTGTGCTGCTATAAGGGTTGCTAGGGTGTTGTTGTATGGTTGACAAAAGTTTTTTGAGGTTTTTTAGTGTGCTGCTATAAGGGTTGCTAGGGTGTTGTTGTATGGTTGACAAAGTTTTTTGAGTTTTTTTTTTAGTGTGCTGCTACTAGGTTGCTAGGGTGTAGCTGTATATTTAACACATTTTGAGAGGTTTTAAGTGTGTTGCTATGAGTTTGCTAGGGTCCTGCTCTATCGTTTGTAACATATTGTGAATAGCTTTCAATATGTTGCTATAAAGTTACTAGGGTGTGTTTTTATATTTAATACAGTTTTGATTGTTTTTTATTGTGTTGCTATGAGGTTGCTAGGGTGTTATTGTATGGTTGACAAAGTTTTTTGAGGTTTTTTAGTGTGCTGCTATGAGGTTGCTAGAGTGTTGTTGATTGGTTGATAAAGTTTTTTAGTGTGGTGCTATGAGGTTGCTAGAGTGTTGTTGATTGGTTGATAAAGTTTTTTATGAGGTTGCTAGGGTGTTGTTGTATGGTTGACAAAGTTTTTTGAGTTTTTTTTTTTAGTGTGCTGCTACTAGGTTGCTAGGGTGTAGCTGTATATTTAACACATTTTGAGAGGTTTTAAGTGTGTTGCTATGAGTTTGCTATGGTGTAGCTGTATGGTTAATAACATTTTATGAGGGCTTGTAGTGTGCTGTTGTGAGGATGTTAGGGTGCTGCGATATGGTTTTTAAAATATTGTGAATGGCTTTCAACATGTTGCTATGAGGTTTCTAGGGTGTGTCTGTATGTTTAATACATTTTGAGGGGGTTTTAGTGTGTTGCTATGAGGTGGCAAGGGTGTTGTTGTGTGGTTGCTAAACTTTTATGAGGGTTTTTTTAGTGTGTTGCTAGGTGTTGTTGGTGGTTGGTAACTGGCTTTAGTGAAAAAGTTAAAATTATGGATGCATACACTTTAATTTCAACACTGACATGCCATAGATCACATTCCCAATATTAAGAATGAACAATGGTAAAGATGAGATTAGTACATTCACCTCAGTGTTTGTCATGCAATATGTATGTATTATAATCTGTTCCCCTCTGTTTTTTCAACATCAAATTTTTTCCTTTTTTATAAAAGGCCTGAGAAAAGGGAATTCAATTCAAAACCCACTCATGCATTCATCCATCCGAAAATTGTTCCTGTCAACCAGACAGCTTTGTCTGTCAAGGTGCACAATGTTGAAGAAAATGAGCCCTGCATAGCCACTGCCGGAGCCTCTGGAGTGTCTCCGAGATCTCGCCTAACTTTCCAAAGTCCTGTAGTGCAGGCAGTGTATCCTATCAGTCCTCATGACGTACAGCAGATGAGGCAGGCTGACATAGCGTGCCAGCCCCTGAGGTCTGTGCTGAAGAAAGCTCATGCATCAAACGGCCGAGTGTTTGACTGCCCGCTGGCGACCCACCTGTTGGAGCCCTTTTCTGGGTTTCAGGAGCATCTCTGTCGCCAAATCCTCCACTCTCCTCTTCCTTATCGCACGGCTCTACCGCAGCCCCGCGTTCCTTGTCAACAGGATCAGGTGGATCTGTTGTCTGCATGCAGGGGTCCGTACAACTCACTGATGGAACGCACTGTGGAGCTTTGCAACTCTCAGGGACAGAAGTTTCCCAAGATAACCATGACCTGCCCAACACCTTCCCCGAAACGCCTGTGCCGCACAGGGATGAGACATGCGGCTTGAGTAAAGAAAGCAGCAAGATTTATGTTTAGTTGACTTTTCAAATCTTGATTTTTACATTTGTACAAAAGGACTTACAGTGCATTCAAACTATAGTTTTTGTATGTGCATTTCCTGGGAATCGAACCCATGACCATGGCATTGCTACTTTAGCTGAAATTCTTGACAATTCTTGACATAGTCAAAATTAATTGACTTACGCTTACAAAAAAGGTGCTTCAAAAACGTTGAAACTTTTAAACTGGAGCTCATGTGCCTTTTCTGTGCACAGATTTGTGTAGTCAAGACACGGCTGTATGACATGTCATCATTCATCTGGTTGCCATGGAAACGCAAAGGATCATTAAGCCATGTCGAAGCTGGACCCTGGGGTCTGTACTGTTCCAGAGGAAGTACAGGAAGTGCCTCAAAGGAGTTTTATAAATAATGCCATACATTTTCCAGGGTGTTGAGATCCGTATGAGTATATATTCTTTGTCTCCTACTGAAATGAAATATAAGTTTCTTGTTTTACACTTTTTATTACACAGACGATTGTGAGATTTGTTCAAAATATTGTTTCAAAGCAATGGAGAGATTGCATGTTTTTGCTGAGACTAAGAAAACTGTTATGTCAGCGCTAGTCGCTAGGTGTTTTGCAGTCTTTTCACTTTTTGCTGAGACTAAGAACATGATTACGTCAACGCTAGTTGCTAGGTGTTTCGCATTCTTTTGACTTATTGCTGAGATTAAGAAAACGATTACGTCAGCGCTAGTCACTAGGTGTTTTGCAGTCTTATAACTTTTTGCTGAGATTAAGAAAACGGTTACGTCAGCGCTAGTCGCTAGGTGTTTTGCGATCTTATCACTTTTTGCGCAGACTAAGAAAACGATTACTTCAGCGCTAGTCGCTAGGTGTTTCACAGTCTTTTCACTTTTTGCTGAGACTAAGAAAACGATTACGTCAGCGCTAGTTGCTAGGTGTTTCGCATTCTTTTGACTTATTGCTGAGATTAAGAAAACGATTACGTCAGCGCTAGTCACTAGGTGTTTTGCAGTCTTATAACTTTTTGCTGAGATTAAGAAAACGGTTACGTCAGCGCTAGTCGCTAGGTGTTTTGCGATCTTATCACTTTTTGCGCAGACTAAGAAAACGATTACTTCAGCGCTAGTCGCTAGGTGTTTCACAGTCTTTTCACTTTTTGCTGAGACTAAGAAAACGATTACGTCAGCGCTAGTTGCTAGGTGTTTCGCATTCTTTTGACTTATTGCTGAGATTAAGAAAACGATTACGTCAGCGCTGGTCACTAGGTGTTTTGCAGTCTTATAACTTTTTGCTGAGATTAAGAAAACGGTTACGTCAGCGCTAGTCGCTAGGTGTTTTGCGATCTTATCACTTTTTGCGCAGACTAAGAAAACGATTACTTCAGCGCTAGTCGCTAGGTGTTTCACAGTCTTTTCACTTTTTGCTGAGACTAAGAAAACGATTACGTCAGCGCTAGTTGCTAGGTGTTTCGCATTCTTTTGACTTATTGCTGAGATTAAGAAAACGATTACGTCAGCGCTAGTCACTAGGTGTTTTGCAGTCTTATAACTTTTTGCTGAGATTAAGAAAACGGTTACGTCAGCGCTAGTCGCTAGGTGTTTTGCGATCTTATCACTTTTTGCGCAGACTAAGAAAACGATTACTTCAGCGCTAGTCGCTAGGTGTTTCACAGTCTTTTCACTTTTTGCTGAGACTAAGAAAACGATTACGTCAGCGCTAGTTGCTAGGTGTTTCGCATTCTTTTGACTTATTGCTGAGATTAAGAAAACGATTACGTCAGCGCTAGTCACTAGGTGTTTTGCAGTCTTATAACTTTTTGCTGAGATTAAGAAAACGGTTACGTCAGCGCTAGTCGCTAGGTGTTTTGCGATCTTATCACTTTTTGCGCAGACTAAGAAAACGATTACTTCAGCGCTAGTCGCTAGGTGTTTCACAGTCTTTTCACTTTTTGCTGAGACTAAGAAAACGATTACGTCAGCGCTAGTTGCTAGGTGTTTCGCATTCTTTTGACTTATTGCTGAGATTAAGAAAACGATTACGTCAGCGCTGGTCACTAGGTGTTTTGCAGTCTTATAACTTTTTGCTGAGATTAAGAAAACGGTTACGTCAGCGCTAGTCGCTAGGTGTTTTGCGATCTTATCACTTTTTGCGCAGACTAAGAAAACGATTACGTCAGCGCTAGTCGCTAGGTGTTTCACAGTCTTTTCACTTTTTGCTGAGACTAAGAAAACGATTACGTCAGCGCTAGTTGCTAGGTGTTTCGCATTCTTTTGACTTATTGCTGAGATTAAGAAAACGGTTACGTCAGCGCTAGTCACTAGGTGTTTTGCAGTCTTATAACTTTTTGCTGAGATTAAGAAAACTGTTACATCATCGCTAGTCGCTAGGTGTTTTGCGATCTTATCACTTTTTGCGCAGACTAAGAAAACGGTTACGTCAGCGCTAGTCGCTAGGTGTTTCACAGTCTTTTCACTTTTTGCTGAGACTAAGAAAACGATTACGTCAGCGCTAGTTGCTAGGTGTTTTGCATTCTTTTGACTTATTGCTGAGATTAAGAAAACGGTTACGTCAGCGCTAGTCACTAGGGGCCTCATGTATAAAACTTTGCGTAGATACCATCCTTAAAGTGTGTGTACGCACCTAAAGCAGAATTTGCGTACGCACAAAAGTGTTCAGATTTATAAAACGATGCGTACTCCAGAAACTGCGCAAAATTCCATTCATAAATACCAGTGAGCGGAAGATTGTGCGTACGTGCGTCCCGCCCCATCTCCTCCCCGAAACAACCATATATGGAGCGTACAACCCTTAGTTTTTCTGGGCATAATGTGGTCTGCATATCATTTTAATATGGATTGACGTTACAAAACGCAAGAAAAATATCGTCGCTGTCCGATTGAAACCTGCATTTCCAAAAACCGCTACTTACCCATACGGCAAAAAGTATATATAATTTGTATCGTTTCGGGTCATGTTCGTCTTTTGCCAGAAAAGGGCTCCAACATTGCTGAGATTAAGAAAGCGGTTACATCAGCGTTAGTCACTAGGTGTTTTGCGGTCTTATCACTTTTTTTTTGCAGACTAAGAAAATGGTTACGTCAGCACTAGTCGCTAAGTGTTTCGCGGTCTTATCACTTTTTTGCGCAGACGAAGAAAACGGTTATGTCAACTCTAGTCACAAGGTGTTTCGTGGTCTTAATACTTTTTGCGCAGACTAAGAAAATGGTTACGTCAGCACTAGTCGCTAAGTGTTTTGCGGTCTTATCACTTTTTTGCGCAGAAGAAGAAAACGGTTATGTCAACTGTAGTCGCAAGGTGTTTCGTGGTCTTAATACTTTTGCGCAGACTAAGAAAACGCTTACATCAACTCTAGTCGCTAGGTGTTTTGCGGTCTAATCAGTTTTTTGCTGAGACTAAAAAAAGGTTACGTCAGCGCTAGTCTCTAGGTGTTCCCCAGTCTTATCACTGAAACAAAAGATAATATTTAAAATCAAATGCAGAGACTGCAAATGCTATTTGCGTTTTTTATTTTTGTAAAGTAGGGCAGAACTGGGGCGAAAGTAACGCGGGAGGAAAGTAACAAAGCAATTTTTTCCGAGCACTGATAACATTTGCATTCCAAACTACGGCAGCATCTTTAGCGTGCAACCCTTGACAGAGCTGACAAATTTGGTGTTGTTTTCTTACCGCTTTGTGCGTCTAGGTCCGAAAAGCTGTTTTCAACCATGATAAGTAAATTCCTAAAGCGGTCAATTTTTCCTTATAAAAAACGTGTTTCATTTTTTCCTTATAAAAATGTGTTTCTGTTTTTTTGTGTGCTGTAACACATTCTGAAGTTTAACTTCTCACAGTTTTTCAAATAAAAGTAAATCGAGTTTAAATGTCAGGAGTTCCTATCGTAACGAAAGTAACACGTGTTACTTTTGTCCCACTGCTAATACTGTTGCATTATGTTAAAAAATTATATTATTTTAATTTGATTTAATTTTACAGTGTTCAAAAATGTTTTATTTTCAACAATTCAAGTTTGTACTGTCAGGTACTGTCAGAAATGGTATTTTCACCTCTACTCTCCCCTATAATCAATTACATTTTCTAAGTTAAGCCGAATGTCCAGTAAAGACACGAAAGACTCTCTTTAAAAGATAGTTAACCCAAAATTAAAATGAACATGTTGTTGTGAGCACGTATGATTTAATTTCCTCATTGAAACACAGATGTTCAACAGAATGTTAGTGATTGACAGCCTCGGTTCGATTCACGTTCAGTGTGTTATAATTGAAGAGTCCCTTTAATGAACCCTAATCAGGGTTAATGGCATATTTAATTTTATACTAAAATCTGTCCAGTGAGTGATTAGCCTGTTTAATAATTAAACACTACTGTCTTAAAGCATTACTTCACCCTGTTCCACACCCATAAGACCTTCATTTATCTTCGGGACACAAATTAAGATATTATTCGAGAACTTTCTGAGTCCCTATAGACAGCAACGCAACTTACAATTTTTTTATGAAGTGACAAGAATACTTTTTGTGCTCATGAAGTCACCCTGCGTCCTAATTTGAATACTATCCATCCTAAATAAAACTAGTGTGTCCCAAATCATAATATGTTGAGTATCCATAAAGATCCCAGATGGTTGCCCTGGTTGACATATATGGAGTGGTTGATTGACGAATCTATGTATAAATATATCTATGGTCGACACATGAGTGTTGCGTCCGTGAATATGCGTCAGAGACTAAAGCTGCGTCCCAATTTGCTTATATACTATACCCTAAATAGTATGCACTATTTAGTTTTTGTGTACACACTTTTAAGTAGACAATCGTAACATTAAATCTTTACCTGAAAAGAAATACTATAGTTATGTTTCTCTTGAAATATATTTCACTGACCATAAAGTCATTACACAGCTAAACAACACTACAACCTATTGAGTGTACTGTATTTACATCCCTACAGTATTGTTTTTATCCATTTAAAGCTGCCATGTTTCATTTAAAACTGTTTATTGCTTCATGTTTGTTTCACTTTTACGCAAGCTTGACAAATGTATGAATGGTTGATAAAGATTATCTGTAAGTGACTCGTAAAATTGGAAGTTAAGTATTCTTTATTTAAAGCAACACTATGTAATTTTTTTACCTTTAAATAATGTCTCTTAAATTATTTCAGTGATAGAACAATTTTTAACTGGACAAATTGTACTGTTGCTGCAACCTGAGCAGCCTCCTAGCTGCTACAAGCACACTCTGAAAGTGGTGGTGGAGGGTAGAGCATAAAGCCCCGCCCCTCTCACTGACTGCAGAAGAGTGTCTGATAGCAGGCACTGTTGCGCTTTTCAACCACATGGGGGAGCTGTAAGGCATTTTTACATGGAAACTACATAGTGTTGCTTTAATGAAACATTTGTAATGATGAAACAGAAAATGGGAATTGTAATTGTTCACATTATTGTTAGATTTACAACAACGGTCCGATGACCAGCTTCAGATTTTGACCCGACACTGTGTTGTGTTGCAGAAATAAAACAAACTTGTTATTGCAGAAATTGATGATGTTATTGTAATTGAAATGTGAATAGATTTACAAATCTTTCTTAATACACCTTTAATACAGGGTCACAATCCCAGCATTCTTATCACTTTTAGATGAAGTACGCCATGCGTTAACTTCTCTGCTGACTCAGTGTGTAGATATAAGCATGTGGTTTGTTTCTCATGCGCTGTGTTTGTGTATGAGTGTAATGGCTCTCTGGTTTCACGCTCCGATTATCTGGTCAAGTTTTACCCAAGCTGATATTTTACCCCCCAGTCTCCCATTTCGGCACCGCTCTGCCCTATTCTCTCCGCTGATAGGAATTCCTTTCATTCCAACTGGGAATATCGGCAGGACGGGCTCCAGTGTAAAACACACATACACAGCTGACAAATGTCATTAGCTAAAGTTGACTACTGTACTTCTTGGTAAACAAAATCTTAAAGGAACGGTGTTTAGTTATGAGGCACTAAACAGAACTGAAGTGTTTCTTGGCACATATACTAACATAGTAAAAATATCTGACCCGGTCTGTGAAATCCAGGCTGAAGTCTCATGATTTGGAGCTTCACATTGATTTCAGTCTTTGACATGATCTCACTCAGTCAATATTAAATATATCAAGGTTATATTTTCACAAAATGTTCTTTACATTATTATATTATTTACCGATTTTTATGTAGAAATCTGTAAATCACAAAAAGTGACTTTAGCTGGGTTTTGTCACAATGGGAAATAGTTCACAACCTGTTATACAGTGCAGGGTATACCCATTTCTTTATTAGATGGCATGGGGTATACTCACTTCAAAATTTTAAACTTTGATTAATAATTGACATTTACACTCAGAAGTCAACACATACGGTTAAAAATATACAAAAATGGCCAAAAAAATATTTGCTGAAATAAAATAAAATATTATTTTGTATTTTTTGAAATATATTTTAAAAGTAAATACATTTTAAAGCATTAAAAAATATATTTAGCCCTCCATATATTTAAATCCAAGGAAATATATAAACGTCGCATTGGAACAAAAACTTTTTGTTACGAACCCGTAAACATAAGAGTTTTAAAAAAAGGTTAAAATGAAATATATTTTTAACTTCAAAAAATATACTTTATAAAATAAGCTTGTATTTAGCATATATTTAAAATATATTTAGGAAAAAAATTCCCAAAAAATGGGATTAAACTTAGAAATTAGCTCTTGAAATACCCAAATTAAAAAAAAATTCAATTAAGCATAACATTCTACAAAATGTATTTAGCTTATATTTAAAATATACTTTTGGCCAGAGAAATGTATTTTTTTTTGTATGGTAAGCAGCATAAGTTAAGAGACAATAGTGGGTCATTTTTGAGTGAACAAAATATGCAAGACTAATCTTACATGTCACTGTTTATAACATATGGCATTCAACCTTAGTTGGGACACTTAAAAAAAAAAAAATAGGGGCAAAAATTAACCTGCTGTAATGGTATTTTAATATGCAATGGAATAATTGACCACTAGAGGGTGCGATAAGACTTTCCTGGGCAAACATCTAGGATCACATTGTGTAATGCTACTGGATAACCACAGTGTGAAAAGTGATGTCTGGAAGGGATATTTGCACAAAATTTGCTTTTACTGACCCTACATTTGGGTGGTCCTTACAATGAGTCAATTTTTTATGTTCAACTCTCATCCCCTAAATGTGTTAGGACAGTGGTTCTCAAACTGGGGTCCCCAGTTTTATGACATTTTATAAAATACATTAATTTATCATAAATGTTGTGTAATTAAAAAATAATAATAATAGGCCTACTAACCAACATCACTACTTTGTATAATTTAATATGTTTTGTTTAATTAAAATGTTACATTTTAGAACTGTTTTTGTCATATATTTTTTTTCTTTGGAGGGGGGCCGCGAAGGAATGCACCGTATACAAAAGGGGCCGCACACAGAAAAAGTTTGAGAACCACTGTGTTAGGATATCAATAAAACACACTGTGCAAAATTTTAAATTGTTCCTACAACATCTAGAGGTTGCTCAAAGCCTTTAAATACTTCAGAAATCACATATTTTTGCAAAAATGCACAACACACATAAAACTTGCTTCTTGGAGGGTAACTTTGTTCCAGGTGTTTCAGTCTCTTCTGATCCGAGTAAGCGGACTTGCTTCCCCAGCTGAAAAAAACAGCATCAACTAGCATGGACCAGCATAGGAATTATGCTGGTCTATGCTGGTTTACCTGGTGGTCACCAGCATACCAGCACCAAAACACAATGCTGGTCTTGCTGGTATGCTGTTTTTTTCAGCAGGGTCATGTTGCTTCAGCCATTGTCTTGTGCTTCATTCACATTGAAGCTTTCTTGCTTTGAAAGACATATCACAACTAAAAATAGTTTTAATTGCATGGAGCATGGTCAAATAAGTCCATTGCTGCCATAAGTATATATTATTAAACAATTATACATGTTAGCACAAAGCATCACATAATAGGCAAACGTGTTAAACTTCAAAGGTCTTTAGCAACCTCTAAATATGAATTAAAATTTCGCCCAATTTTTTATTTTATTTATTCAAACATATTGGTGGGGTGAGAGCACAAACTTTTAAAAGTTGAAAAATAAAGACCACCCTTCCCTACATGTTAAAAAAAACACTCAAATCTGTAAAAAAAATTTATTCTACACTGTGGAAATATGAGTTTTATTCTCATATAAAAATGCATGGATAAACAAAAGTTTTAAAAGCTCATTATGTAAAAAATTATTATTATTATTGTTATTATTATTATTATTAAACTTTGCACATATCTTGTGTGTAATTTTTTTTGCTAAGGGATAGTTCACACAAAAGCCATCATTTTCTCATCCTCAGGTTGTTTTAAATCTGTATGAATGTCTTTTTTTCTGATGAACACAAAAGAAGATAAAGCACACAGCTGACGGTACCCACTGACTTCCATAATAGGAAACAAATATTATGGAAGTCTTGTTATAAATATATTTTGATAAATGATGGTAAGCACCCAGCTGACGGTACCCATTGAACTCCATTGTATTTGTTTTTTTGCCTACTATAGAAGTCAATGGTTACAATCAGCTGTGTGCTTACCATCATTTATCAATATATATATATATATATATATATATATATATATATATATATATATATATATATTATAAATTTTTCATCCTTATGTTGTTTTAAACCTGTATGAATTTCTTTTTTTCTGATTTAGACAAAAGAAGATCATTCTAAACAAAACGAACAAAACAAACGGTGCTATACAGCACCAAAAGTGGTTCTTTGCTAGTAATCATAGTAGAACCATTTTCAGTGCCATATAGCAGTGGTTCTCAAACTTTTTCAGCATGTGGCCCCCCTTGTGTACGGTGCATTCCTTCGCGGCCCCCCAAAGAAAATTTGTGAGAAAAAATGTTCTAAAACTCAACATTTTAATAAAAAAACATTAAATTATACAAAAAAGTAGTGTTTAGGTTTAATTACACAGAATTTATGATAAATTCATGTATTTCATAAAATGTCATAAAGCTGGGGCCCCCCTGGCACCATCTCGCGGCCCCCCTGGGGGCCCTGACCCCTAGTTTGAAAACCACTGCCATATAGCACTGGTGAAGCATGTAGAACCATATAGTGCTATGTAGAACCATATGTGGTGCTATAGGGCCCCTATATGCTTCTATACAGGTGCTTCACCGGTGCTATATGGCACTTAAAATGGTTCTTCTATGATTACGAGCAAAGAACCACTTTTGGTGCTACATAGCACCGTTTGTTTTTACAGTGATCTTCTTTTGTCTTAATCAGAAAAAAGATCACTTCTGGTATATTACATTTTGAATGATAAAAGAAATGATAGCAAATATATAAAATACTTATTTCTATATTTTTTGCTGTAATCATATTACTGGACTAAAGGCAAGGTTTTAAAACTAAAGGTTTAATGTAATAAGCAGACAATTACATATTTTGGGCTTTACATATAAATGAACACATATAACAGATAGTCCCGCCCCCAATCTTACATCACTGGTGGTTTAGCCAATGTTGGGTTGGGCTTCCCGGACAAACATACTGTAGCAATGGATTGACAGCACAACACAACCACAATATTTACACTTTTAACCCAGTGGCTTACTTATAGTTGCATAAAATATATTTTAACATGAGCTCAATTTTGACAGTGTGTCTATATTGCGGCGCATATGGAAAACAGCTGCTGTACTCCTCTGACATGGAGGTCATTCACCTGCCTATCAGATTTCTAGCGAAATGTTAGGATTACAGCCACCGTTGCTATTTCAGCTTCGGACCCGGCTCCAAAACTGGAAGGCCACTGGTTATATTCACACTCAAATTCACTTACAATAAGGTGTCAATCCTTTGCGAATGTGAACCGTACGCCCAATGTCATATGATCTTAGGCACGGCATGTGATTGTGTTTATACACAACTCCTATAGATTATTGCCCGTCTAAGATTGTCCAAGTCAATGGTGATCGAGCCTTCAACGCTATACGATGCCTTTCAGCTCCCTTCGGCTCAATCCTAAATTGACACGCACCCACGTGCATGAACAACACCTGTTCCCAGAATACAGCATCGTGCCATCTTTATCTCTCAACGGGAACGGCGCTGTCTTTTTGCACATAGTGAGATTTTGCCGTGTGCCAATACGTCCATGAAACTTTCTATATTTGACTGCAAGCGCAGCAGGGTCACAGATTACCACCTCGGGGTTCGGTATCAATTTATATCGATTACAACAGTGTCAAATGTGTTACAACTCACATCGGTGGTGACTACAGGGGACTCCAGATGTACGTGTATTTTTAGGAACAGGTTATGTTATAAAACCATTTAAGTGGAAAGCTTACCAGTGAGGGGCACGCGAAAGTTTATTTAAAAAAGAAATTTATAACGCCATAAAAAGTAATAGTGCGCTCATTAGGGATAAGGTTTGTTTGCAGTTGTTAAGGGTCATAAACATGTATAGTTGCTTCTCCGTTTACTGTTTAACCAGCACACAATCCCTCAGTGGCCTGAAGCGAGGTGAACCGGTTCATTTGGATGGGCCTGTATTTGAAATAGCATCATTCAGTAGGTTTCATAAAAGCCTTTGCCAAGCCTGCCGGTGTAGATCCCCCTTGTCCGTCAGCACGTACCAGACGCTTGTCTTTAAACAGCCGTGCCCTCTGTGACTTCCGCTGAGGCCCGATGATCTGCAGGCCAGAGAGCGCTGACCAAGCCTTTTATTTAGGGACGCACCTTGGCGCATGCACGCTGGTTA